>CM032425.1:3600000-4200000 GCA_019049465.1 Dryas iulia moderata
TAAAGATAAAAATGTTGTACTCAAATGTCATTGAATTCCTTAGTCGGCTTATTTTATTTGAAGAATAAGCGATTTCACTAGGTATAAACCAGATATAAACTGACTGACGCTAATTAAATAGAGCAGTTTAGAGTTAATTACTTGAAATTATTTTTAAAATTCTTCTTTGCTTACATTATCTTGTGTTTATCTTATTTCCACTTTTAGCTAGATCGTATTAGCTCTAGAGGCGAGAATATTGAGTTTAATCTGAATTATACTGAGAAAAACAGTTTTAAGTTCTAAAAAGAAAAACACATTTTTTAGAAAATTACACCATAGGTTCACGTTTAAACATATGGTTTAGTGGTGAGCTTGAACGCTTTTAAAAAGACGCAGTTTCGAGTCTCGTTACGTAAAAAATTTAATACGTTTTCTAAATATTTTTCTTATTACAAGTGTCAATAGTCGAATTTTCTAACCTATAACTTCGAAAATCAAGATATACACACATACAATCATGAAAATGTTTTACGTAAGTGCGTTCGCACAAGCCGAAGTTTTATTAATTGGAGTGAGCCAATGACAAATAATCTTCTTTTTCTTTTTTTCTTTTTTTAGCTTCACGCTGTATCCCGCACACAGCAAGGTAGGCAGAGAGAACCTAGTGTTAAGACACTCCGTTCCCCACTTTACGCCGAATTCGGAGGCTTTGCGTGTTAAGTGGCGGAACTTAACGCCGCGCTTTACCTCGACACCAGAGCGAAGAAAATGGAAATATGAAATATTTCCACTCCTCGAGTGGGAATCGAACCCACAACCAGTCGTTTACAGTCACACGCTTGTGCCACTGGGCCACGACTGGCCACATTTTTTTCATATATTAATATAGATGTTTACAATATCACTAATTACAGTGTAGTCGGAACAAAGGCGACGATGAATGCTTTTGTTTTTCCGGCTATTGTCTGGGAAAACTAATATTTGCCCTCTTAAGAGCCGAGTACATTTCTACTACTCTACGTTATCACTGAGAAAACATACGTAATTGTACCAATTATGCTTATCTGAAGTAATAATGTAATCATTATTGAAATCGTAGCTGTAAACAGTTACAGGCAAATAAAAAGTGGTATCGTCATTCTAGATATAAACACATAAATTATTTAAAAAAAGACTATTTTTGGCTTTAAACAGAGGTAACCTAGTGTTATGATAATCCGTTTTCCACTTCGTGCCTGATATCGATACATTGTTGATTTGATTCGTGGACCTCAACGTAGCACTTTGTCTTACTAGAGCAGGGGAAATGAAAATAATTAGAATATAACTGACAATGAACTTAAACACTTTCGAGAAACGCTTGATAATAAAAAATACACACAAACAATTAAGTGAAAATTAGATTGGCCGCATTTAACTGTTATTGACATCGTATCGGTGTTTTATTATCTAATGCGGAATATAACAAAATCGATATTGTCTATCACGAAATAGGTGAATTGTATAGTTATTTTTTAATGAAATTAAGTAGAATTGTGACGAATTATTACTCCTATAAATGATATTTTTACAAAGATTATGTGGTAAAATTATTTCTTAATTAACCAGAATCATAATTAGAGACTTTCGACCTAACGGTCTAATATCGCTAGAGACCTTACAATGCCCAATCGTCTAATCTGGTAACACAGGACAGCAAATATTGTTACAGAAAAGTGAGAAGACTCGACTTCTAATAATGGATTAAACGACAAAAGAACTATAGGAAACATATATAAGTTATATTCTTATACGTGCCACAAAATGATCAAAGTTAGCTTTTGCGGTGGTAGCGTATTCGATTCCCATTCAAGGAAAAGTACATTACATATATAGACTTTTTAATTTAACACCAATTAAGCCCAGAAAACCTACTTAAATTTTACATACATATACCTACGTAAAAGATACAATAATAATAATTAATGATTTAATGTAACTAAAAGCTGTTATATAAAACTGTTACCGGCATAATGGAGCTTTCAGTCAGAACAATGACCATTCAGTGCTAAAAATATACACTGTCTACCGTCTGACATCTAAAACAATCTTATAGCGGACTAGCACTGTCTAAGCCTACGCATGTAATATCAAATATGATTTGGAACGCTTTTATAACAGGCATGACGATTTAGTACTTTTATCTTTAAATTAAACGGTAGTACATTTACATTATTTACATATTTTTTATTTAAATTATTACATGGGGCCAGTCGTGGCGCAGAAACACAATGTGCGACTGTAATGCGACTGGTTGTGGGTTCAATTCCCACTCGAGGAGTGGAAATATTTAATATTTCTCTTTTTTTCGCTCTGGTATCGAGGCAAAACGCGGCGTTAAGTTCCGCCACTTAACACAATGCCTCCAAAATTCGGCGGAAAGTGGGGAACTGAGTGTCTTAACGCTAGGTTCCCTCTGCCAACCCTGCAGTGTGCGGGGTATAGAGTGAATTTAAAAAAAAAAACATTATGTATGACATTCCGTTCTCCGCTTCCCGACAATTCTTGCCATATAGCTATTAAGCTGAAAGATATTTTTTTATAATAATGGAAAGAAAATAATTATTACCTATGATGAGTTTGACATACGTTATTGCGTAATGACTATATGGCTTTAGCGTAAAGTGACAAACGCGTTGCTAAGGCAACTCGTATTTTACGCGTCAACGGCTTTGATAAAACATTCTTTAGAGAAGATGTGAAACTTACAATCAACATGTCTATATTACGTTGTACATGTAATTATAGAGCAAATATGAACACCAACTTAGCACTTCCATACTTGGGTTTTTTGATATCAAAGATATAAATACATATTAAAGTGAAGGATAAAATAAGTAACTTAATTGGAATACAAATACATTATTAACAATTAAGTTAGTTAAATAGAAATTATATAAAACGAATGGATTTTTAAGTGACTGACAACACACAGCTGAATCTACTGGACAGAAAAAGCTGAAATTTTTCATGTGCCTGGAGGGATAACGAAGGATATAGTACATCCTACTAGTTATTTTCTAGACTTTCTAAGAAAAGAGATCGCACAAACAAAATTATGGGCGATAACTAGTTCTTTAATAATATCCCATGACTTCTACATATTTAAATTGTAAATATGTACTGCAAATAATACATTATGCAAATAATACATATACAAATGTGTATGCAAATGGAATGTTTATCCTATTGATAGAGAAACAGTATGTATGTTTCTATTTTTTATTTCTTACTTGTTCGTGGAAAAATACATTTTTTATTAGTTACGATCTGCTGGAATTTCAGATTTTACTTATATTTTCTTTTAATTAATAGGTGTATTTACTGGTTGATGGGGCCTTGCCTTTATCTACCAATACTAAATATATATTGTTGCCTATAAAAAAATATATTTACTCGTGATTCGACTGGGATATTAACCCTAAACCATCGCTTTTAGTAACGCACATCAAAACGAAAGTGTGATAGAAAATTATGATATTTGTAAAAAAATTATAGAGATTAATTACATTGTATTTCGCATTATTCCTAACACGACTAAAAAGGTAAATAAATGTTATCAGTAGTCGGAATTGAGTTAAATATTAAAGTTATACTTTTACTAGTAGCAGGTATTATGGCTTTAATAAATATTGTATATCTCAAGAATAAAAATATACTTGTAATTTTAAATAGCAACAGTAAAATTACATATAAAATCTAACTAACATATGCATGTTAGATAGATTTGAGATATGTCATGTTTATATAATGAAATAGACGTTTTCATCAAATCATCGACGATATCATGAAATGGTCGCATTTCATGAAATGGTCAATTATCGATTTGGCCAGATCATGATGTCGGTTGACCAGATTAATGATAACCTATCGTTTAGCGGTATTAATACTTCGTGAAATTATTCAAATTACTTTGAATTCCGATAAAGGCGCTAGAGGCGTGTTTTAACATATCAGCTGTAGCAAAGCAAAATCAATACTGTAGTTTAAATAGAAAAATTATTAATAAAAAAATAAAAAATTCTTTATTCAACATACATAAAAATTGTGGACTTAGGTACTAAATTAGTGTTTTCATTACATTTAACGTTATTGTATTTACCATTTATATATCTATCGATCAATCAATCTTGCAGTGTAATTTGACCCACTTTATGACGTTAGATAAGATTATAAATTTGCATATAATCTAAATCCGATGACAATACAATATTTTCATGAAATGAACCTGCTTGAAAGAAAACTTAAGCGAATTCCTTAGTTTCTTTTATAAGCTAATTTATGGTAAAAAAACTTATTTGTAATTAAAGTTATTTTAGGAATATAGAAAACTAGTTGTTTTAGTTACAGAAAAAGATAACTTTATATTATCTTAATAAGATATACAATAAATAAGGAAAACGTTAACGTACATTAATATTTAAGCTAGCATTATTTGTATAGTATGGCAAGAAATATGAGAACAGTGTCCTGCATGACAAACCACTTAAGATATTATAACTCGTGACCTGAATAATATAAAAGGGGTGCCTTGTCCCCTTTACTTATTGTTATTTCATATCCTCCATGTATATATAGACATATGGTACTATTGTCTAGCTAAGTACTAATGTACCTTTCATTTGTTATTTCATACAATTTTAAGTACTATTTGAATACTATGAAATATACACGTTTTTTTCATGGTCATAATGTAATAAACGGTATAATGGTTATTTTGAGAAATCATCAGTTTCACGATATGACCATGCTAACAGTAGTTTAAAATATGATTTAATCGTAAATGTTAAGGTGTCACAGTTATCAATTTCATATAATTCCGTCTTTAAGGATAAAAAATAAATAAAAACGCAAAGAATTCAGAACACATTACCGTATACTTATTACTAACTCAACTTCAAAATAACCTTCATTCAAATACACTTTTGTAGTGTTCGAGTATTTTTAAATCGTCGAATGAACATAAAGCTACCACCGGATCGGAAGGCAGCTCTGACGTGAGAAGCCGGCGAGAAACTCAACAGTTGCTCTTTTCAAATATAATAGTTACAATTTTATTATTTAATACAATGGTAGCTAGTCTGCACCAAACTCAAATATTTAAAAATTCACCTACAGAGTTACATATTTACTAACAAACACAACAACAATACTCTTACAAATTGTGAAGCTATTTAATATATCAAAACGTTCAAGTACAGTGTCCGATACGTCCTTGAATTATTGTAACAGTGTAAACTCAATTAGCAATGGCTGTTGTGAGTGAATTACATGTGCACGATACTTTGTACGAACAAATAGTGTAGTAAAATATAGAGTATAAATATATAGCAATACCACGTTAAGCATCAACTTAACGCTGTTATCCATAAAGCAAGAAATTTAAAGAAAGTTTTAAAACACTCCGTTCTCCACTTTCTGCCCAATATTGAGGCATAGCATGTTGAGTGACGGAACTTAATGTCGTACTTTGTCTTAGGTACCGAGCGGATAAATGTTAATAAAACGTAATCATTTCCTTCCCCCAAGTGGGAATCGAACCCACAATCGCCTTGTTTACAGTCATAAGTTGTCCCTCTGCGCCAGGACGGCCTCCAACGATTTATTTTAAAAAATATTGCAGTTAGTAATATATTACGGAAAACTTACATTTGAAAATTATGAATGAGTAAGTAAAGTAGATTTATTGTAAATAATTGTGGTTGAGCTAATTTTAGTAGTTTTAGCACACAGTTGGGACCAGTCATGGCGCAGTGGCACAAGCGTGTGACTGTAAACGGCTGGTTGTGGGGTTCGATTCCCAATTGAGGAGTGGAAATATTTAATATTTCCATTTTCTTCGCTCTGGTATCGAGGCAAAGTGTGGCGTTAAGTTCCGCCACTTAACACGCAATGCTAGGTTCCCTCTGCCTACCCTGCTGTATGCGGGATACAGCGTCAAGCCAAAAAAATGCACACAGTAGTTGAGCTACAGTGTTCAACACACATTGTCTCAAATTTAGGAGGAAAGTGAAATTCGGAGTGTCTCGACTCTTAGTCCCCCCTGACTATACCACTATATATATATGTATGTATGTGGGAAAAGCGTGAAGAAACAATGTTATGGAAGTTGGACATTATGTCAATAATTATTATTACCTCAAATGCAGTTACTAAAAATGAGATGCACAAAGTTGTAGGATTTTTTCTAGTATGAGATGTTTAAAACCTCAGTTATAGTGAAATAAGTAATATAACCAAAATACTACTTATTCATTCTTAACATAATATGACGATGATTTAAAGACTTTTTAAAATAAAAAGTATTTAGTGAGCTTCAAAGCTTTTCTACGAGTAGCAAAACGTATTTTTCTATACATTTGCCAATCAATCTTCTGCTTCTATACTGCGTAGTTACGAGTCTAAAATCGCAATAGATTGCCATTATCTACTTGTAGAGTGGGTCAGACGACAATAGTTTTGATTGAGACAGGTCGACAATATATAGTATGAACGATATTAAATGAAACTGAGATGGTTTTGGTAAGTGGATGCCTACATTATATACCTACATAAGATAACAAGCTTAGACGTTATAATGTCGAAGTTTTACTTCAAAACAAGCGCTACTCTTTAAAATTGTTATAGTGAATAAATTTTAAATTGATGTTTTATAATTGTCAATCATCAATGTATGAATTAGTTACTTACATAGTGTTTAAAATTTTTAATAAAAAATATTATAAGAGATTACTTACATGTTTTAATACCTTTCATTACGCATTCAAATGTTTTAATATAACTAACACCTAATAACATATGACTTGAAATTGTTATTTTTTTATTATAGGTACTTACATTTATTAGTTTATTGATCACAAATCACAAACTTTATAATAAAAAGGTAACGTTTGTTATTTTGTTTGTATGGGGTAATTTTCGGAAATACTGAACCGATCATGAATATTCTTTCTCAGGAGTGCTATAGGCTTTATTTTGTTATGATGGAACAGAAACTTTAAAGAACCCTAAAGGGACTCGAATAGGGGATAAAAGCGGTAGATCACGCCGCAATCGTCGAGCAGGTCACTGGTTCGTAATAAGTTGATATTTAATACCTAACCTATTTACTATAAAAGTATTTAAAATATTAAAATATATTTAACTTCATCAAAATATGCATTTAGATTCATTTTAAAAATAAAAGTAAAATGTTTATGTTTCAGCTAGCAGGGTAAGCAGAGAGAATCTAGTGCCAAGACACTCGATTTCTGTACGAATTCCAGACATTGCATGTTTAGCGGAGTAAGCGAATCGTTTGTCAAACAAAAACAACGTTTAACTAATCAGTTAGTTCTTAAAACTGCTGCACGTGGAATGCGGATGACAGCTATCGGATCTCAAAGTAATGCCGAGCTATTTTACTTTATTAAACAAATACGTCATCAGAATGTCATCTACCCATGACATATGTATGTATGTAAGTTAAAAACATAGACGCATCTATGGTAATTGAACCTTAGAGAGTATGAAACCTTATGTTAAGTAAGATACGTCGTTTCCATTTCGATGGAAATTGAGAATTCTGGAGGCATTGCGTTAAGTGACGGAACTCAACGCCGCGCTTAGTTTCGACAGAGCAAAGAGGATGAAATATAAAATATTTCAATGCCTCGAGTGGAAATAAAGCCCACAAGTCGCGTTTACAGTCACACTTTGGGCTCCTGAGCAACGATGGGCCTCGCGTTCAAGGGTCACCATTAGAAAATGTTTAGATTTAATATCTAATCTATTTCCGAGAATTCAGGATATTGGCCAAATAGGGCAACTTTTTTTTAAACAAGAAACGAGAAGAAACTCATCAGCATTAGTAAAAAATGCTTAAAAAATGACATATCTCCTTCATCCATATACGTAAATCGTCAAAACATTTTCTGTTCTTTAATTATCTTTAATATAAATCAATAAATATATACAACGTTACACGCGTGAAGATTTAATATGTATTGTAACATAATAGATTGGTAAACCACAACCTATAGTTTACAATGCCATCCATCTTCATGTTACAAAACTGTGCGACCAACGTGAGTTAGTTGAGATAATATATGTCTATTTATTTACATTTAGCCAAGTAGTTAAAGTAATTTGATGTTTAGAGTAAATAAAAAATGTAAAATATCCGCTTATTTTTCTAATGTTTGCATAGTACTAGCGACCTCTCACGGCTTCATCTGTATAATAATACAATTTTATCACAAACTTTCCTCCTTGATTGAAATCAGTTTAGAGTTAAAATCGCTTACAAAACCTTCTGGAGTTGCTTTTTAAAAGAAAGACTTGTTTCTGTGTTTGGCCCTGGATCTTCCATCTATTTTCATTCGGAATTTCATCCAAATCGGAATAGTAGATAAGCTATGAAAATGTCACAAACAGACAGACAGATTTTCGCATTTATAATATTATTATGGACACAAAATTGTATAAACGTCAACATAACCTTGGAAAAGATGAGATGTGCCTGACTGAACACTAATCACAAAGCACATTTAGAATATTCAGTTAAAGGATGAGCTATTTTATAGCAAATTTTTAAAGCTAAATTTTGAAATATAGGACCTATAATGATTTTTTTTTCCGCCGAGTTCGGAGTTGCGTGTTAAGTGGCGGAATTTAACGCCGCGCTTTACCTCGACACCAGAGCGAAGAAAATGGAAATATAATTTCCACTCCTCGAGTGGGAATTGAACCCACAACCAGTCATTTACAGTCACACTGGGCCACGACTGACACATGAATAAAATACTTGTCTAATAGTATTTAAAAAGTAGTACACGGCACATATACACGCCTGTCCGGTCGGACAAAATTATTAAACGGGCTGCACGTGGGACGCCGGTTGTTCACAACTGAATTTGAAATTATATCAATAATTTTGAGTCCAAGCCTGGTCTAGATAAACTAAATCGTGACGGTCGACGGTAGGAAATAGGTCAAAATAGTGTTGCAAGATCTTCTGTCATAAGTTCTTTGGTAGATTGATAAATATACGAAGCTAGAATAAGGGTTGTTAAATAGGTAATTAAAATATATCCTATATTTATACTACAGAGTGAGACAGTGTCTGACTGTAAACGCTATCGGTTGTAGGTTTGATTCCCATTCGGGGGGATTATTGTACTTAAATTATGTTACATTATTTTCTTCGCTGTACCTGTACATACCTAAGACTAAGATAACAGATGGTTTTGATTAGGTTTTCTCTAGCGACATTACTATGGGTAAGGAAAAGCATGAGTCTACTTTTTAATACTATAAAAATATAATAATTAATTTTAATTTTTTTTTCCATGCACTAAGGTGAAAAAATAAATGCACATATTAAATACTGTGCTATATAAAGAGAAACACAACCAAGATTTCATTCTCAGAAAAACTGAACCGCAGCTTCCATAGAATCGATCTGTCAAAGGAGCTTTGGAAGCTTGCCAAGTAACGCGAACCCATTGTAACCTGCACTTGGATCTAAGCCAGTTTCCTTTTGGATTTAGTTTTGTTATTAGAACCGTTATGTAATGTTATTTAAATTACAAGTTGTTTAAGGTTTTTTTAGGCTTCATGCTTTTTCAGGGCAGAAAGAGAGAACTTAGTGTTAAGACACTCCGTTCTCAACTTTCCGCCCCGAAGGGACATTAATTAAGTAATTCTATAGAATTATATGACTTCATATAAGAAGATTTTATGGTCTCGTTTAAAATAACAAATTTTAATATGCTTTTTTTTGTTATTTTTATTATCAGCAGTGTAATATACTAAATCCATTTAATTAAAGTCAATAGACTTACCTATTTTAAAAACGGTTTTATGCTTAAAATTACAAATTAAAGCGGATGATTACGAGCAAATTTAAATTCAATTGAACAGTTAATTATTTTTTAATAGAGCTAGAATAGTATCAACAATAGTCTAATGGGTAATTGTGAAGACGTAATGAGTACCTATTACTTAGTACCTAGATACCTAGTACCTAGATGTAAATAAACTACTAACTTGTCCTACCATTTCCTACAAAAATACATTATATCCTAGGAAATATAAAAATATAGTAAATATTAGGCAAATAGTATTTTTGTAAATCTTTCGGAGGACGGAGTATTTCGACACTAGATCTCTCCGACTATTCCGCTATGCGGAAAAAAGTGTAAAGCTGATAATAAATCTTTGTAATATTTAATCTGTTCACCACCTAACCGGTAATAATTATTATACATATAAATTCTTCTTTTCGTTCAAAACGTTATGTGGAAGAGATGGCTACTTAACCGTAACACCGCCTTTTGTACAGTTCTTTTTTTATATATTATGTTTCCATTGTTTTTTTTTCAATAATGTAGTGTACAAATAATGTAATAATAATAATAATAAAGAAGCCACAAGTTATTTTGAACAATCATATATGCGTTTTCCGAAATTTCATGCAGTTATAGGCAATCAGCTAATGAGAGTTGACGAGTGATTGAAAATAGAACTAATAATATTTGTCTCTTGCCCATCTTGCTTACATCCTCTGACCCACCCCCTCACCAATCACTCCCTAAAAGTCAGTACTGAACTGACTTTTACGTATATTTTAGATACCTATTTAACAACCCTTTTTTTAGCTTCGTATATTTAACAATCTATCAAAGAACCTATGAAAGAAGATCTTGCAACACCATTTTTTATATTTATTAATTATTATTCTGCCACTCTTATTGCACGTAGATTCCGTTAGCCTTTCAAGTTAGCAATAACATTAGTTAAATAAATAAGACTCACCTAAGTTGAGCACAGTAGAACTGATGCGGTATAGCAGTCAACACTCCTGCGCCGTCTCCGGTATCGTTATCGCATGCGCACGCGCCGCGATGCTCCATACGCTTTGCAAGAGTTTCGGCATCGCGCACGATCTGTATTATTGAAAGAAGATATATAAAAACATTGAAATATTTTTGTTTTCATCTTTTTAATTATGTGTTTTTGTGTGCATCTTGAAGAATTAGTCGATTTTTTATATAATTAGGAATACATACAATAGAGAAGGGATGAGCAATATTTTCCAAAAAATGGCCTATATTAATTTTAACTTATTTTACCGGGTCAAAGTGTTTTTTTTTAATAGTAACTATCTAAAACTATACTACAAAAACGAATTCCATACAATATTAGCGGAAAAATATCTGCAATATAAATAAATTCTTGTCTCTAGAACCGCGGGATGTTCACTCCTACAATAAAGAAGTTGAAAATCACAATTCTCTTCTTACACAAATATTTCTCAATCGTAGTACAATGGCTTTAGAAAAAAATTATAATCCAATCTGAGTATAATGTAGATATAAATCACTGTAATAAAATTTACAGGTGACATTGTCCTTCAAACGTTTGATTAATGATATAATTTGTATAATTCCGGTGCCAAACAACAAGATTTAGATATAGGCATCTTGGATGTCGCATGACATACAGGTAACTGGAAATAGCAACACATGTGTTTGTGTCACGTCCCGAAAAGTTACTAATATGAAATTTCACTCACTTGCAGCAACTATTGCTCGAGACCGTCGTGACACAGCATGACAGTGTCTGACTATAAAGACATGGTTGTGAGTTCGATTCCCACTCGGAACGATTATATTTAAATTGTCATTTCTTCGTCTACAAAGATAAAGCGCGGCGTCGAGTTCCCCAAATAAGTGAAGCGGAAAGTGGAATACGGAGTGTCTTGACACTACTTGACTACCCCGTTATTGTGGAAAAAATCGTGAAGCTGATTTTTTGCAGCAATATTTCACTGTCATAACGATTGCTACTAGCTATTTTAGTATCGCATATAACAAGTCATTATACTGTTTGTATTACGGCATGCTTCAATACGTGGTCTAATTGGATACAATTTCACTGGTTATCTTAATATTGATATTTTATGCAAGTTACTTTTAGTAGGTTAAAGGCATAGATAATTATTGGCGTGGAAAATTTCCATTTTATTTACTTTAATGGGTGTTGCTGAACTTCCAAGGATTGAGGAATAAGTCAACAATAACTTCCTATTTTCGACAAAACGATAAAATCTAACTTGACTCTTTATAAGAATAGATAATACCACAAGCAGCCTTGTTCTGGTACCAAGTTATAGATGCAATGAAAATTCGGCAACTTTTTTTATATTCGGGCGAATATCGAAGAACAATTCTCTGTTGTGACTTTATTAAATAAGTTAATTATTATTTTTGTACATAGTGGAGATGAATCGATACTACTTAATAACTCATTTTTAGAACTTCAATTCATAGTTAGCTTGCATTTTTCATTAAAAATATGTTAGGAAACTAGTTTGAACTAGTAAACGTGAGTCAAAGAAAAATGGTGACGAAATATTTGTAATTTTCATGGAATTTGCACATATTGTTTGCAAAACATTCGATTTACGATATTTGGGTGAATGACAAATAGTATCAACTTTAATAAATATTAATAAAATACATAATATAAAAAACTGTAAAAAATAAATAATAAAGGCTACTTTTATTATAGGCTTACTTTTATTCTTAGCATCTGTCTATACAGGGGTCTCTCTAACTCATTAATTCAAATGTTTAAAGGTTTTTTTAAACAGACGTTTTCTTTTCCAATTAACTAATTAAAATTCAAATAAATAAGACTTTAAAATATAAAAAATAAATAATAAGGAATTCACAAAACACTTACTTTATGAGAACGTTTTCCGTCGATAGCAACTACAAAACCAACACCGCAAGCCTCGTGCTCGTTCTGAGGGTCGTACAAGCCTTGCTTGGGCGGCCCTTCCCACTCCATACCTGATATAAAACACTTATATTTTATTTGTGCTAATAAAATAATAAATGTCTGACTGTAATGGTTGTCGGTTCAATATCCATCCAATTTAAAATTACAATTTTTTTTCTTCTCTCTAGCAAGACATTTAGTTTCACTATCGTGTTTCTTATATACTTATAAGAATGAAGAATTTATTTTCAATAAATAAATAATTATTGTAATGATTTCTGTCTAATCCCATAATTAATGGTATACTAACTCTAATAAGTAAAGTAAAGACACTTATGTGTCTTTTACGTATTATGTATTACACTACACTACTATTTAATTTTATTTTCTTTTCCCATTGTAATTATTTCATAACATTTACTAAGACTGTTAGAAAAAACAGGTAGTATTAATATAGTATAGCAGACAGAGTGATCATGTTAAATTGAATTATCGATTTCGGGCAGAAAATGGTGAAGAAGCAATGAAGAATCTTTCCGATATGGCAGCATGCTATGCAAGATAAATCAGGAAGCTACTTATAAATAATAGTTATTATTATGTTAACAAACTGAACCAACCAGACATGATCTAGCACTTGGAATATGCTCATACTGGTTAGTACTACCAGTTGTCACTAAGTTAATTAAGCTATAAAAATAATAATCGTAATTTAAAGCATAGTGACCAGTCACTACTCTAATATCAACATGTTTCTAAAATTGTTTTTAACAAGAGAGAACTTAAGTGTTAAAACACCTCATATTTTCTTAATATGACTTCAATGTCCACAGACAAAATTGCTTAGCATAAAATATGCTAGTAAAATATTATGTCACGGTGATAATTGTGTATTGTATAGATTTTTTGTGGCATCCACGGCTATTCATATAGATATTTTGTTAATATGCATATTACGATGTATTTAGAAAATTAATTTTAAAATTCTTTAGTCTTACAATCTTCTATCAAAATATATGATAACTCAAATCATCAGTTTTTAATCCTAACAGTAAAAAAAGCTTTCTGAAACTTATAGTGTTGTTACATAATATTGTAATGAAACTATTATAATATCATTGAGAATTGTTAATGAGCAAAATTTATGATTTTAGTCATCCATGAAAAAAGTAGGTCATGATAATCATATTATATATACTTAATAAATTTAATGGTGGGGTATGGAGTGCCTTTACACAAGGTTCCTTCTGTCTACCTTGCTGTGTGTGGGATAAAGTGTGAAGCTAAAAAAAAATTAAATCAAGCTACTAAGAGTATGATATTTATTTTATATCATGTTTCTAGAATTTGAAGACATAGTGGCAGAGTGAAATTAGTACAATTTCTGTAAGAACAAATGGATTTTGGTTCAACCTTCACTTAGAGGAATAATTATACTTAAATTATTTTCATTCTCTTTTTCTGTATTATGCATTGAGTCCCATCAGCCATTATGCAATGTCTTCATTTTGGACAGATAGCAGATAATAATATCCTGATTCTCTCTGCCTACCCTATGATCCTGACAAAGCGAGAATCTGTCTTTTTTCTAAATAGAATTGTTTATAAAGAATAATTTTAATCTTTTATATATTTTTATATAATGAACAAAATTATTCTTTATTTAAGTACTTGTGCTATAAAAAAATTTTAGACAATAATGTCAGTTTAAACTTTTTTTGGTCAAATTCAACATTAAATAATAGTTATTATTATACTTCAAGGCAAAAACTAAACCTATCAAAATCACCTTGCCCTAAAATAGTAGTTAATGTGTTATCAAAGTTCAAGAACATTTGAACTAACAAATACAATCGTTTTTCTTATAATAATGTGTTTATTTTTAATAAATAAATATTTTTTGTAACAACTTCCATTTAATTCCATAATTAATGGTAGTATAATAATTCTTATAAGTAAAGTAAATCTTTATATGTGCAAGACACATTACATACTTTTATGTATTATACTACACTACTATTTTCTTTTCCCATTGTAATTATTTCATAACATTTACTAAGACTGTTAGAAAAAAAAGCTAGTATTAAAATAGTATAGCTGACAGAGTGATTATGTTAAATTGATAAGTATACATAGCCTAGATACCGGTTAGCACTATAATTAGCACTTGATAACACTTATTCATCATAATATGGTAATTATCATGATAATCTTTAAACTATTCCACTTTGGGGTACATTCTTCATGTGTAACTAAATTATAAACGAACTTTAAATTTATTGTAAATTAACAAAATATAATAAATTGTTTATGAATTCAATTTAATTACAAATATACTATATATAGAGATTGCGAAAGCTTATTCTTTTTATTTGCTTTAAAAGTCCGTGAGTGTATAGTGTGCCTTAGCTATTCATAAGATCAAACTACGCAGTTTCTATTGAGACAACATCCACAATGTACCTACGTGACAATTCTCTAGAGATCATTTTGTCCCTTGGTAGAATAATATTTTTTATGTAATTATTATATGTTTTTATATAAATGAGTAACTATCTATACATTTAATACCGGCTGCTGCCAACGTATGCACTACACGTGGACAGCGGACATCCCTAACAGATCAAGAGAAAAGAAATTATTGCAAAGTGCACCATACTGCGAACTTACCTTAAAATAAGTTCGGTAGTAGAACGAAACTGTGCTTAGTATATGCACTCCGTAAAGTATGCACTTTCACAGGACAATTATGTAGTTAGTCAGAAACACAAAAGTTTCAGTTAAGATTTAATAAACCTGAGACACTCGAAAAGCCGGCAATTCGTAGTGACCCCTAGCAGTCGACTACAAAGGCCGGTGATACACAATTGACTGATCTGGGAATTTTATCTGTCACTTGTTCCTCGTATCTTGATTGAACGTAGAATGAACTACTGTTTAGCTCTTGAATGGAAATATGTCAAAGAATGAATGAAAGTATAAACCAATGCGATTGGTTTATATTAATTTAAAGTGTTGCTAGTATATAAATTGATTTTTGGTTTTTGTAAGTACAATTTTTATATTAATTTCATTATATTTTATAAATCAGTAATAATAAAAAAATACACATTATTTTTTTTATCAATTTTTCTTTATTGTATATAATTTCTTATGTTAACGATCCAAACTTTGCTAGTACAGTTTTACCCTAATGTCTGATTTCGTGGTTACTCGTTGACAATGTCATTCAACATCAAGTTTAACAGCGACCAATCCGCATCAGTTAAACGTTTTAGCGGCAAAGGTTGAACGTTCGTATTGTGGCGCGCTTATAACAATTTATAAAATAATAAATTATAAGTGATCTTTGCCAATATATTAAGTTTTATAATAATCAGTGTCATTCAAAATCTACTAAGTGAATTTTAATCAAAACTTTCTGTTATGAACGCGAAAATTATTTGTATATTTCAAAACATTGTGTAAACAACAAAGTTGTACTAATTTTCAACAAAAAATCAAAAAGTTTTTAGTTTCAAAATGAGTTTAAGCAGGTTGAGATCTGCAGTGCGATATGATTTAGTGAAAGCTTGTCCTTCAGGCGGCCTACTTGCGAAGCTCTGGGGGGCTCACGCTGGTAGAGAAGTTAGCACTACTTCCTCTCACCGGGCCGTTGCACAACAAAACACGAAACCAGACTGGAATAGGGCAGTGAGCGAGGCCGAGAAGATCGTGGGTTACCCAACATCTTTTCTCAGTTTACGATGGGTTTTGAGCGACGAAATAGCAAACGTTGCACTCCATTTGCGAAAACTAGTTGGTAGTAACCATCCATTACTTAAAACTGCAAAGTGAGTATCTACAAAAATATGTAGAATAAAAATAATTATGTATAGTTAAAATTATTATAAGTACGTATATTTAAACCATCTACCCCACCCAAGCTAACTATTTAGAGTAAAAAATTACCCTTCTTGACTTTGAGAATTAAGATAATTTATAATTTTATTTTTATTACGAAAAAATATTAAATATCTATCCTGTATAATAATATTGGTGTTCCGTTTTTAATATACTGTGGTAAAAAAAAACAAAATTGTAAATTATGTAATTTAAAAAGTTAAAAAATAAAAAACCTAGAAAATCCACCCAATATAACAATAATGGAATTTGATTTTTAATATCTTGTGGTGAAATTTGAATCAATGTGATAAAGTTAGATCACTTTAGTCGTGATTGAATATAATAGTACAGATTATTAAAAACATAGTGTGGCCAGTGGTGGCCCAGTGGCAAAGCGTGTGACTGTAAAGGACTGGTTGTGGGTTCGATTCCCACTCGAGGAGTGGAAGTATTTAATATTTCGATTTTTTTCGTTCTGGTGTCGAGGTAAAGCACGGCGTTAAGTTCCGCCACTTAACACGCAATGCCTCCGAATTCGGCGGAAAGTGGGGAACGGAGTGTCTTAACACTAGGTTCCCTCTGCCTACCCTGCTGTGTGCGGGATACAGCGTGAAGCAAAACATAAATAAAAGCATCATTATTTATATTTTAATATTCGACAACGAAGTATCTTGACACTATATCCTCTAACACTAACCATTTATTTAAATATACCTATTTATAATTAATTACAAGAACTATATTTATAACTATTATCTACAAAACAATATATTTATAAAATTACTTCTTTAGTTCTAGTTTCAAAGGTCATGATATATTATTACATAGAAAAAATATTACATGCAGTAGGAATTTTAAATTAAAATTATAAGACCAGTCATTTTGACTAGTCTGGTAAATCTAGTGTTAACTACTACTTCTTTACAGAGATACAAACGATAAAAATAAGTTGTAATAAAGTGTATAAGAATTTCGACGCAGCTGGTAGTAGCACGACTGACCACGCATGGCTCAGTGGTGAGAGCGCCTGGAGGAGGCGCGGGTTCGAATCCCGCAGTGTGGAATGACACTTTAAAAATGTTTAAAAACTTGAAGTTGTAAAAAAGAAGAAATAAGGTAAAATTCATTTAACAATTTAAAAATAGATTCGTTACATGGCTATTAGTTACTTCACGTAGTCTTCCATAACACTCGTAATTACTCCTTTGCATTATTGCGTGTCACTGCAACTAATCAACAAGTTATATTCAGTCGTTGCAGATTCTAATAAGAACTCACGTAACTAAGTACTACGTATTCAAATATTTCAAATAAAAAAAAATCGTTAATAATATTTTTATAGTTTAAAAATAATACTAAATATACAGTGTCTGTCCGAGAGAACTCTTCGCTCTTCACTATTTGTCAGAAATTGAGTTCAGTTGAACGGGTTGAGTTCGGCACCAGAGCGGAGAAATTATAGTTATTTAAATATAATACCCCAAGTGGGAATCGAATCCACAACCATCGCGTTAACTGTTAGACGCTGTACTATTGTGCGACAATGGCTTTAACTTCAAATATATAATAAAAATTATAATTACTATAATGCTCTATTTTATAACAAGACTCGATTTTAATGAATAGTACAAAAGATAAATCTATACTATCTAATTTCATTAAAATATAGTGACACAGTAAAATAAATCATGTTTAAAGAAATTTTGTAGCAAATTTAAATACATTGTATAAAATAATCTATATTTTAAGTTTAATAAGCAATATATTTTTAGAAATTTAATTTACAATGGGAAAAATAACATGCAAGCATGGGGACTCATCGTGTTACTGGTATCAAAAGCCGCAGGACACAGCCCTGAAATACCAGATATGGAACAAGACAAGGCAGCTGGAGTGTTACATAGGTAATATAAATTTAATATTTTAGTAAATAGAAATTATTATGTTAATATATTCTATGCATAGAAAAATTAATGCTTATTTTCTTCAGCGGTGGTTTCACTCACGTTATATATGTACTTAATTTGGTGAAGGTTCTTTAAAAAATAATAGCAATTTGCACATAAACTTGAAATGTTTCAGAACATATAATAACTTTTTTTAGTATTCGTATATAAATAATTATTATTCATATTAAAGTTTAGGCGCAAGATTTTAATATAGACCTTTAAAATAGTGTGTGATATAAGTTATAAACACTACATAAAGCTCTCATTGTCTCGTCACCAAGGTGGAGAAATGGAAGTATTTATGTTTAAATATTCAAAAATATAACTAGCAATAAGTCTTTAAATTGTTATTGTAGATTTAAGTAGATATTATTACACGTTAGGACGACATGTTACTGTTTTTGTGATAAGTTCTTTAATAAAAGTAAAAAAATCAAATATTTTAATATAGATCTTTAAAATAGTATGTGATAGAAATTATAAATACTATCGCATACTATTTTTAAGCTATAGAGCGAGTCAATTTCAATTTAAATATTATTAATACCTGGAGCAAATCTTGTGGCCTGTCGATTAATCCCAACAAGTCTCAGCTGTGCATCATTGGTAGCTCAAAGCAACTCTCCAAGGTCAACTGCTCTCTTCTTCCCCCCATAGTGCTTGATGATTGCAAGATGGAATACAGTTCTACTGTGAGGAATCTGGGTCTCAGGATGGATAGTTCGTTGACATGGGCTCCTCATATAGCCGAGTTAAGCCGAAAGATTTTTTCTGCTATCGGGAGGGTGAAGAGATGAAAAACCTATTACCACTCAAAACCAAAATATCCTTGGCGCAGTCTCTTCTTTTGCCTATACTCGACTATGCTGATTCCTGTTACCTGGATTTGTCACAGCAGCTGCTGAATAAACTCGACCGCCTCCAAAACTTAATAATAAAATTTATATACGGCTTAAAGAAGTACGATCATATTACCCAATATCGTGTTCAATTAAAGTGGCTGACTATTAAACATCGACGCAATTATCATGCACTTACCCTCTTATACTCTATCCTATACATACCTTCAACTCCATCATATTTCAAAGAGAGATTTTCTTTCCTCGGTTCCCATTCCCAATCCCTCAACCTCCGCTCTAAATATGACAATGTTCTGGAAGTACCGCTATGCCGTACCAAGTGCTATAGCGAATCATTCACTGTCAAGACAGTAAAGTTATGGAACGAACTACCTCGCAGAGTTAGACAGTCACCATCACTCAATATATTCAAGGATCGTCTTAAAAAATATTATCTAACTTTATAATTAATCCGTTCTCCATGTTATTTCATCTGTACATGACCGACGTATTTATTTCAGTATGTATGTATCTATTTATGTATATTTATGTATGTATATTTTTTTTTTTTTTTTTTTTTTTTTTTTTTTTTTGTTAATTATTTGTTTTTTTTAGCTTAACGCTGTATCCCATGCGGGGTAGCCAGAGAGAACGGAGCGCCAAACGCTACGGTCCCTGCATACTTCTTTCGCCTCGTCCACTGTCATCAAACTCTTCATACACGCTCTACGGGGGGTCCTTATGAGCCTTACGTGACCTTCCTCCGGTATCATCGATACTGTGTTTTCGAAGGTCAACCGAGGTCTCCCCCTGCCTCTCTTACCACTCACCTTTGCTTCATAAATCTTTCTTACCATTCTTTCGTCACTCATCCTCTCGACGTGCCCAAACCACCTGAGCACGCCCTTCTTCATTCTTACTATGACGTTCTCGCTAATACCTGCCATTCTGTGTATCTCTTTGTAGGGAACTATTTAATTATTGTTTATTTAGTATATTTTATTTGTACATTTACTTATTTACTACAAATTATAATACCTTATATATTTATCGTTTACATTTTATTATTTACTTATTACCTATATCAATATACTACACATATTACAATATCATATTTACGTACGTATTAGCATTTAGTTTATAATATAAATAATATTCGGAAGCCGCCGGTAGATGTGAATTCTTTCACCGGCGTAGCGACTAATATTTAAGCCAAAAACAGTCGTTACTTTGCTTTCGATACGCTCACTGTTATTTCTTTGTTCTCCGCTTATTATCAGTTTTTATTTGTGCTTATTTATTTATTGTAATATTATTTCGTGGTGTGTAAAACTATTTTATAAACTATTGTGCAATATTAAACCTGTAATTGTACATATTAAAAGTGGTGTTGAAATATACATTATAACACAAGTAAGTGGACTTTAAATTTCTACCACATACGCACTACACCAGGACCACCAGTCGCCTGTTCACCAAGGAGGTTAGCGCCCGAGAAACTTAAAATTGCTAGGCAGGAGTTCGACACAATGTTAGCTAACGGCACAGCTCGTCCTTCTGACAGCCCATGGTCGTCACCATTACACCTCGCGTCTAAGAAAGACAATGGCTGGCGTCCCTGCGGAGACTATAGACTCCTGAACGCTAGAACCATACCGGACCAATACCCCATTCGTCACATCCAGGACTACTCAAATAGTTTATTTGGTTGTAAGTACTTTTCAGTTATTGATTTAGTTAAGGCTTACAACCAAATCCCCGTCGCTGAGGAGGACATACCGAAAACGGCAATTACAACTCCTTTCGGCCTATATGAATTTCCTTTCATGACGTTTGGGTTGAGAAACGCCGGGCAAACATTTCAAAGGTTCGTTGACGAAATGACTCGCGGACTTGACTTTTGTTATCCATACTTGGACGATTTCTTAGTGTACTCCAGAACACAGGAGGAGCACGAAGACCATTTACGCCAACTCTTTACCCGTATGAAAGACTACGGCGTACTGGTAAATACCAATAAATGCGTCTTCGGTGTTCCTGAGGTCACATTTCTGGGGTATCACGTCTCTGAGAAGGGTACCAAACCACTGGATGCAAAGGTCAAGGCCATTTCAGATTTTCCCATTCCCAAAACTGTAAAGGAACTGAGAAGGTTTCTGGGAATGGTCAGTATCTATAGACCGCCTTAAACCAGCCTATTTATTGTGCGACTCCGACACGCCCCTTCATACACACATCTCATCTCCTGACACACACACTGACGTACACACAGACACACACCTATATCACTCGCCCATCAAACTCACTACTCGGTCAGGTAGACAGGTTCGATTTCCGGATTATTATCGTCCGTAGACACGGCCTCTGAAGGGGAGTGATGTAGGGAACTATTTAGTTATTGTTTATTTAGTATATTTTATTTGTACATTTACTTACTTACTACAAATTATAATACCTTATATATTTATCATTTACGTTTTATTATTTACTCATTACCTATATCAATATACTACACATATTATAATATCATATTTACGTACGTATTAGCATTTAGTTTATAATATAAATAATATGCGGAAGCCGCCGGTAGATGTGAATTCTTTCACCGGCGTAGCGGCTAATATTTAAGGCAAAACTAGTCGTTACTTTGCTTTCGATACGCTCACTGTTATTTCTTTGTTCTCCGTTTATTATCAGTTTTTATTTGTGCTTATTTATTTATTGTAATATTATTTCGTGGTGTGTAAAACTATTTTTATTAACTATTGTACAATATTAAACCTGTAATTGTACATATTAAAAGTGGTGTTGAAATATACATTATAACACAAGTAAGTGGACTTTGAATTTCTACCACATCAACACTACATCTTCATTGCGGATTCGGTCTGCTAAGCTGACTCCGCACATCTTTCGAAGAGATCTCATCTCCACAGCATTCATCTTTCTTTCATTCTTCTTCTGCAATACCCACGTTTCGCTGCCGTATAGCAGCGTCGGTACCAGCACTGCATTGTGCACAGCTAAACGTGCGGCTATGCTCACGTTCCGCCGTCGCATCAACGCAGCGAGGGCACCGTTAACCCTGTTACCGGCAGCAATACGCCTTTCAACATCCATATCATATCTTCCATCTCTGCTAAACATACTTCCCAAATATACCACCTCATTCACTTGTTCTAGTGTGTAATATGTATGTTTATTCGTTTATGTTTGTATATGTATGTATATAAGTATATACACATGTATTGTTGTAAAATTACTTCTTGCACTGTCCGCCATTCTCTTTTATATTTGTATCTACTTTAAGAAAAGGTTGCCTGTAAGAAATCACTTACAGTGATAAGGCCGCCTTTGCACTAATATGTACAAGATTTCTTTATCAGTTAATATTTACTATTTTTTGTGTTGTGCAATAAAGATTATTCATTCATTCATTCATTCATTCAATACTTGATAAAGATTTGTATTGTTATAAAAGTGGAGAAATGGAAGTAATTGATATTCCTCCGAGTGGAAATCAAACCCGCAACCTTCGCGTATATATACAGTTATACGCTATCACACTGAGTAACAATGATTTCCTTAATTTAATTATAAATAAATACTAAAAAGAATCTTTGGTGGTCTTTAATCTTATATTTATATCAATCAGTTATTGAACAGTTGTTGAGCAACTTTCTTAATTTTTAAGCGTACAACTCTTTATTATGTCTCCAATTAAAAACTTTGTGTGTGACTGTAACTGTATTACAATACACTGAAAATATATAAAATTGTAAGTACAGTGCAGGCACAGTGGTACAGCGTCTGATTGTAATCATAATGTTTGTGGGTTCGAATCCCCCGGAGATTCTCGTTGAATTAAATTACTTTTGGGGCCCATTCAGAGAATATATATTTTTTTCGTTTATCCTCCTTGTTAAGAAGACGAAGCGCTGTATTGAGTTCTGTCACCTAACACGCTATGCCTCCAGCAATCGTAAAATGGGGAACGGAGTGTCTTAATCCTATATCCTCTCTGGCCTCCCCTCTATGTTGGAGAAAGAGTGATTCTATTTTATTTAAAATATATTTTCAACAATAATTTCCTTTCCAGCCAACGCGCGTTAGCAGAAGTAACAGAAATGATTCGTACCTCGCACCTGGTACACAAAGGCTTAGTCAACATGAACGCGCGGCAAGCGGTCGCGGGGGAACCGAACGACATGATGTTTGGCAACAAGATCGCTTTACTGAGCGGCGATTATTTGTTGGCCAATTCGTGTTCTGAACTCGCTAGTTTGAGGTAAGTGTTTCTATGTAATTTGTCTTGCGTTTTTATGTATTTGAAGTTAGGTTTAAGTTGTGTTTAATAGCTTATTTACATGCATTTTTCGATTTCAAAATACAAGCAATTCTCTCAAATTCGCCGATAATTTTTTCGGCTATGAACCGATTTTGATATTTTTTTTGAGTTAGAAAGGTATAGGATAATAAGATGAAACATTCAAAAAATGAATCAACCCTTCACTTAAAAAATCCAAGGGGTTAGTACTAGTGCGTTTGTTATTCTATTTGCGTGTTTTCGTATGCAAAAAGCAGAGGATTCCTATAATGGTAGTGTTTAACACCGCCTTCTTAGCTTTTAACATAGAGTGCATTTTCAAAAAAAAATTTTTTTTTTTAGCTTCACACTGTATCCCGCACACAGCAGGGTAGGCAGAGGGAACCTAGTGTTAAGACACTCCGTTCCCCACTTTCCGCCGAATTCGGAGGCATTGCGTGTTAAGTGGCGGAATTTAACACCGCGCTTTACCTCGGCACCAGAGCGAAGAAAATGGAAATATTAAATATTTTAACTCCTCGAGTGGGAATCGAACCCACAACCAGTCGTTTACAGTCACACGCTTGTGCCACTGGCCCACGACTGGCCACAAATATTTAGTTTAGGCATTTTGTTATCAAATTTATAAAATGTTTAAATAAACAAAAAACAGAGCAGCTTTCGGTATTATTTGTATTGTTAAACTTAGACAGAATATTTTTCTTTTCAAACCATTAACAAATAACACATATGTAGTACAACACTTAAAATGGAGAAACAAGCACAAGTTGTTCTCACGCCTTTCAAAATCTATGCATTTTTGGTTAAAAATGTTAATTAATTTAACAATCCGGCGCATATCCCACGCTCAACATTAGAGAACAACCGGTTATCGTCGCAGAATCAAAATTGCTAAAGTAACCTAAAAGTGTTTTTGTTTCTTTTTCTATGCTTTTCAAATATACTCGATAATTTCTAAACAGTGTTAGGTAAATAAATGATTGGTGCATGTATAAAACTTTTCAATTGCTCTTTTTTTATATAATGTACTTTTTAAAATGTTTTTTTTTAATTAAATCTTAATTCATTTTAAATATCGTTTGAGTTTAAATATTTGTTATGATTTAACTTACTCGTTTTCCATAAGAACTAAGGTAGTACTCGCGCCTAATAATAGTTATTCTGTTTTTTTAGCTGTTTTTTAAAGTCAGAGTGATATTGTGTATTGTGATTAGTGTAATTTATTTAATCGAGTCAATATTACCGCTTTGCGTATCCTATGAGAGAGCGCGGCGTTGTGTTCAGTCACTCAACACGCATTTTCTTAATTTCGTTCGTAAAGTGGAGAACTAACTGTCTTGACTCTAGAGTGAGGGAATATAGAGTTCCCTCTAACTGCTTTGCAATGCATAAATACGATTGAATTGATAGATTTTTTAGCAATATTTCAAAAAAATGAAACAGAAATGCCTGTGAATCTGTTGCAATGACGTATTTCTTTTCGTTAGACATATCATACAATAATATAACATACTATAATTTAATACAATATCGGTGACGTATCTATATACTTTCAAATTTTATATTATTCTACGTCTTAATTTTACTCGTGCTTTACAAATCCTATTAATATTATAAGTGCTAAAAGTTTGTAAGGATGTTTTTAACTTTTTCACGTAAAAAGTACTGAATGGATTTTAATGAAACTCTACAATAATATAGCTTAGATATACATTAGAATGAAACATAGACTACAATTTATAAAGATACCAGCGGCCCGCTCGCCGCTTCGCCTCGTGAACTACATGACTCTTTCGCAACTCTATTGCAACCCCCGAGGGTGGATTTTTGAAAAATAAAATATCATATTTTTAACCTTTGATTATCAACTATATTTATGCCAAAAACCATTACAATCGGTCAAGCCGTTTAAATTTTTCATATACATTTTCATCCCCTTTTTCATCCCTTAGAGGTTGATTTTTGAAAAATTATAGTAATATTAAAATTAAAGTGCATAGTAATCTGGTATCAGTGAGATTTTTGCACCAATTCAGCTAAAACTAGTCCACTACTAATTTTTTACAAGTCTAGTCTAGTTATAAAAAGTGTTATTGTTGCTATTTCGTTTTAAATAAAATAAGATTTTTTACGTACACGTTAGCGAGCGTCGAGTATATTGACTCATGCTGGAAGCATTGAGCGTAACGTACACGATTGCAGTAATAAACTGTCATGTTGATAATTACTACAGTTTTAATTGTCATGTAATTGACATGAGATAAAAAATGTACACAAAAGAAATGAAATTTATATATTGGTTTAATTATATTATATTATCTTTTTATAATAAAAGTTGGCTTATTAAATAAGTATGAGTCATTAGTCATCACATAGTGCCTGAATGGGCGGAGAACAGTGAACGGAGTGTTTTGACACTAGGTTATTTCTGTTAATCCTGCTGAGAAAAGTAAAGATTTTTTTTTTAGCTTCACGCTGTATCCCGCACACAGCAGGGAACCTAGTGTTAAGACACTCCGTTCCCCACTTTCCGCCGAATTCGGAGGCATTGCGTGTTAAGGTGTCGGAACTTAACGCCACGCTTTGCCTCTGATACCAGAGCGAAGGAAATGGAAATATTAAATATTTCCACTCTTCTAGTGGGAATCGAACCCACAACCAGTCGATTACAGTCACACGTTCGTGCCACTGCGCCACGACTGGACTGAGTAAAGGCTTGAACTAAAATATATCATTCAACACATATATTTTTTTAGACATTTCTGATTAATCTGGGATAGATAAGTTGCCTGGGATTTGAAGCCCAAACAATCTTGAACTGGCACGTTCCACTGATGTGCCATTGTGTATATGCCAAAGTGGAGAATGGAGTGTTTTGACACTAAGTTCTCTCTGTTTATTTTGCTATATAAGAAAATAAAAACACTATTTTCTGGCCTACAGTATAAAACGATATCAACGCTCGATTAAAAGCAATAGTAATAAGTATCTGAAAAACGCATTAGGTGAAATGTCTTTTTGATTTATTAAGCCTTTTTAATGTATTTTAATGTACAACCTGAGTCGAAAGTTAATCTTGTATTTCCGCATGCTTTTTTCGTTTGAACATGCAACCGGTTAGTTTAGTGTTACCTAGTGGAATTGGCAAAATATATTTTGATTAAAGATTTTTTGTTCAATTTGTAGATTAATAATATAATTGATATACAAATTGATTAATTTAATAAAATTAAGTTTTATTTTCTAGTTCATCGTGGCTCAGTCTATGTGCCATGTGGCACAACCTGACTGTAAACTTAAATAATTGTGGGTTTGATTTCTACTCGAGAGAATTATAACAAGATTTAAATTATTTTCCGCCCTGGTAGCAAAGCGTGGTGTTAAATTCCGCACCTCAACGCGCAATGTTTCCATTTCAGCTGGGGAGTAGAGAACGGAGTGTTTTAACACTAAGTTCTTTCTTAATAAAATTAAAAAAAAAGCTTATTATTTTTTTTATTTTTAGAGAAACAGATCTAAGTGACTTCTTCGCTATCAAGGACACAATAAAGGGGAAAAACCTAAATTATGAATACAAACATTTATTTACCTGTTAAGCTTTTTAACATATTATATCTACATAACTACTACACTACAATAACTTGGAATTTTACCGACAATGTAGAACAACGTCTTTAACATTTCATTTCTTTTTTGATTTTATAAGAACGTTTATTTCAATAACATTTCCAAATCTTTGTAAAGTAGGGACTAGATTCTCACACTTTATACCTCGTAGGAGGATGGGCATAGAGAATCTTGTGCCTCAAGACTCTTTGAACAACGAGGTTGTTTTATCTAAAAAATAAACTTTTTCTAATAAGACTTAACTGCACCTTGAATTCTACAAATGGGCATGCAATATCTCATAAAGAGTGAAAAGTAGAGAGCATAGTGATTAACTCTAATGCTAAGCTTTCAACCAATCTACATATAAGGAAAATGAATAAAATAATATTCAAATAAAAGTAATAATTAATCAAAAGCAATGCGCGGCGTTAAATTCCACAATTCGACTTAGACCTAATATCGCAAAATAGTGCTGAAAATGAAGTACGGAGTGTCTTAACACTTAATTCTCTTTAACTTCTTTGCCATAAGAAAAAAAGTATAAACCTGTCTTATTTTAAAACGAAAATAATTAAAATAAACCTGCCTATTTCAAGCAATGCTTTACAAATTTACAATACATGAGTGAAAGTTATCTGCATGCCGCAAGCATGTAACATCCGTGTGCTCTTTTATTTAGCGGCGGAGTCAATACCTGTTTAATATTTATATCATGTTACGGGGTATTCCTACAAGTGTATTATTATCTTGGGATTGCCAAATGAGATAAATACTGTATGAGTTTAGAATTTAATTTTTATATGTAAAATATTTTATCCTGCTATTATACTTTACTAATGTTAATTTTGAAATTATAGAAAAATATATTGAAAATGAAATGAAGCTAAAAAAAATGTCATTATGTCAATATTATTCGCTTAAGTATATATTTAGTCCCATACAGTTAAAAGAACTTGATAGGAAATTTTGTACAACTAAAATTTACAGCTTCAATTAACATATAGGTAATAAAAAATTGCGTATAGACTATAGCTGCGCATACTTTTTAGTATAGACAAGATGAGTAAGCGATTGTTAGCATACTTTGGTTTAAAAATTCCTTGTACTAAATTAAATTCTAAAGTTGATTAGATAATTTACGAGTAAAGCATCAAAATACCATAACAATACAAAATATTAAAATGATAGACTAAAATAAGACTAGATTTTATATTAACGATAAATCGGATGTAAGCTGGAGTTGAAATTTAATCCTATAAAACCTGTCAATACTAAAAAGGACTTTACCTTTTTTGTATTATATAGATCTATCGAATATTATATACTTCTTCTTTCTCTTCCGCTTATATTTACCGTAGTGCCAAGAGACTCTGTTCTCCATTTTTTTACTTGAAAGCAACACATTGCGTGTTGAGTACAATCATTCCTTCGGTTGTAGATCGAACCCAAAACCTTCGCACGTACAATCAGACGTTGTCCCATTGTACTATGATAGCTCCATTTATCGCTATTTTAATATATGTATATATGTATTTGTATATACGTAGTACTCCATTTATCAATATTTTAATATGTATATATGTATATACATTCAGTCGGATCACAAAGTGTGACTGTAAAGGAACACAAGTTCGATTCCCACTCGAGAAAGGCGCGGCTTTTGGCGTCGAGGCAAGCGCGGCGTTAATTTCCTCCACTTAACACGCAATACCTGCATAATTTCTCTATCTCTTTCTGAAATAAAATAAGAAAAAAAAACTTAATAATTCACAATATATGCTTAGCAGTACACCTTAACAATACAACACCGGCTCATAACGTAAATTATTAAACTTAACAACTTCATTGTATATTTTTTTCTAGGACATGCATATATAATAAGTAATAATTTCCTCTTAGTGTAATTACGTATCATTTTCCGCCGGTCGGCATGACAGACGCTTTTTCTTACAAAACCGTATAATTTTAATTGATGATTCAAAATTACTTTATAAACAACGTTAAAACCCTTTTACGTGAAACAGTTATAATGGCGGAATGTACTAAGTGAAAGGGTAATAGGTAGCAGGTTGCGAGCTGTGCCACTTGTGTTTAATTAACTGTACCGACTCCTTTCTTTATGTTTTTTTTACTGGAAATATATTTGTACAGATGGAGTCATTAATTGCAACTGGTTGTGGGTTCGATTCCTACTTGAAGGAGGTTTTTTTTTTTATTTCTTTGGCCTAGTAGACTAGACAAAACACGGTGTTGTAGAACGTCACTCAACACGCAATGTCACAAATTTGGGTGAAGGGTAG
The DNA here is from genome assembly GCA_019049465.1 of Dryas iulia moderata. Lineage (NCBI taxonomy): Eukaryota > Metazoa > Arthropoda > Insecta > Lepidoptera > Nymphalidae > Dryas > Dryas iulia. The sequence continues at coordinate 3,629,699 of CM032425.1, forward strand.
AGACTAGGGAGTGTTTTGACATTAGCCCGTCTCTGACTGCCTTGTTATATGGAAAAAAGCGGAAAAAGAAAAAAAAGTTGTAAAGATCGTTTATTTTCTGTCATGTATTTCCTATATTTAGATTACTTGTTAAAGAAAGAAATTAAGGCACTGCGTTCTAAATTCTCTTTTAAAGAGTCATTTCATGTTGTATGGCATAACTAAATACACATCAAAAGAAGTTTTACTTATGAAATATTAATATACAACAGATACTTTTGAGCTGATCTTTGTTGTATAAGCTTCTTTTTCGACTTCTTAAATTTATTTTATGTAATTAAGAAAATAGCTTTGGTATAGGAGAGCTGCAGTAGAGTAGGTAAGCTTCAAAGCTTCCTTCTAGGATATTTGCCAAAATATGTAGTCCTTACTGAAATATAAGTACAAAAATTTCTCACTATTCTGACAGAAAACCTGTTGCCAATCGAGGTCACATATAAATTATAATTCCGTCCCATATTGGCGGAAGAGCGAATTCGGAAAAATTTACATTAAAATATAGCTTGTGGTAGACATTGACTAATTGCACTTGAATTTATAGACACAGTATAAAGTGAATATAATATATGAAATGCAGTTAAATAAAATAAATAAAGCTTTTCATTTCTGAATATTGCTGTCAAATAAACGTACTTATTATTATAAATTGTTTTAATTTCTGCATATGATTTACTATAACGGCTTTAAAGTTTAATAATAAGTTATGATAAGTGTGTCGTGATGCACTGGGACAGCGTCTGACTGTAACGCGATGGTTGTGGGTTCGATTCCCACTCGGAGGAATGATTTAGGAGAAAAAAAAATTAAATTTTACATTTCTTCTCTTTGGTACCTAAGACAAAACGCGGCGTTGAGTTCCACCACACAACACACAATGTCTAGAACAAACGTGAAGCTGTAAAAGTTAACAAAACGTAAAGTTGTTAAAAAGTTAATGTTGTTTACTTCACATACATTTAGAATGTTTTAAATATTCACAATGTTTCGTAAAAGTTATCTTCTTTTTTTTTTAGCTTCACGCTGTATTCCGCACACAGCAGGGGAACTTAGTGTTAACTTAGGAAGAGGAAACTTAGTGTTAAGACACTCCGTTGCCTACGCACCGCCGAATTCGGAGACATTGCGTGTTAAGTGGCGGAACTTAACGCCGCGTTTTGTCTCGACGCCAGAGCGAAAAAAATTGAAATATTAAATATTTCCACTCCTCGAGTGGTAATCGAACCCACAACCAGTCGTTTACAGTCACACGCTTGTGCTACTGCGCCACGAGTGGCCCCTACTGGCCAAAAATAGTAATCGCTAATTGTAAAATTTGTCGATTACTATTTTTATTAAATGATATTTTTAAGCGTATGAAACATATAACGAATTTGAATTTTATTGTTATATACGAGTAGATAGAAAACGAAGAATAGAGTGATGCATCAACGTTTTCTGTTTTCTCTACCAACTCCACTAAATCCGAGAAATGCAATAAAATGAACACACAAAGAAACATTTTATTAAAAATATATGTACTTTTTAGTTCTGACAGTTAAATGGCACATAAAAATGGTATAAAAAACTGCTTACAGTGTTTATTTATTTAGTTAATAAAACATTAAACGAACGTATTGTTCGACCGTGTCCGAAAGTGCACGTATAATGATATAATGGATGCGCTTAATGGGTTGCACTGTGTATAAATCTACTTCCTTATTTAAATAAGCAACTGTGTATTGGGTAGAATACGATATAGCAAGACTAAAAAATATATTTTTTATTTTTTTTTTTTAGCTTCACGCTTTATCCCGCACACAGCAGGGTAGAGGAAGGGAACCTAGTGTTAAGACACTTCGTTCCCCACTTTCCGCCGAATTCGGACGCTTGCGTGTTAAGTGGCGGAACTTAACGCCACGCTTTACCTCGACACCAGAACGAAGAAAATAGAAATATAATTTCCACTCCTCGAGTAGGAATCGAACCCACAAACAGTCGTTTACAGTCACACGCTTGAGCCATTGAGCCACGACTGGCCACACAAATATTTTTTAACAAGAATTATTGAAAATTTAAAATTTTGGACGAGCCATTTGATAGTATTTTTTTTTGGTTTAAATGTTTCAACATTATAGAGATCCTTTTCGTCTCGTATCCTTTTTTTTCCTTTACAACATTTGATTTTGACTGTTAAATTACATTGGCATGTATTGTTATATTAAACTATAATTAAATGATCTTCCTTCTGATTCTGATGAAATTTCATATTGTACTAATTTCTAAAATTACATTAGCCCTTATTAAAAACAATATTATGTATAAATCTAGACATATTATTATTAGATTACTTAATAGTATTTAAAAACTATCAGAAGAATATCTATAACATGATTAATGCGTTCATTTAAGCCTAAGGAGGCCGAACAGAACTACTAAGGAGACCAGAAGTGTAATATATAGAATAGATATGACTAAAACATAATACGATACAGATTCGAATCTGTGTAAAATAAATGTATAGGATAACTACTAAATCAGACTTCCTTATTAGTTACGAGAATCATTTTGCCAATTATGTGTGTGGAGTATAAGGAAAACGGTTTTGTTATTATAACAATCTCATATTTATTAAAAGTTCTTTACAATAAAGTAAGTATTATTATGTAGAGATGTTCTGCAGTCTGCATTTTACTATAACGTTCAGTTAAAACTACTAAGAGAGCTAAGAGAGGAGTTCTTGAAATTCTTACGATAACGAGAAAGAACATAATTTTAGGCTTTATACTCCACCCAAGCGAAGTTGCGAGTCACAGTAAAGGAAATAATAAAATAATAACACAAATGACGTCGCTATACAGCCATATACTCGTAATATAAAACATGCATTTATAATAACGTGTGGCATACTTATAAGACTTTCCTGTTCGTTTCGTCATCTAGTTCATATAAAAAAGTTTTACTTATGGTCTTTTACAAAGGAAAAAATGACACATATGGAAAAATGTTCATAAATTAGATATGTTGAGTCATTTTAAATGACCATTTCTTTTTTCTTATTCGCTCGTAAGTATTTTTATAATTTTGCGAGTTTTAGTCGTAAAATTTGAAGATTTTTTCCGCGTTTGTAAGAACTCCAGGAAATTAATTCACATTGTTTCTCTAAGTCCTAGGAAATTCACATACCAAATATCATCGCTCCTACGATCGACATACATCGATCCAATAATATCAGATTTCTCCGATGTTTTTTAGTCACTCAAGTTAGAAACAGAAAAGTTTTACATAATGTATTGATAGACATTTATACTATTGTCTACTTACATGATATTTATACTTAAAACTATATATTAAGTAATTTTATTCATACCGGTATCATTAAAACTTTAAACTTAAAACAAGTCGCATTTTGTATCCAAATTGACCACATAAGGGCGTAATTTAGATAAAACTTAATGCAATGTTATCACCGCCTCAGGCAGTTCGTGTAACTGCCACCTTATTGATTTAATTTCCATGTACCGTTATGTATCTGGTTGTTAAAATTTTCCAAAGCATCGATGCTGTTATGTAACTGTTATTCGTTTTCAATGTTGCCACTTCCTTAATAATAAAACTGCGCTTTTATGAGGAACGGTTAAATTAAATTATATATTAGACTTAATATATTATACTTTTGTTTTATACCTATTAAATTTAAAATAACGAATAAAAAACACATATTACAAATTAACTGAAAGTCAATATTGAAATATTAAAAATCTATATATTTGATGTAACGTTTTGTTACATCCTCTGGCTATATACTGGATGGTTGTGGGCTCGATCCAGGGGAAATTATTAAATTTAAACAATAAATCAAGTCTCAACAAAACGAAACAAAAGAAAGCGGAGAACGGAGTTTCTTGGCACTAGACTTGGCACTGGCCACTTGAAACTAAAAATATATAAAAAAAGTGATTACTTAAGTACTTAGATAATAAAAATAATGTGAGACATTGCAACACATATAATAATAATAAGGATAGAATATATAAATAACAATGGCAGTGTAATTAATTACATATGTTAATTAAATGCATAATTATATACATAATTAAATATTATGTTGTACACATTTAAAACAAATTATTTCAGCATATTCGTAAAATATATATACACTTTCTTTACATCGCGTTATATTGTATAATTATTTAAATGAGAAAAGCCATCGTTGTATGACAGCCACTATAAACGCTATTGTTCGTGGGTTCGATTTCGTTCACTGTAATTTATTAAATTACTAGTAAATGCTCGCGACTTTGTTTGTGTGAACTTAATGACTATTACCACCAAAATACTTAACACATTGAACTTTTTTTAAGGCACACACATTTTCCTTTATATTTTATCATATAACTGATTAACTGACTATATTTCATAGTATAACTGGTTCTTCATCAGGAGTTCCACTTTTCGAAATCGATCCTGCCTAAGCCTAAGTTATACAACAAAAAAAGCATTCAAATTCGTCCAATAGCTCCTAAAATATGCATATACAATTATTCTACTTTTACAATATTTTTTTTTAGATTCACGCTGTATCCCGCACACAGTAGAATTGGCAGAGGGAACCTAGTGTTAAGACACTACGTTCCCCACTTTCCGCCGAATTCGGAGGCATTGCGTGCAACTTAACGCCGCGCTTTACCTCTGATAGCAGAGCGATGGAAATGGAAATATTAACTGGCCCCATTTTACTATTTAATATAATAAAACAACATAGATGTTACTATTGTTATCTTGTATTACTATCGTTATAGTAATCCTCTCGTGCAAAATGCACACTTGACTCGTATAATTGTATATACTTCAGATATGAGAAATAGTTGTTGCTAATATATCATTTTTATAAATACAATATAATAATATATATTTTTAAATAATATATAATTTTTCAACAATCAATATAATCGATTTGGGCCAGTCGTAGCGCAGTAGCACGAACGTGTGACTGTAAATGACTGGTTGTGGGTTCGATGCCCACTCAAGTTCCGCCACTTAACACGCAATGCCTCCGAATTCAGCGGAAAATGGGGAGCCGAGTGTCTTAAAACCAGGTTACTCTGCCTACCTTGCTGTGTGCTGGATACAGTGTGAAGCTAAAAAAAATATAATTATATAAAAACTAACAGTGACAACTATACATATACCGAAAACCGCATTATGTACAGAATGAAATTTGACAGGGACGTAATTTATAGTTATTCGACATCCGCTTAGAACCAATTTTTCGACATGGCCGGTTTAACGAAGTGCAAGGCTCTCGCAAGTTTGTGTAAGAGTTCTTATTATTTTCCTGCTGCAAACTTGAAACTTGGTTTTGATTTTCATCAACGAAGAAGTCACGTGTAGGAACTAGTAAAATTATAATTTTAAGCCACTATTTTCTTAATATATTAAGAGTCAAATCTATGTTAATAGGTTCTAAAAGCGATTATAGTAAATCAATGATGCATAGACATGCATCAAATATATTGTTGTTATGTAATAAATATAAAGCCTTTTACATAACTCTTACTAAACAACATAAGAATTTTAACATAATACTATAATATTATGTAGAAAATAATACTTTCCATTGTTATAATGGCTGTAAATCATAAGATATGATTAACTTTCAATTTTAATTAATATTGTTAAAGTATACAGAAGATATTAAGATTATTAGTTATCACTACTTCAAATGAAACAAATTTAACAGACTTTTTCACGTATACTTTGATATTCGAGTACCTATACGTTTTGGAAAATCCGACGTCTCGAACATTTAAAAATAGTCTGCGATCTCAGGTAAAGTCTAAAGTATACGAAACCTCAGCTTTAGTATCTAAAATTTATTTTTATTAGGTTAAAATTGTTTTCTTTGAAATTTTATTAGTGAAACGTTAATATTTTAGTGTCTTTTTATCCAATTTTAGAAATGACTGGCGGAATTTAACACTGCACAATGTCTATCCATACAAAAAAAAAACTCTTACTTAGCGGAATTTGATCCCATAACCTTCATTGTCAAGCAGTCATTATATTATCCTTATGGCACACATTTTATGAAAGTCATCTTCAAACACAATTTGACTCTTCTAGCGGTACAAATGGTCTGGAGGTCAATAGTACGCAATAGTAGCATTTTAACATGCCAATAACATGTTTTGCAACGTTGACTATGAAACACATCAAATTAACCGTGAGGCAACTGGCCCATTGATGTATAATAATAACAGAAAAACGCCAATTTACAATAGTTTAAATTTGTAATAAAACATGATTAGAAAAACTGTATTATATTTTTAGTTGATATCTAAAATTAGAAGGTCATTGTGGCGCAGTGGGACAATATTTATTATACATGCGATTGGTTGTGTGTTCGATTTCCAATTCGAGGGAATGATTATATTAAAATTCACAAGGAGAAGAAGAATTAAAAATAATTAAAATTTGATTATTCTACAATGAATATAATTTACATATTTTTTTTATAAAGAGTTTTTCCTCCTCCTCCGTGCCTTTATAGTTCTTGATCTTGGTGGAATTTCCTTTTGCCTTTATTCTTTATTCTTTCACGTCTTTTGTTGCTTATTTTAAAAATAATCAAACGCTACCCCAATTGGGAAATGAACCCACAACCAATCATGATCACAGTCTGACACTGTTCTATTGTGCCAGCCACCAAAAACAGGTTAAGGAAATGAAAGCGTGCTCAAAATAAGGTTGTAAATAAAATAAAAAAATATAATCATTGATAAATACAGGAAAACTATGAGTCTATAAATGTTCTTTTAAGATAAATTAAGAGTTATTAGTCTTGACAAATTAGGAGTAATAAATTTAATAACATATGTTTATCGTGTCTGTAATATGCCTTTTAAAAATATTAAATAACGATTATAAATCAATCAACGTATGTGGAGCAGACAGTAAGACAGTGGCTGTTATTTCGTTTGGTAGTGGGTTCGATTCCCACTTGGGGTAATTATAAAATTTAAATTATTGTCATTGCTCCGGTCTTGAAAAGTGCTGCATTAAGATGGTACTTAATGCACTCAATACGCAATATTTCGATTTCTGTATGTATGGTGGTGATTGAACGTTTTTTTCTGATTGATGAAAAGGCGTAAAGGTGCAACGAAACCAATAATATAACTTGAATTGTTAAACTTAACATGCATAGACTATAAAAAATGATACTTCTAGATCGCGAACACATGATGTTTTCCCAAGTAATTCACACCATACTTTTTTTTTTCAAGTAAAAGAAAAGTCGTCCCCGTTCGCATGTAAGTTCGGTATGGCTTCCGACGGACCGGTCTCCAAACGGGTTACTTTCGCCACGCCCGCTATGTTTACATTGCTCAAAAGAGTATCTTAATAGTTCCGCTTAACGTACCGCTGTCGTATGCTAATTTTAATAGCGCCGAATGTGAAAGATTACGTGTTTATCTATTAAATTAATACATTTATTTAATGATTATTATATAAAATTGTGTTATAAAAAATATAAATAAACTTTTAATATTTTAAGACGAAGTATAAAAATTTGTACGCAGCTTTCGGACTGTTTCGAACCCGCGCCTTGAATGTTGATGTGCCTTTAACACACTTAGGACAAGACGGTTTCCAAGAGCCATGGGTTCGAATCCCGCTGCTTTGAAAATTTTATAAAATTTCTAAAACTGTTTTTCAATAAACAAACCTTTTTATTAAATTATTATTATTATTTAACCCGTGGGGGGACGGGTTAGAATACAATTCCCCTCCGTCGCTGGGCAGCGTCCCGTAAAAGGCGGGTAACCTAGAAGCTTGGTGGTAGGATTTAGGATTCGTTCTCCGACTGGCTCGCGACCACTATCATGTCAAAGACGAACCGCCAAACATCTGGTGATGTGTTGCGGTTCGATGGCATGTAAGCCAGCTCTTTCCCTTCTCCCACCATCCCTATCCTTCTTTCCTCCTTTCCTCCACCCCCTTAAGGTCGGCAACGCATCCACAACCTCCTAATGTTGTGGATGACCATGGGCGAAGGTAACTACTTACCATCAGGTAGTCCTTCTGCTCGTTTGCTACCCCTTCATCAATAAAAAAAAACCTTTTTTATGCGTTTCACTTTTAAGAAGTAAATGATGATTATAAATTAAACGCAGCGCGTGCTTTTGGTTTTAAAAACATTTGCAATACTAATAACCAAAAAAAGAAGTCTTAATTACGTGAAACATAGAAAACAAGTGATTTAGATGTTATCTACGGTATTATTGTAGCAATGTGATTCTGTTCGTTAAACAACAGATCTTAAGATAAACGTCTTCCTAGTGATAGTCACGACTGCGTTTCGAAAATATGCATGTAAATGCGCTCTCTCAAAGAAATCGCACCAAAATTTTAGGTTATGTAGAAACACTAACGTAATACTTAATAAAGGATTATCTTGTCGCTTTTGCATAGTTTTTTAGCATTTTTAATTAAGTTGTTTATAGTTAGGTAACTTGTTACTCTTTTGCCAGTATATCAATATGATATAATAATATATGCTTTGAACCAGATTCAAAAATTGACTTTGGTTAACTTATTATCTTATTAACTCCTATAATAAAATTTACCTAATTATTTTAAGTTTCACTTTTTCCCGAATAGGGTGAGGAAAACATAAGGTCTTCACGTCTAGATCTCCATTTTCCACCAGATTTCGAGATATTGCGTGTTATGAAGCGGAGCTCAACGCTGTACTTTGTCTTGTTGCCAGTTGTTACTTGTTGTAGAGCGGATAATTGAAAATAATTTCATTACAATCATTGCTCCCAGTGAGAATTAAATCCCCAAACATCATTTATATCGTCACGTATTCAGGTTATATTTTAAAATATATTTTTCTTAAATATTATAATTTTCTAAATAGAAATCAAGAGCTGGTCGAGCTGATGTCATCAGCAGTACGAGATCTAGCCGAAGCGGAGTTTCTTGGGGATCGAGACGAACAGAACAATCCTTTGCCTTCACGACCACTGCCAGAAGATCAAAGAGAAGCTGCATCTGGTACGTTAATTTTAATATGTATCTATATTAATGTCCTTTGTATATGCAATTTTATATATGTAGGTATTTGAACGAGCAGATGATGTAAGTCAAAAAGAAACCTTTTGTGATTGCAAAAAGAAATATTTTTCTTCTATATTTTATATTATCCAGATAAAATGGCTTACTGTTTCATTGGATTATTCACATTAACAAGTTATTAACATTTTTATATTTTGATGTTGACTATTTATTACTTATTATTTTTGAGTAATTCATCTTGTTCTTTTACTTTATCATACTTCATTGTATGGGCGTTAGAATTACATTATATATTCCAACAATGCTTTTTTAATTATAGCCATTATAACCCATAGCTTTTGTAAACACTTTCCAATAACACCAAAATATGAAGAACGCAATTAAAGTAACAGGTCAATAAATGTTCTTTGCATATCTATAAATATGAAAGGTGGCACGATTATTTTTAATTAAATTTACGGGCTCTCTTAGTTTTGTAGGGTATGAAATTCGAATTGTCACATCTTTTATAACAGCGACTACATTATTTAATGAAGATGACATAGCCTAATGCTTTTTCTTACATAGAAGGGAGGTAGACAGAATCTAATATGTCGAAACACTCTGTTCTCCACTTTCCAAGCCGAATTCGAATAATTGTTATCGTTTGGCATCCGAATAATCGAAATTTCAGATAATCAAAAGTATTAAGAAAAGCTGGTTTTGTCAATATAGCGTAGGTATATAATGTTACATGTTTATTAAAACATCAAATACATATCAACAACATGTATTTGCCGCTACGTTCCGACCCTTCAAGTCAGATTTCACGTACTTTAAAAGTTCCGAGGCGTCCATCCCTGCATAAATTCTTTTTGTAGATATTTAATATAATTAATCACTAGTCCGGATAATCACCAACTGAGGACCGGGTAAAACCCCAACTGATCGCTTTTACAACCAAAAGGTCTCACAATGCACCAATATGAAAAATGAAAATTTATAATTTAAATATACAATCTCATATGTTCAAGCTTTTTTATTTATCTGAATAATGAATTTTATATGAATAAAACGTCATTACTAAATGACTTTTGAATTTAGTGAAAGTACTATTCAGTTAAACTTATAACTTTATACAAAGCACGGCGTTAATTTCCACCACCTAACACGCAATGTCTCCGAATTCGAGAGGACTCCGAAAACAGAGTGTCTTAACTCTAGGTTCCCTCTGTCTAGTAGTCCACAGTAGGGTACTGTGTGCGGGATACAGCGTGAAGCTAAAAAAATAAATTAAATTATATAAAAGTTTCATTCATTATGTTATATCTAAAATTTATAATGTCACAGTCTTGACAGCATCTGACTGTAAACACAATCGGTAATGGGCTTGTGGGTTCGATTCTTACTCAGGAATGATTAGATTTTCTGGTAAGAAAAAAAAGCGTGGTGTTGAGTTGCACATAATGTATCTATTTCGGACTAAAAGTGAAGAACGGAGTGTCTTGACATTAAGTTCTCTCTGTTACCCTACTATACAGTAAAAAAAAAAAAAATAAAAAAAATAGGTTCACGCTGTATCCCGCACACAGCAGGGTAGGCAGAGGGAACCTAGTGTTAAGACACTCCGTTCCCCACTTTCCGCTGAATTCGGAAGCATTGCGTGTTAAGTGGCGGAACTTAACGCCGCGCTTTACCTCGACACCAGAGCGAAGAAAATGGAAATATTAAATATTTCCACTCGTCGAATGGAAATCGAACCCACAACCAGTCGTTTACAGTCACACGCTTGTACCACTGGGCCACGACTGGCCACAAAATACGTTGATATTCAAAACTATTCTTAGATTTAAAATAAATATTCAAGTAAACTAAGCCTAGCCATGTTTGCATATATAAGCAAATAGGTTAACTTTGTGTAGGTATATTTGCATTGGAATTAATGAGACGTGCTCACATCCGTCAACTGTGATCACACATTATCTTGAGATTAACCCGTTAATCTGTGCACAGAATATTCATAGTTTTATGTATTTTATGAATATTTATTAAATAAAGTCGAAAATTTGCTGATGAACCTTGCTTAATTAATCTAAATTTATATGTGATTCTATATATCTAAAATATACTCGCATACTAAGCCGTTATGGCCCACAATCCAGTTAAGATGTGCTACGCAATTATTATTGTAATTGAATCAAATCTGTTTTCGGAAATTGGTTATATTCAAATTATATTAAAATGTTCATTTCTTCGCTCTGGTACCTAAGACGAAGGACGGCGTTGAGTTTCGTCACTCAACACGTCAATTGTTTAGATTTTGGGCGGAAAGTGAAGGGCGGAGTGTCTTAACACTAGGTTCTGTCTATCCTCTATGCGGGAAAAAGCTGCCCTCTATTACAATGCAACTTTTTATATTTTTAAAAAAATATTAGTCACTTGTTTTAAACAAAGCTTTAAGCTTAATGCGATAGAGTAAGCACAGTTATCAGTAAAATGACTTGTCATATGAGATTTAACGCGTTATGCGTTAAGATGACAAGCGGTTTATTTACACCGTAAGCTTTGATGCTTGTCATTGCTAAGTTATTTGTAGCGTGGTACTTTATAGCGAGTTTTACGATATGACAATATTTAATACAATAACAATAGTGTATATTTAAATTAAAAAATGATTTAATAATCAAACATGTTTCTTTCCACAAATTACTTAAATGAATGGGAATATAAGCGAGAAAGCAGAGAACGGGTAGTAATGACACAAGGTAACTTTGTTTTGTAAGAAAATAAATAAAACTAAGTAAAATTTGTAGAAGCTTTGGGAAATTTAGTCACTATTAAAAGTAATTTATAACAGTGACGAGTGTTAGTAGATTTTTAAGGGGCCTCTTGAACCTACACTTGGGTCACAAGCCCCAAGGACTACACAATATATTCATGGAATGCTTAAGAATTTCTTCTTTATACTATTCATTTGTACTTGAGATATTATATATAGTTGAACCATGTACACATTGATCCTTTATATTCATTGTCAAATTGGAAGAAAATTAAAAATATAATTAAATAGATCAAGAATATTTCCCAAGTCATATCTAAAAGTAGCACAGATTTTCAAATAACACCTGTTTCGATATAAACTCGCACACGAGTCATTATTGCTGCCTATCTAGCAATTTATTACACGTTAATTGACGATTAAGCGTTGCAATCAACCAGTTGTTTGTAACCACAGATTAATGTAGTGTTTGTAATGTCAGTTTCAAAAATAGGATATACAATTCAATATAAAAGAATATACAAAATTTAGTTATGATTATATTTACTAATAATAATAATATTTTAATTATTAACATTTCTCCTCGTTGGTAAGATAAATCAGGGCTCCGAGTTCTGTCGCTAAAAACGAAAATTCTCGAAGTCGGTAACAAAATGGAGAAAGGAGTATTTTGACACTAGGCTCTGTCTTCCTACATTTATATGCGGAATGAAAAAAATTGGGGACAAGAACCTATTAAAAATTTTTTATAATATTTTAGCCAGTTATAGCATAGATATATAATACCGTAAGAAACATGAGTCTAGTTACTAAAACATGATACAGCTGAGAGTTCGTTAACATGTAATATAAAATTACGCCAATAGCCACACAAAACCAATGCGTATTCCTTAGTTAGTTTTAGTGAATTTAAAATTTAAAAAAGGAAAAAAATATACATATAATAATCCCCTCGTAAAAATACAGCAAAGTAATTAAGTGAGGAAACTCTAGACAGGCAATTACTGAAGCTCTTTCATTCATTCTCTAAAAGTGATCTAATCATTTAAGAAGGACTTATTCTTCACTTAAGTCTGCATTTCTAAATACAAATTCATTATGGATAAATGCCAATAAATTGTCTTCAACTTACGTAGTAAATACGCATAGGAGGGTAGGCAGAGAAAACCTAGAGTCAAAACACTCAACATTACGTGTTCAATTGATTTAGTAGAGCAGAAAAAAAATATAGTCTTTTTTAGCTTCACGCTGTATCCCGCACACAGCAGGGTAGGCAGAGAGATCCTAGTGATAAGGCACTCCGTTCCCTACTTTCCGCCGCGAATTCGGTGGCATTCGTGTTAAGTGACGGAACTTAAAGCCGCGCTTTTGCCTCGACATTAGAGCGAAGGAAATGGAAATAATAAATATTTCGACTCCTCGAGTGGGAATCGAACCCACAACCAGTCGTTTATATTCACACGTCTATGCCACTGGGCCACGACTGGCCCCAAAAATATAGTTTATATTCAATAATTATTTCTCGAATGGGAATTGAACCCACAACCATTTCGTTTATAGTCATACGCTCTTCCACTGTGTGACGATATAAGTATATAAGTAATACAGCAAGTGATGTCAAGTAGCAATATTCGTTCCTATTAAGTTTCATCACAGACATCATCAGGGTCAAGCATACATACATATGTAGGTATGTAATTGCGTCGCAACTATTTTTTTCTTAGGCATATAGGTATTAGTGAGAATATCAACTAGTTAGTTTTTAATTTACCTCTATATTTATTTTAATTTAACATGTTTGTATATTTAATTATGAATTGTTTTTTCACGCTGTATCCCGCACACAGCAGGGTAGGCAGAGGAAACCTAGTGTTAAGACACTACAAGACGTTTTCCGCTTTCCGCCGTATCAGAGGCGTTGCGTGTTAAGTGGCGGAACTTAACGCCGCTCTTTACCTCTGATACCAGAGCGAAGAAATAGAAATATTAAATATCTCCACTCCTCGAGTGGGAATCGAACCCTCAACCAGTCGTATATAGTCACGCGGTCGTACCACTGCCACGACTGGCACCAAATGTTTTTTAAATTACATAATTCTGTATTCTAATAATTTCGTGCGGAAAGGGGAAAATAGAGTGTCTTTACTATAGCTTCCATCTGCCTATTATTCTGTGCAGGGTATAAGCTTTAAGTTGTATTTTTTTTGCAAAAATTGTACTTTTAACTAATTGTGCAGTAAATGTTTCGAATACGATATAAACATATTTTGAATATTTAAAGTAATATACGGAAAGCTTTTGCTGTTAATATCGCTTTTAGTACGTATATTGTATTTCAGTAAGCATATTTTACATCATAAAAATTATAAATAATTCTCTTATAAGTTATAGGTAATTCCAGAAAAAAATCTAAAAAACACATAAAAATAATCATAAATTAGTAACAAATCACTATTAATTTCATTATTTTAAACAAAAGCAATTGTCTATATCGATTTCGATAGCCTTAATTTTGCTCAAACTATTGTATAGGAATTGTGACGCGCGTACGCGACGCGACGTGCGTGTGATTTGAATTCATATCAGGTGTCAGCTAGGAGCGGTCGTTCGATATATTAATGTATGTATCTATGACAACGCTTGATTTAACCTGCTTCTTTATAGGCCCAACGAAGATGAATTCTATAGCACGCGCACTTTAACTTGAAAACTCGGAACTTAGGAGGTTAGGCGGGTAACCCAGTAGTTTGGTAGTAGGAGATTCGTTCTCCGACTGGCTCGCGATCACTATCATGTCAAAGACGAACCGCCAAAGATCTTATGATGTGTTCCGGTTCGATGGCATGTAAGCCAGCTCTCCCTATTCCCGCCATTCCCATTCTTGCTCCCTCCTTCTGTCCTACATTCCCAAGGCTGGCAACGCATCCATAACTTGAATGTTGTGGATGTCTATGGGCGAAGGTAACCACTGAACACCAGGTGGGCCTTCAGCTCGTTTGCCTCTTTTATTCCATAAAAAAAAACTTAGCTACAACAGGCGTCGCAGAATTGATTTTTAAGGTGTGATTGGTGGTAAGAGGCGAGATGGGCAAGAAAAATATATAGTGGTTCCATTATACACCGGAAACCGTAGATGTGACTGTTCAAGATAACATGCGCATAGTTTATTTTTAGACGTAATAAAAAACATGTGATGTATAAAATTATCTCAAAATATACAACAAGTTTAGGAAATTGATTGGTTATGTCATATAAATGTTACAAAATATCCATAATTTATGTTATGTTAACAAGAAAGTCTTCTTTTACTTGAAATGCTTATGAGATTTGTGTAGCTTAATATAACGATAATATGTGCCATTCTAAAATGTATAGGAAATGTTTATATTAATAATGTAACCGAAGAGACCATCGTGGTTCAGTGGGATAGCGTCTGACCGTAATAAGAACTAGTTGCAGGCTCGATTCCCGCTCGGAGAAACGATTATTTTTTTTATTGAGTAAAGGATACAAACGAGCAGAAGTACGGAAAAAAAATCTCTTACCACCAAGCTACTGGGTTACCCGCCTTTTACGGGACGCTACCCAGCGGCGGAGGGAAATTATAATCCTAACCCGTCCCCCCATGGGTAGAAAGGTTATTTATTTCATACAAAGGTTATTTATTTAAATAAAGTACACAAATGTTTGCGTCCTTTATAATCAAAGAAAACATTAATAACACATTTTTAAAAATTTTGGAATATAAATAATATATTTTTAGTTTATTTTTTTTTAAAATATTTTTTATACTATTACATATAGAAACGGCATTCATTACTCGATGACGCGTAAAAGGACATGCTTTCGCTGACGAAGGCGGTTACTATAAAAAACAACGGACCTCTTAACTGTTACGTTGTCCTCAATAATTTCGCCTCTGCATCGCTTTTATTCGTATGCAGCTATGTACCTATTTGACACAGAATAATGTATACACTTGTACCATACAAACTTTCTTAACAATTTGAATTTTAAACTACACGTTTAATTTTAGTGGCCAGTCGTGGCCCAGTGGCACAAGCGTGTGACTGTAAACGACTGGTTGTGGGCTCGATTCCCACTCGAGGAGTGGAAATATTTAATATTTCCATTTACTTCGCTCTGGTGCCGAGGTAAAGCGCGGCGTTAAGTTCCGCCACTTAACACACAATGCCTCCGAATTCGGCGGAAGTGGAGAACGGAGTGTCTTAACACTAGGTTCCCTCTGCCTACCCTGCTGTGTGCGGGCTACAGCGTGAAGGTGAAAAAAAAACCTTTAATTTTGTACGGTTCATTCAATTAAATTTGATTTCATCTCATTTAAATATACCTACGTGAAAGTAGGTTGTGTCAAAGATTATTTTTAATGACCTATTGAGATTTGTCTATTGTTTATTCCACATAGTAGAATAAGAAGAGAAAATCTAGGGTCAAAACATTAAGCTCTCCGCATCATCAATCTTTATGTATATGTAGCTATATATTACCTATATTTATTAATTTGAAAAAACTTTATTGGTTCTTAAATCCCTTTCTATACTTCGGATGGTAAATAATTGAATACATTTATTTTAATGTCACGCATAAAATAAATTTATAAATGTTTTCGTATCATCATAATATAAGAATAAATTTAAAATTTAGAATTATTATATAACGTAAAATGCATTTTATACATTAATGTATCAACGTAAAAAAAACAACATGGTGCAGTGGGACAGTGTATGACACTTACCGCTGGTTGTTAGTTCGATGCCCACTTGGTGTAATTATCATATTATTATTTATAGTAATTCGCTTTTGTTGGAAAAAGAGCACCCACAACTTTAGAATGAATTCGGGCAGGAAGTAAAGATCAAAATGTCTTGACAGGGTTGCAGTAGAGAACCTTAGCAGATATTAAGCTGAAAAGAACAGATACTACACTTTGATCTTAGCCAAAAGGCCGAGAAGCGATATAATAGCGGAGGAAGCGGATAGCTGGGAGGGAGCCCGACGCTCGCTGCCACCACTGTGACGACTGTCTCGAGGAGACGTCCCAGCACACGCTGGAGGTGTGCCCAGCTTGGGCGTCTCAACGCCGCGCTCTGCGCGGCGTCATTGGGGACGACCTCTCCCTTCCAGCCGTGGTGAAGGCCATGGTGGAGAGCGAGAGGTCGTGGGATGCGGTCGGAGCCTTCTGCGAGGCGGTGGTGCTCGAGAAGGAGGCGGCGGAACGGGCAAGGGAGGTCTTCTCCAACCTTGCCGTCCGCCGCAAACGACCGGGTCGCCGGAGGGCGGCACATGATCGTCGCCTTCCGCCCTAACCGGCCAGAGGGCGGTCAGCGTGGGGCTAGCTGACCGCCCATTCACCTGGCCCGAGTAGGCGCGCGCGGTCGCTCCCGCGCGCTACTCCGAGCAGGCCGTCGAGGGTGACCTACACCACCCTTGACTCCGCGACGTGCCTTGCAGGCTCCCGCCGCCGGTGTCCTCGGACGATTGTTTCGGTCCCCGTGGCCCGGCTAATGGCGGTCGAGAAGGAGCACCGTCAGGTTTTAGTGGGTAACGGCGGCGTTACCATCTTGCCTCACCGGAGTCCCACATAACCACGTCCCGAGTCCCCACTCGGGCTGGTATCCGTAAAGGATTTCCTGACGTTAAAAAAAAAAAACAAAAAAAAAAAAAAAATAAAAAAAAGAGTAAAGAACCTTAGCAAAGGCTAAACGAGACAAAAAGTTAAATTTCTTTTGAATTTAAGTATTAAATTATAGTATTTAAATCCGTTTTTAAAGGCTTGCATTCAAATAATATCACAATATACAATTAGAATCGTGATCACATCATCGACATGTTATGTTGTAATCATCGGTTTCTTGAACATTCTATTTATTGTAGTATATATTATTTTCTTTGGCATTAAACGTATATATTTTTACTTTATTCCCAGTACTCTGATGTTTTTTATCTGGATATAAAAAAGGAAAATAGATGGGATGATTTTAGAATAAAATAAACAACTTAAAATTTTATTTCGTTCTTGTATTTATATGTATCATGTTTATATTAATATTATTTTAATTCTAAAACTAGAAACATTATATTACATTAATTAAAATGCGTAGATAAAATCTTCATTATGTCAATTATTAAGATCGTATTATTGTTTGTATTATCGTATTCTAGTTTTGAAGGACAAACGTTGGCTACATGTTAACTCGCAGTTTAAGCTTTAAACTATTGCAAGAATGGTTCAAAGAAAAAAAATGAATATTATTCTCAAATATACGTTTTAAAATTTTTTATTCTTAAATATTTAGCCCAATAACCATCTCTTAAGAAAGTGTCTAGTAATATATAACTTTAAGTAATTGAACCAAAGAATAAAAAAGTTTTTATTTAATTTTACTTACTAGAGATCGTCGGGACCTAAGTGGGAAAATGCACTCTTTGGAAAAATGTAATGGTTGTGGTTTTCTATTTTTATTCGGGTAATGATTAATCATTCCCTCAATTCCCAAATATAAATTTAAATATTCAATTCATCACTAGGTTACGACAAAGCGCGGCGTTGAGTTCCACCACTCAAAGCACATTGTCTTTATTTTAGGCGGAAAGTGGAAAACGGAGTGTCCTGACACTAGGTTCTCTCTGACTACACTACTAAGCGGGTAAAAGAGTGAAGCTGTTATAAATTTGGTTAAATTAACAATTCTTTTACAACGTAAACCTTATATAACTTTTATATTTCATAAACAATCTAACATATTTAAATTATCCTTTCTATTTCGTGTACACAAATACTTACATTATAAATTAATGGGCAATTGTATTATAATTAACAATTGTCTTGTTATAACATTAACGTGGAAGCAGACAGCGTAGCGGGTGCATAACACTTCAATTTTACAATGTAGAACAAATTAACTACAGACATTTTGCCAAATAGTATTCTTTTCGAAATACATATACACTTAATTATATATTTTTTATATTATATTAAATTGTATACATACTTTGCTGTTGAACTTATTATGTCATGGAGATAAGGTTTTGGAGTAGGTATTAATAAAACTATGTGATAATTCTGTATAAGACTCTTGATTTAAAAAGCATTTTTATTTTATACATTTTTAATTTCAAAAATCTTATTTGCTAGAGTATGCTAGAGTAACTGTGTAAATCTTCTGTTAGTAAAATCAGCATAAAAAATATATTTTATTTTTAGTGTACGATTCAAAAACTAAAATACATCTAATCACATTAATCAGACGTCTTAACAACGTTTTGACTCGTTTTCTTTTAACAATAATTTCTGCATTACAAAGGACCATTACTTATTTTTTATATAATAACTTATATTTCTTAACTTATTCTTCTTAATTTTAACCATATTTCTATATATTTATTAAAGAATGGGAGTGCATTCTATCACCGCTACCAATGAATGGTGTGTATGGAAGTGCGCAGCGGGAGTGGGCAGCGCGACATGTATTAGCCGCTGGTGCTTTACTGGGGAAGAGTTGTTCTGCTGCTTTGAAGCTGGCTGGGCACAAACCAGCTTTACAAACTCAGGTATTTTTATTATATAAACGTGATTATTTTACATTTGCATATTGTTATTTATATGTTTAGTATATGAAGAATATTTTTTTAAAAATTAAAAAACCGTCGAAGCGCTTTAACTGTTAAGTGGCGCGGGTTGGAATCTCGTTGCGTTTCAATTTTTTTATGTTTTTTAAAATAAATATCGATATTAGTGTTAGGTTTCTTATTTTCAAACGATTTCAATTGTCTAAGTAATATTTACGAGCTATAATGGTAAAAGTTCGAACTAATTCTAAACTAACCTTATCACAATATACCGGGTCTTTCAGGGATAGTACCTAAGTTTTACTAAGGTGTAATTAGGAAATTAATGATGCTAAGAACATTTGGGTATTTTTACAATTAATGTCGATTAATTTTAAGATTTACTTCGGCGAGCTTTTACAGTAACATATACATATATTCAATTAAAAATTAAATTAAATAGCTTCACGCTATATCCCGCACACAGCAGGGTAGGCAGAGGGAACCTAGTGTTAAGACACTCCGTTCCCCACTTTCCGCCGAATTCGGAGGCTTGCGTGTTAAGTGGCGGAACTTAACGCCGCGCTTTACCTCGACACCAGAGCCAAGAATATGGGAATATAATTTCCACTCCTCGAGTGGGAATGGAACCCACAACCAGTCGTTTACAGTCACACGCTTGTGCCACTGGGCCACGACTGGCCACTATATTATACTACATATTTTCAAGATAGAAATAAGTCTTGTTTTACTATATTTACTACATTTCATTACATTCAAATGTGCATCAGTCAAATTACATACTCTTCAGTCAAATACATTCAAATGACTTTAAAAAATTCCCGTACAACAGTTCTATTTTCATTTCCTTAATTTTCATAGACTTAGCCTGTTGTAAAATGGACGCTTTGTTTTGACGCTAAAATTGATTGTTTATTTTTTTTTGTAATATTACGGTTAATTTTGATTTTTACGTAAATACTGATTATAAAATTCATAATTAAATCTTAGAATATAGCTAAGTCAAAGAGTAATATAAATTGTTCAAACATTCCTAAGTTTATTCAATAAAAAAAACAATTTTAGCAGGCGTTCGTTAGGCTTAGTGGTGAGAGCACTCGAACCGTTTTGAAAGGTCGCGGATTCGAATCTCACTACGTTCATAAGTTAAACGTTTTCTAAAAAAAGGTATTGATATCCTAAGGGTATGAATAACACATAAAAAATGTTAAAATATTTATTCAATATTTGACACTTATATATGTACATGTTTACATCTCATATATTACTGGAATAGGTTACTAGTTGAATTCCTTAGAAGAGAATGCTTATGGTTTCTAAGAATCATGTTCACTTTCAAATAATGTTAGAGAAACACATTGTGTAGGTCAAATCGTGTATTCAAATGGTTGAAGTGTCATATATTATAATACATTATTATTTATGACTTTAACAGATGAATGGAAGAAAGTTTAATGAAGTTATTGTAATTTTAAAGTTCTTTATGCTTTATCCGCATAGCGTGGTTGTGAGAGAGAACCTAGTGTTAAGACACTCTGTTCTGTTCACCGTCTTCGCGTGAAATCGAAACGTTGTGTGTCAAGTGGCGGAACTAAACGCCGCATGTTGTCTTAAATACTAGAAATATATGGCAGTTGTAAGTCATTAGGAGATATAAAGTTGTAATTATATTTATTATATTATTTTTTTTATTTCAACATAAAGACTTCTTTCTACATATGTATAACATTTGGATATATACAATTCATATACAAATGATAATCAAATGATCATCCATCTGTTTAGTTGTTTTTTTTTACTTAATTTAACGCCGCGCTTTGCCTCGACACCAGAGCGAAGAAAATGGAAATATTAAATATTTCCACTCCTCGAGTGGGAATCGAACTCACAACCATTAGTTTACAGTCACACGTTTGTGCCACTGCGCCACGACTGGCACCGAGAAAAATATTAATACTTTACTAGACATTCTTCTTTTTTTTTTATTTCCAGTATATATTTACTTTTTTTTTAATGAGTCATGTTCATGTTATATAAATGAAATTGTTTTATTTTACAATATATTAATATGTAGGCAGTTAGAGTCCTGAGTCTTATTTCAATTGTTATATAGGAAACTAGTTGCTACCCGCGACTTCGCCCGCGTGAACCAAGAAACATCGTCATTGAGTTTCGATCCGGTCTTCCCATCTTCGAGTAATCTCAGGAACATACATATTAAGAACCTCCTCCTTTTTTGCAGTCCGTTAATAAAATGAGATGATAGTCAGATACAGATCTTCCAATTGCGTTATTATAGAAAAAAACAGCATCTATATCCCTCTCGAACAAAAAAGAACTTTGAAAATCGTTCCACCCATCTTCGAGTAATCGGGGAACACACAAAAGAATCTCCTTTTTTATGTCGGTTAAAAATCCGTATAAATTTTAACTTATTATGTTATTCTGATATCAAACCTACATTATTGCAAACTTTCATGAAAATCCGTTCAGAGTAGTTTTTGCGTGAAAGAGTAACAAACTCACACACATCCGTACAAACTTTTGCATTTATAATATTAGTAAAATAAGTATATTTAAAAGGATACCTTACATTTTTCCAGGGCTACCTCTTCGGATGTCACCTAGCGTTAGCCTGGCAGGCATTTTTGGACCTAGAATCCTTTACGGGACCCGAACCCGCTAGCTTCTCCTTAGTGGGAGCGCCCTTGGCCTTCACTTTGGAGGACAGGCCAGAATTATACTCATATATAGAAGCTGGCAAGAAAAGTGTTCACGATGTTGATTATCATGCGGTAAGTTAATTTGTTTGAAGTTTGAAATATATTTTTACTAGCAGCCCGCTCGAGGCTTCGCCGCGTGACCTGCGTAATGGTTTGATAATATTGCAGCCCTCGGGGGTGGATTTTTGAAAATCAAAGTAGCCTATGTTTGACCTTGGATTATCAACTATGTCTATGCCGAAATTCATTGCAATCGGTCAAGCTGATTTGTTTAGATTTTTTATATAAACAATTCTCTTCTATTTAAAACGATTTAGGGGTTAATTTTTGAAAAAATAAGTAGCCTATATATGACCTAGTAACTTTTACTACTTTCATTCTAAATTTTATCCAAATCGGACCGGTAGATAAGCCGTGAAAGCGTGACAGACCAACACACAGACATTGGCATTTATAATATAAGTATGGATTGTATCTTTTTGGCCAGTCGCAGCTTGTGGGCACCAAACTGTAAACGGGAATGGTTGTGGGTTCGATTCCCATTTGGAATTTAATATTTCGTTTCTTTCGCTTTGGTGTCGAGGCAAAAAAACGGCGTTGAGTTCCGCCACATTGTACTTATATTTAAAACATATTTAATAAATAAATATATTTAATTATTATAGTAGGTATAGATTATATACTTACACTATTTAAGAATAACTTATATAGGTACATCTTCTCATAAATAAGATAAAATGTCATGCTTCCATGTTTATGTAACCGTCGTATTTTGTAAAGGTTGCGAACGATTTCGAAGTTAACCTACATTGTATTACATTTTAATAACAGTGGCGAAATTGTCATATTGTGTTTTGAATTTAGACAGATCTGTTAAGATGTTGTAAATGTTCAAATGTTATGGTATTAGATAGTCGCAGGTTGAAATGCCGCTTTGTAATTGATGTTTTTTTTTAATATTTGGAGTAGATAAAGAAGCTGTGGGCTGTATGACTGTAAGCGCTTGTAGCGACTGTTTGTAGTTTCAATTCCTACTTGAGGAGTGATAATATTTCAGTCCTACACTAGGTTAGGAATTTCTTAACACTAGGTTCCCTCTGCCTACCTTGCTTAAAAAAAAACATATACAGCAGGTATTTATACCTCCTATTCTCGAATTATCATTCAATTGAATAAATTTTAACAAAGGCACAACTCAAAACTGCGTTTTGTCTTACCAAAACGCCAAAATTAAAATTATCAGGACCATACTCGAAGTATGGTATGGTTCCAGCCTAAAAAGCCTGGCCTTTAAAAGTAAATGTTATTAATGTTCACAATTTTTTGTCCCTTATAGCTATATAAAGCAGTATTAGAAGGCGATGGTATTGAACAAACAAAACAATTAATACGCGAACATATAACACGAGCTAGAGAAGTGCTCGAGTTCTTCCCGTACTGTGACGCCAGAACTGCGCTATCTAATATTATAGTTGCTATGCATCCTTAATTTGTTTAATAATATACATTTTTAAAAAAATAAGTAATTTCTCTTTATTATTATACAATAATAAACTAAATTACTTATTATTGTATAATAATAAAGAGAGTTTTGAGGAACTTTTTTTTTGAAAAAGACATTTAGAAAACATATAAAAATTTAAACGCAGCGGGATTCGAACCCGCGTCTCCTGAATACCGTCCAGGCGCCCTCATCACTGAGCCATGCGTTCTACTACCAGCTGCGTCGAAATTCTTATACGCTGGCGCCTGGACGGTATTCAGGAGGCGCGGGTTTGAATCCCGCTGCGTCTAAATTTTTATACGTTTTCTAAATGTCTTTTTCAATTTTCATAAGTGGAATGACACTTTAAAAATGTTTAAAATTATTTTTTTATGAAATTTTGTATAAAAAGATATATTATTATGTAAAAATTTGGTCATCTTAATAGAAACTTGAATTTTCATGCTTATATATATATATATATATATATATATATATATATATATATATATATATATATATATATATATATATATATAAATTTTGTATAAAAAGATATATTATTATTGTAAATTTATGGTAATCTTAATAGAGGCTTGAATTTTCATGCTAATTTATAAGTTTGTGTAATGTTGTTTATTTTTTTTACTTATAATGTCGATGGGTTTTATGTATGAGGGCCAGAATTAAGCTTTTCAGTAGATGCTTCTAAACTTTAAATATGGTGTTTTTTCAGTTAGTAAAGTAAACATTTATTTAAATTATTTATACTTAAATTTATTTAATCCGATTTCTGCATCGTTTTAAGTGTTGAATCACTTGCGCAGAAGATTCTTCTGACGCAACGAATAAATCTTTATTTGAAATTTATAATGTTTTATAAAATAGAACTTTCCTAAGGTAATTTGATTTTTTAATAACTTCTATTAATTATTTATAATAAGAAAATTCGTTTATTAAAGTTAAAATTATGAAATTAGTTTGGCCCTTAAGCGTAGAGACTGTCGATACATATGTATATGCTATCTGATAAGTATATATTAATATTTTCTATTAGAATGATGAAAGAGTTTTTTTTTAAAAACTTCATTATGTTATTTATTTATACTGTATATCATTTTGTATATTAATTTCAAAATACTTCACACACATCCTAGTTATTCCATACTTTTATACTATAAGTAAGTTACTATTGGTGTAAATTGTACACAAAATACCGTTTCTATATATAAAGATAATGAATGTCTTTAAATAAGCAAACTTCTTTCTTTGTCTATATTTGAAATAGATACGAAAATTCGAGTTCTTTCATTGATAGTTTCAAATAGTCTGAAAAATCTGACTAATCGTTAGTCATTTTTTTTATATTAAAAAAGTATTGTTTTTAAAATTTATTTATTTTGTATGTATTATATAATTTTGAAGACAAGAACAAGTATAGTTACTATGTAAAATGTTGTTACTGGGCATCTATTTCATATATTGTTTATATAAAGAATAAATTTATATATTTATCTAACTAACTATGTTTTTGTATATAATAGGTTATATAAATGATTAGGTAGGATACTTATTTACTTAATAAAAAATATATTTGATGACATTTCTAATGAAATTATTTTATATACAAATTTGTAGTTACCAAAAATGGGGATGGGAATTTATAATATTTTTTGACATTAAAAAAATTAAACCTGATTTTTTATATATTTGATGTACTACTATGATGATTATTATTATATAGTAAACTAAGGTTTAGTTTTTAAGTAACAAATATTCCAAACTGTACCTTTGTATTGATTTTACACTTTTGTATTACGAGCTATTGCTCTTTTTAATAAAATTAAAAAAAAAACGGTATTTATTGTCTTTTAATTTCCTGGTAAATAAAACAACGCAATGTCTTTTTTAAATTATTATATTAATAAATAATGGTAGTTCTATTTACATGACACATTCTTTTGTTTTGGCAGAAGACAAAATATTACACAAACAGGTCCGTCGTAACTGAAACGCAACGAACGTCGTTCGGAAACACGTACGAGAACGCAAACTCAAACAAACATACTTAAACAAAACTTTTTGGTTACAATATTAGAAAATACTGGTCGTTTTTGGTTTGTGGCAATCGGATACACAATATACTTATAATTAATTTAAAATTTAATATTTGTTGCGTTCTGTCAGTAAGTGTCGCGACAACAGACATACATACCATACAAGCAAGCACTCGTGAGTTAATGGTATATCACAGGTTCCTAATGTTGCCTAAATGATTCTTATAAAAACAGCTCGCAGTTACATCTACAATACAACCTTCCGAATTGCATCCATACAAGGTATTGCTGATACAAAAATAACATAATATCATATCCGAATACTTATTGTTAGTTCATAAACGTAATTAATAAAGTTGCCATGATTATAATAA
Source organism: Dryas iulia moderata (assembly GCA_019049465.1). Lineage (NCBI taxonomy): Eukaryota > Metazoa > Arthropoda > Insecta > Lepidoptera > Nymphalidae > Dryas > Dryas iulia. The sequence continues at coordinate 3,655,786 of CM032425.1, forward strand.
ATTGATTTGTTTGGCGGTAAAATATAATTCAAACTCTTTCTTTAAAAATATAATGTCCAATTTTGACATTAGCTGTCATTGAAACAATATTTTTAGTTTTCGCGCCATTCCATCGACTACTACACAAAACACAAATTGAAACGCGTGAATATAATCTCTTAATTTTTAGACTCTCTATAAAAAAGTATATAATTATGTAGTCAATTGTGACGCGATTTATAAATAGTTTGGTGCAGTTTGAATTATATTTTTTACAATTTTCCATAATATCATTGTCAAAATAGAACATAATTAGTGTAATTTGCTGTGAATGCTTCTGATATGTCTTGTCACACAATGCATCTCCACGTACGGACGTTACACAAAAACAAACTAATGGCAAGTTGAGGCATTTACCAATGACAAAAGAATATCAGATTAAAATTTAGGCAATTTCTGGTAAGAGTAAGTATTTCCATAAGACAGACGATAAATCGCACCATTCGTTATCTATTTAATATTCTTCACCCTACATTACAACGTACATAGACCCCGATGTCTATTATTGCTTAGTTTTTATAAGTTTTGTTCTCAAAACTTCTACCTATAAATAATTTCACGTTCCAATAAATTTACCATTCAATAAATACGTACACGTAAAAAATATAAACTATATCAATAGTTTAATCTTTAAAACAAACTTCTCCTTAACCTAATTATATATTAATAACTATTCATCAGTATGTTTTCGATCATTTTCAATAATATGCCTACTTTATAATCTTTCCAAGCGCCTGATTTTTTTGCAAATACTCTATCTTATAAATGTATGTAATTTATTACTCTTCTTTTCTTTAATGTACGAACGTAACTAACTTTTCACAATCGCTTATATATCAGAACAATAATAGATGCACTCGATTCTTAATTAAGGTCACATTCAATAATTCAAAAGTTACCAAATAAGATTTTCTCTCTGGTTTCGCCAGACGCAGGCACTCAAGTTAAAGTAAAGGCTTTCGAAACATGCATAAAACAACTGCCAATAATTTAATGTCAAATTGTAAAGCAAATATATTAAATATTAATACCTACGCTAAATTATTACAAAGAAAATGATTTCATAATGGTTCAAGTAATACATATAAATAAGTTAAATATTCTAAAAGTTAAAAATACACACCTCTTAACCTAATATAAAAGCACTCGTTACGTTTGTGGTTCACGCGCGGGTGACGCCATCACAAGAACAAAATGCCAAAACAAACAACCGGAAAGGCAGAGGAATGATAATAAAAATCATTAAAATACAAAGTAACTAATAGACAAAGATACAAAAATATAAATAAACACGATCGTCGAACGTGACTCCTCTAGGCGAGGGCTAGCTAGAGAGGCGTAGCCTTCCATGTGACTTTTGTACTTTCGCTCTGAATAAAGAATATTATAATGAATAAATCGTAGTTAGTATTTTATGAGATCATTCAGTCGCACAAAACGTCGCTTATGCGCTTAATTAGAAACTTGTCAAAATATGCAGACAAACCGTACGCTAATGTCATTTTACAGAGCATGTAAAAATATAAACTTATTCGGAAAATCGCCGGTAAAACTAAATACGTCAATATACAAATAGCTCTACAGTTACGGCCTAAGAAATACCATAGCACTAACGTAGTAACGTAAGACTAGCTGAAATGCGATAAACACTATTAAAAATATAAACTTAAATTACATCTTTGATTAAAACTCACTCGGTTTGAAAAATACATGTTAAAACGGTAGTCAATTCCAATGTAAATGCAACAGTCATCGGAACAATGGACCAGTCTCGAGGATCGGAGAGCTTAATTCTATAAATCCAGGAACTACAAACGATTTTGGAAAGCACATTGCCGTAGAAGACTCAGATCAAAAGGCAACTTACACCTTAAATGCCTAAGGGAGGGATTTCACTCCGCTTCTTGGAAGAACACTGCCCCACCGGGCCTGGCTTACGTCAAGTACCTGACTCTTGGTACGGACCCGTCACAGTACACGGATGCATCGGAAAGAGAGTTGTCCACGACATGGTCGTTTGTGTGTCGGTTCGTAACCTTATTTGACCACTTTTTTTAGCGACATTCGTAGCCTCCACTAAAGCTGATAGAGAACTGTAGCCGCCTGGAATGTGATTTTCATTATTTTTCCATTTTTCTGTGGGCGTCTGTCTTTGGTCGGGACCGGGCGTAGTCGCCGGCGAAACTGAATTTGAATTAGCCCCGGGGGTGCTTGGTGTGGAAGGATTTAAGCCTAATTTCTTCAACCGCATCTTTTCTTCCCATTCTTCAAGACCGTGCTTTGGACGATTTAAATTTCTATGTTGATAGAATACTAGTGATATTCGCGTTGGATTTACTCTATTCGGACTCTTAACAGCCGTTGTAGAATGCATTTCATGCTTGGCACATTCGAATAAAACACTTCCATGGCCCAAGGCGATTGCGACGCCGCCCATTTGACTGTCTTTGAAACATTCCAGATTCTCACTTAAACCTGTCACTTCTCCTATAGGTTCTGCTTTTGGTGGTTCTGGTGGATATGGAATTGAAAACGGCGGAGGGTACAAGCACCAGTTAGGCGAAGATTGACACCAATTTGGGCTCGGATTTTGGTAAAAGTTTGCTGCAAAATTAGGATTATATTGATATCCATATGAATTGTAACAATGTGAATTTCTTATAAGCTCCTCTCGTTTGTATTTTTCAGCGTTATAATACGCAATATTATAATCGTTGTACGTATTTTCATAGGGATTAAAATGGCCGTACGGGTTCGGAGTGAATGGATAAGCATTACTCATTTGTGGATAGTTTCCGTAACCTTGTACTGGAGCTTGGTTATTAATATTATTTTGATTAATAGGATGAAAGTTATTTCCGGTGAATTCAGCAGCAATTTTATTTTCATTATTCTGGGTTTCTTCATGATTAATAGTGAAGTTCGTTTGGGGCGCAGATGTTGGAGGTGCACTTTGCATTCTATTATCGTAAGGATTTCTGTTCTCATAGCCTTGATTCAGTTGTGGTCTTTCAGACGGTGGGTAAGGCTTGAGAAAAGTTGAGTTTTCCATATTTTCCGCAGGGTTTACATACTGTGATCGGGAAGGCGGTCTCGCTTTCGGAACTCTAAACAGTGCACTTTCATTTTCATTTAGTTCTTTGGGTTTCGGGGATTCCCAGTTTTTTGATTCGGGTGACCTCCATACACTTTTACGAACGTCAGAATTATTGGTGACGTCATTGCTCGGTGATTTTAGGTCGTGTGTAGGAACCGGCGATTCTGGCGTTCGTTGTATCTTTTGTGAGATTTCTGTGAGTCGTGGAGAATTTGGCATGTCAAATTCGGGCATCTTTTGAGCTACATCGCCGATTATATTTTGTTTTTCCGCTTCTAAACTATTCTTATGAATTTGCTCTGCACTTGTTTCGCTTCTATTAGAATCTGGGCTGTAATTATTTGGTGGAATATTTAAATGGGCTGTCGTAGAGTCCGGATCTTCTTTAACTACATTATTAAACATTTCAGGATTGTCGAAATCTGGCCATTGTTGTTGTTGTTGTTGCTGTTGCTGAGGAGTCACTGGTACAGGATTATGGGCATTACTGTTATATTGTAGCTCTCTTTTTTGTAACGCGGGGGCAAAACTTGGTAGTTGATTCGTGTTTGCATTTGGGCAATTATTTTCCACTAAAGGCGGTACATGATTTGGATTGTACACTGGATTTTGATTATGTAGATTATAGCTTTGTTCGTACGGGTTGTAAGGAGAATCCAGTACAGTGCTAGATATCTGATTACTTTGTAATTGGGCATCTGTGAAATTGTCGATCATAGAAGCCATATCAAGCAAGGCCGGGTTACTTAAATTAGGATTCATTAAACCTGAATTAGGATTGTGCATATTCGGATTGACAAATGCAGAATTATAATGTGGATTATTCGAGAATTGAGTATTTGGTTGGTTTAAGGCTGGTGTGGTGGCTCTTGGGGAAGCACTACTCTGACTTCGTGGGCTTGAATTATTTCTCATGTCATTTGGTTGAGGTGTCTTAGGCGCAGGTGTGGAGCACTGAGGTTTTTTCTGGTTTCCAGGACTTTGTTGTGGAGTATTCGTGGAATTATTTGATTCTGAGTTATCCTCATCTTTTCTTTTCTTTCCATGGCGTCTACATGGCTGTAACGGAACCGACCGAACTCTTACTTCCATTGGGTACCTGTAATATAAAAAAATATAAATTAAATTAATACAGGATGAACTGATAAAAGAATAACGAATGAAAAGATACTCTAATAAATATATATGAATGAGCGGTCAAAGCACTCGTTCGAATCCTACTGCGCTCAATTTTTTATAATTAAAAAAAAATGTCTTAATTTATCTTTGTTTTCTTTGCAAATTATTTAAAAGCATATAATAAGAGAAATATATATGTTAAGTATCATAATATGAAACTTGTACATCACCACTCACTTGTCCAAGACTTCCAAAGCTCCACTTTTGACCTTATCTTCCTGTGCTTCTTTAGATCCAAACTCATCAGTTGTGTCGAGAACATACAAAGGTAATACATGTAATTGTTCGTCGTTTGGTTTAGAGAGAGCGCGGTGTTTGGCGAGAGTCACTACTGCAGTACAACCGTTGTTCATATTATGTAAGTCTCTATGTGCATGCGCGCAAAAATCTATACATGCTGTAACACCTGTAATTTAGATAAAAGAATTTATAATCCAAAAGTTTATTGATAAAAAATAATATAATATAGTTTAAGAGTTTAGTTGAATCTATATAAGATACTATTTTGTAGATTATAGTTGATATTACATAATATTTTAATTTTTTTAACAAAATCATTAAATTTACCAAAATAATATTGAAATAAGAAAAGATATTTTGAAATTTCAACCAAATTTATATAAGAGATCATTTATAGTTGAAATTTTTAATTTTTTCACAAAAAAAGTAAAAAAATATTAAATAACCTGAGAACGGGCGTCCTGGTTTAAAACCTAATCGGCAATCTGAGGCTTCCTTTTCAAACTGACACTGATTATCAAACGATTTCGGAGCTAAGTTCATATACAGCGGGCTCAGTAACGTCGCCAGTACGTGCATGCGTTCTTCAATCTCGCTCTCCTCAGTTTTGACCGAAAGTCTGAACTTCCGGACGGTTTTTGAACGGGCGTATTTGCATCCATTGTAGTACATGGACCAGGAGCAGCCGAAACTGTATGAAGCGCCGCACGTTTCTGGGTCGAGACCTGAAAAAATATTATATTTAGTTATTATGCAAAATTACAGGATTAAATTTTATAAGAATAAGAAAATTTACATGATTTTTTGAATAGTTTCTTAGATTTATTAATGTTTATTAAGTAGTTTATTACACCAACAAAAGTTAACAGTAAACACAGGGAAAAATTATTAATTACGATTTTGGTGCAAAGGCGAAGGTGATCTCTACCAAACAACATAAAAAGCTTACAGATTATCATCCAGAATCATTTGTACGCTATGCTCTCAGAATTTGGTTATTATTTTTATGGTAAAGGTTGTCTGGTACCTTCCTCTTTATACCAAAATTGTACTTCATAATTTTTCACTGTGTTAATTGTTAACTATTTCTGGTGTAATAAAGTAGATATATAAAAGTTTTTCCAATATCTATAGTAAATGTACTTAAAAATTTTAACTTAAAAGTTTGTAAGTTATCACAACGAAATGTATGATTTTGTATATTTAAAACTTTATAATTCTATATATTTATTTTTTTTTATATATAATATAAAATTATAAGATAACAAATAAAACAATCTCGTTTGTGATACAATACTTACCTTGACAGGCACACGTCCTGTTTTCATTCGTCGCACATCTACGTGTGGTTGGTAGTCCGTATCTGTTTAATTTATGTGACAACAGTGTATAATCTAAGTCAGCCTCAGATTGGGGGATGCCCTCCCACGCTACCAAGCAGACTACTATCCAAGATGTTGGACACTTGTGACCGTTACGAAACTTAACAATTACTAAGACTTTTTCAGTGTAATTCGATCGCCGTATTACCTGTAAAATAGTTAATAAAAAATAAATAAAAGCATTTATAGCATTTTTTACTCAATTTCTATAACTCTTTTAATATAATTCACATCATGTTTATGTATGTACATATTGAAAGATCTAAAATTTACATATATATTTAAAAGTATGAAAAATAAATTGTTCCGATCCATACACTCACCCACTTAGCCATAGGACAACCTTGAGCAGTTTTCCCCTCTTTCCCAGTGTAGCATATTTTCTCTATCCTTAGCTCTTTGCCGGTTAAACCTGTACGTGCTTCAAAATCTTTTCTTAACTCAGATAATGATGTTGCTGCTCCTGCAATCGTTTTTGCAAAAAATTTTTATAAATACATAATTTTATAAATACATGAATATATTTTTTAATAATATACATTAAATTTAATGTAAGTGAAAAAGAAAAGAAATCAATATTACCTAAGTGAGTATAGTAACTGCCAGGTTCCGGCGGATTCTTATCCGCAGGAAAACAATTACAGTCGGGCACCTCTGTTCTCGAGTTGTTTCTTAGCCTTTCTAAGTTGTCTAAATACTCTTTAGAGTAATTGAATTGATTTTCTTTCACATTTTTAACATATGGATCTGGTACTGGAGTGCCGGGCTTAGATTGACTTTTGGGATCACTTTTTTCAGCACTGTCTGGATCGTCTTCTAAGACTTCATCCTTAGTTTGAAGTCCGGGGCATGCGCCGTCTCTCAAGTGTTCTGGTGGAGGCTTTTTGGTAGAGCCTTGTCTACAGCAGGCGTAGCCCACTTCGTTTCTAATACAAACCGGGCCTCCTTCACCAGCAAACATATATGGTTCATTTCTGGGTGGACCATAATGCAAGTTTTTGTATATTTTATGTCCCGGTGGCGAGTGCTCTGATTTAATTTGTTCAATGTAATATGGTTTTGGATCCCCAAGAGCATTGTGTTCAGAATTTTCTCGGTTATTCGCTTCTTTATGATGTCTCGGATCATAATTTCTATTGTATTTTTGAAAAGCTAAGCTTTCGGGCATTCTCGGAATTGGAGCGTAGTTATCAACAGTTACTTTTCTGTCGTAACCAGTGTTTTGGAAATTTTGATAAATCTGCGGTCTTTGAGAAAAATGCTCATGTTTTATCGTTGATATAGGTGGCAATACTGGCACTTGAGATGGTCGAGGCGCTACGCCATTTGGATAATCTTTATATGGCAAATTTAAAGGGTCATTTGGCTTTGGATAGAAACTTTGATTTAAACCTCTTTGAGGTTCCGTTTTAATAGGATATTGGTGATTTTCTAGTATTTCTAGCTTGGGTATTAAAGGTGCTGAAGGATGTCTTAACTTAGGATCATAGGATTCATTATCGCAAGCTCTCTTTTGTACATTTGCTACTCGTGTTAAATTCTGCTGGTTTATATCCGATACTGGTCCAATAAGCATCTTTGATTGGAAATCTTTACTGTCATTTTGTTGATTATAACCTGAATTATTATCGCTACCGTACATTTCTGCATATTTCTGTGCTTCGTATGATATACTAGGATGCGTTCCGTATTGTCCTCTCATATCAGTATAAGGCGGTAATTTTTGAGGAGTTTTTGAAACGTTCTTGGACACATTGTGTTTATCATAAGATTTCGAGACATTTGTCCCCCCCTCCCATACTTGGTGGCCACCACCTCCGAATTCACTCACGCCATAAGCATGAGTGATTTGTGAATAATTACCAGTGACAGGATAACCCTGTTCACCTATGCGGTAATTATCTCGGAGATGGTGGCTATACGATAAAAAATGACCGGTAGTATTTCTATCATCGGTCATACCTCCTTTTCTGTCATCTGCACGCGGAGGTCCCTCCCCTGGGTCACCTTTATCAGGTGGAGTGTTTGTGCCGTCTCTTATATGATTTTGCTTATTCAATATCATTGTTTTCAGTCTAGAGTTCAAGTTAACCCTGTCCGATTGGGAAAACATTTGCTGTTCAGACTCTTCTTGTCTGTGTTGTTGCATTTGCTGATTTTGAATCTGTTGGTTTTGCATTTGCTGTTGATTTTGATGATTTTGAATTTGATTTTGGATTTGTTGTTGTTGATTTTGCATTTGCTGTTGTTGACTCTGCATTTGTTGTTGTTGACTCTGCAATTGATTTAGTTGTTGCTGATTTTGAAGCTGCTGTTGGTTATGCAATTGTTGCTGATGTTGTAGCTGTTGCTGATTCTGAATTTGTTGATTTTGAAGCTGCTGTTGATTCTGCAACTGTTGTTGATTTTGGATTTGCTGCTGATTTTGTTGCTGGTTCTGCATCTGTTGTTGATTTTGAATTTGTTGTTGATTTTGATTTTGCTGCTGGTTCTGTAGTTGTTGTTGATTTTGCATCTGCTGGTTTTGTAATTGTTGATTTTGTATTCTTTGGTTATGCTGCCATTGGCGTTGCTGCCAATCGTTTTGATTTTGCGTTTGATTGTTTTCTGTATATTGTCCGCCTGTATAGTTGCCCGGATACCCGTTACAATCTAGTGAAGCTCGCGGACCGTTGCTCCCCTGCAGGTATCCAGGCTCGGCGTTTCCCGAATGCTGACCATTCGAGGCATTTTGCTCTTGCCTATCTCCCTCATTACTTTCAACTGTGTTTTCCCCGCTATTATAATCTTCAGAATGTTCGGCTGTATACTCCGTGCGTTCATAGCTCGGTTGGCTTACAGTGTATACTGGCGCAGCTGTCGTCGGAACTGAGCTTTGGTATGACGCGGCAGATGCCGGTCTTGAGTCATTGCCTGAGGCAGCCCCGGGTGTGGAAGCTTGTTGTGCGTATTGTTGTTGATACTCCGTAGTATAATGAGGAGCTCTTGGTGATGGTACTGGCGTGTACGCGCCTCGATTAGATGGCGGTCTTTGCGCTGGAACTGCTTGGACTCCGGCCTGATAATACGTATTGTTTGTAACATCAAATGTAGTTGCAACGTTTTGGACGGTGTATGTTGTATTGGCTTGGTAATGAGGAGAAGTTGCGTAGGGAGTGTGATTGCCTTGATAGTCTAAAGTGGTCTGACCGGTTTGTGTTGGTAGCTGCTGGATAAACTGATTCTGCCAACCTGGAAAAAAAAAACATATGATTATTAATAGTACCTAAAATATTAAGTATTTTTATAAGAAAAATAGCCTAGCCTTACAATAATTTTGTACTTGTAATTAAAACCGTTCATTAGAGTGGTGTCGGACCGCTAATCCGCTGTCAGCGTTAATTATGAATTTTGTGAAAAGCACACGTCCTCGTTAAAATATTTTTTTCTACTTCGGCGGGCTTAAAACTCTGCGAAGTTTAATTTACTCTAATAACATTTTAATGAATAGTAAACATTGGCACGTACCTTGCGAAGGATCCGTTTGCCAGGCTGTGGGGAATCTGTTTGGATCTCCCGCGTAGAACGGCATCGGGGCCTGAAACAAAAATATTTATGTACATTTTAAATTTTGTAACGTAAGAGTGTAATATTTTTTAATTAACCTTAAATTTTTAATATATTATACATACGTCCAAGTACAGAACAGCTATAAATATTTATTTTTAAAACAATAATAGGACAAAATGTGCATGTCTAATAGTTAGTGTGTGTACAATAGTTTAAGTTGGTCAAGGGTACGCGACCTCGGGCGTTGTTTACCTAATTACCTATGAACTGCCCAACGCAATCACGCATCGAGGTCGACAAACCATGTATTTATGAAGAGTAAATACTATAACTCATTTTTAACCAAGGGCACCATTATGAAGGTTCTTTTACAATGAAATTGTTATGAACAATTATGTATTACTTGGACTTTAGTTTCAAGTTTGTTTCCATATAGATGAGTAGTCAGAGAGATCCCAGTCTCAAGATCTAAATTCTCCATTTTCCGACGGAAAATGTTATTAGCGGAGAAATAAAAATAATACCTAGACATTTCCGATTGGGAATCAAACCCACAACCATCACGTTTAGAGGCTGCCTGGACTACAATCGACTCTGGACTGAATTACTTGAAAACTGAGATATATTTATATTCAATATATAAAATTAATTAATTATTAGTTCAATATATGAAAGTAATATTTTACATAAAGGATTTTTCATTATTAAAGGCGATAAAAATGTAAAACCTCGCAACGTTACGCGGTTAATTTATATTCTGTCGTTGACCTATAGCGAGATATTTTCTCGTGAACAAAAAGAACTTAACACAAGTTTTCATAAGCAGAGTTTAATATTCCTTGAAAAATTTTATTCTCATTTTTGAGACAAGTTTTTATATGAACTGCTATTTAATTTTCTCTTTAAACATGTTTCTTTTCGTTACAACTTGCGTAAGAAATTTTTACGCCTATTATTTGGTTTTACTTTTTTTTTTATGCAATTCATAAAAAATAAGTAAGATTTTTGTATAAATTTAAGGTAAAAAATATAATTAAATTCCTAAACTTCATAAAGAAATGAAAGTACAAATATGTTATAACATTACAAGGTTCTTTGGTTCTTTGAAACTTTGACGAAGATTTTAATTTCTTACAAGACAGGAGCAGTTCAAAGTTGAAAATTTCATTAATCAACGTTCCTCCGCAACATGAGCTTAATTGTTAACATGGTTAATAAAGGTGTTATTTTGTGTTCCCTTATAAATTAAATAAGGCCAATATTTTTATTTGTTCAATATTTTTTACTTAGTAAGTATAGAAAATGGAAAAGTTATTGGAACTAAAAATCAAAGGGTCATAACAAAGTACCCAATACGTCGCTCCTTCAATTCAAAAATTATACCGCAAATTAGAAAAATTGTATATTATACTCGTAATACGTTTTTATTGCAAAAAATCAAATTTATCCCTTATATTTTAAAAACATCCATTGATTACTTTTAAACATTTTTAAAGTGTTATTCCACACTTAGGAAAATTGAAAAAGAGATTTAAAGAAAACGTAAAAACACCCATTGATCACCGATTTTAAATTACATAAATAACACAATGGTTTCTTTTGAATTTTCGTTTGGGATGTGCGTAATATGATTTAAATGCTGCCATTATTATTAAATGAAGTAAAAAGTATAATACTGCTAAAAATACATTTCTAGCGATATATTCAATACAAATATTTAGCATTAAATAAAAAAAGTGTTAAACAAAAGATGCTTTTGTGCTTTGTTTAGCTCTCTTATAAAAAAGTATAATTTAGACTTGTGGTACTGTTAAATTGAAGGAGCGATATCTGAAACAAACAATTTGCGACTAGGCAGTAGGTACAAGTGTTATTCCCGAGTGTTCGGAATGCGTTCGTTTGTGAAGTGCGATATAAAACGCGGAGTTTCGATCGGGACCATAAATCGGACGCGAGTCGCGACTGTGCCTAAATTGCTCAAGTTGTCGTAGAACTTTTCCCCATAATTTACATGTAAATGTCAATAGCAAATACAATGTTTGGCAATCCAGTAAGAATCACGATAAATATATGTACGAGTATGTTGTAAAATTTCATGTATGTAGTACTTATAAAAAGCATTTTTTTTTTTACTGAATAAAGGAGGCAAACGAACTGAAGGCCAACCTGGTGTTGAGTGGTTACCTTCGCCCATAGACATCCATAACATTAAAGTTATGGATGCGTTGCCAGCCTTGGGAATGTAAGACAGAAAGAGGGAGGAAGGATGGGAATGGTGGGAATAGGGAAAGCTGGCTTACATGCCATACACATGATAGTGGTCGCGAGCCAGTAGGAGAACGAATTTTAAATTTAAATTCTTATTGTTTCTCATTTAGATCTCAAGCCAAAACATTCTAACACCAAACCCTATTCTTAATTAGGTTACGCGAATAATAAAATGAATTTACCCAAAGAAACAAACACAATTACGCAGTACAAACTTGAGTTGATTATAATTATGAAAACCTGTTTCGCTCTGTGGAAGGATATAATGGGGTAAAGATAAACAAATTAAGTAACTTCTTTGACGGGACCTCGCATATTTTATTTGTTAGGAATTCGATTTAACGTCGCGTCGTCGAGTATAGACAACAATTTCTTGAGTTGAGTTTGCATAATTACTTTAACTTTTATATTATTTTAATTGTTGGGTCGTTTGATTCACACATTATTATATTTTGAATATTATTTAAATTTCAGTAAAGAGTGTAAACGAGGCAGAGGCCGCCCGCCTTTGACTTTTCTGAAGAGCCTAATTGTCTGAAGCGGCACCCCAGGACCGAAAGTCTTGGCGCAGAAGAGTGAGGAGACCCGACCCTTAATATTGGGATAAGGGATGGTAGAAGAAGAAGAAGATTTAAATTTCAGTAAAAGTGATGGTAATAGCTTCTAGGGTGCGGAATTATACTTCTAGCGACTTTGCTGTACTTCTATATTACAGGTCTTAAGCACTTCCATATTTAATCCCAAATAGCATCTCAGAATACGTTATAGAGAGTTCTATATCACAACCTAAAGAACCTGTGAAAACACATTTGTTCGTCAAAGGTTATTGCCTAATTAGGAATATAATCCTTAGGAATATAATATTCTCCCGAGTCTATTTTAAAGGTATTTTTGTCACTTATACATCTGTAAATTATTGAAAAAAGTCACGCTGAGTTCTTTGCACTGGTTTTTCTCAGATTTTAGGTATCTTAGGAACTTTAGTGAATCCGTAGTTAATTTTTGTCGTTCTAAAAGTGAGGCATGTAACTTCTTATTTTGAATTAAAATGTATTTAAAATAAAAAGAAAGTAATAAATATTTATATAGAATATCTATTATATACAGTAGATCAGTGGCGAAGTGTGATTTTCTTTTGAGGTAAGTTGACGTTAAAAAAATATAAAAATCTAGGATCATTGGACGATTAATTAACAAATAGTAAATCGGTGGGAATCGTGTTATATGGACACTTCGCAACAGTACAAGATTGCTGAATGCATACATAATCCTTCCTTTTCCTTATTTTTATACCATGAATGGAGCAAACGAGCAAAAGGTGCTCTCTGCTGATAAGTACCAGTACTACCTTCACCCACAAACATTCACAATATTAGAGAAGTTGTCGATGCGTTGCCGACCTTGAGGGCCTTGTAGAAAAAAGGGAGGAAGGATGGGGACGGTAGGATAGGAATAGGAAGAGCTGGCTTGTTAGTTTTTGATATGATGGTTATCACAAGCCAGTCGGGGAAAGAGTATCCTAGCCTTTGAGCCAAGCCTACGGGATGCTATCCTGGAAGGGAATATTTGTATTTGTAATTAATTAAAATTGGTCACTTACCATCGGCTGGCTAGGGTGTTCTTGCTTCATAGCCGGCGCTGTGGCTGGTGCAGGGCTGGGGGCGGCGGGCGCGGCGGGGCCGGGCGACGCGGCGGCGGGCAGGCCGGGGCTCAGGCCGACCGACACAGCTCCTCCTAACGGCTTGCGACCGCGGTAACTCTGGAATATTGTGAGCTTTTTATTACTGTGTAATTTTTTAAGATTTTATGTAGATATGTATGCGATTATCATATAGTTCAAATTCAGATAGTTCAAGTAGAATTATTGTTTAGATATTATATCTTCAGTCTAGTTAGATGCATAAATAGAAAGACAATGGGTAGAAATATAATGTATTTTAAATTATAATTTATTTTTAAATATAGGGACAATGTGTAGAAATATAATGCATTTTTTTAAATAAGGCAGACATGCATTTTAGTTAATTTATCAATATTCATACTAATAATAGGTAAGTTAACGAATACAATTCCAAGCAAATTTAGTTTTGCAAAATAAGAAAACAAGCGAAATTATATTTTTATGAAAAAAAAAATAATCTAATAATGTGTGTGTAATAATTTACACTACACTGTTTCTTATATCTACTTTAATAGGTATTTTTGATACAATACATCTTTCTAAAAGAGCTAAAATATACAAAAATTGCAATGAAAATATAAACAAATTTAACCGTTTCGGACATAACCAGCGTTATGGAAGATGCACGATCAGAAATTATTTCAAATTGGAAATGGAAAATTGATGATTACTAATCCCATGTCATTATATTCTATTACCAGATATAATGAGGCTAATTTGCCGTCATTAGAAACTTGTTTGAACTCTTCAAATAACAGTGTAAAATAAGGGAAGAGAATTTTCATATAATAACAGGTAATATACGTTATTTAATCCCGATGTTTATGTTGAATATAGGTTTTAATAGTTGCTTTTGTATGGTAATTTCATAGTCGTGTTCTAAGGTATTATTTTATTTTTAACTTGTAATACTGATGAAATAATTTTATAAGTGGTATGGTTAAGTTTGTAGACTCGAAAGCCAGAGTGGGCCTAGTGTCTAGTAGTAGTGTATAGAACAGTAATTCTCAAACTTTCCTTTGTTGCGGCACATATTTAACGATTTCAAATTTGGCGGCACACAAAGAAAAAGATTTTAAACGATATAATTTTATAATATTAACATTATTATATATTTGCAAAATTTGGTGGCATACTTGAAATTTGGCGGCACACAAAACTGCCGCGGCACAGTGGTTGAGAATCACTGTTGAGACACTTCGTTCTCTACTTTTCGCTCGAATTCCTTGCTCGAGGCATTCCTATTTAAGTTTATTGTTATTAAATATTTTAATTTTCAGTAAAAAACTTTATCTATCGCTACATTTTAAAGCATTTTATTAGCATTACTTTAATGAGTAGCAAAGTAAAGTTATTTCGTTCTCCACTTTCTGCCAGAAATTGAGACATTGTATGATTGGGTGGCGGAACTCAATACCCCGCTTTGTTTTAGGTACCAGAGCGGGGAAATGAAAATAATATATGTGTAACAATTTTTTTTGAGTGAGAATCGAATCTACAACCATCGAGTTTGCGCCATGACAGCGTTTTTTTTTCTTTTTTTTTTGTTTCACGCTGTATCCCATACATAGCAGGGTAGGCAGAAGGAACCTAGTGTTAAGACACTCCGTTCCCCACTTTCCCCCGAATTCGGAGGCATTGCGTGTTAAGTGGTGGGAAGTTAACGCCGCGCTTTGCCTCGGCACCAGAGCGATGAGAATAGAAATATTAAACCCTTCGAGTGGGAATCGAACCCACAATCAGTCGCTTTACAGTCACACTTTGTGCCACTGCGCCAAGACTGGCCCCGTGGCCTTTTTGTAGTCATTTTAAATGTAGATAATATTTAATGTGAATAATTTATTAAAAAATATATGCATTATTACATGTATAAAACGGAAAAGGCAACAGATTAAAAATCGTTGCTAAAAAACAAAACGACCATCAGATATTCTATTGTCTGAATGAAATGAATAGGATTTCACGCAAATTTAGTTTTGCAAAATAAAAAAAAAACGAGGCAAAATTAAGTTTAAACGTATTCATTATTATACAAGCGGCGTGGTGCGAACAATGCCGCGATTGAAATAATATTAGGTACAATGTTCATTCACCGTGGAACGATTAACTTTGATCCGGATCGTTGGACTTACAACTTCGATACGTTAACATATTTACTTTTAGTTATATAATCTTATATGCTCGTTTCAGTATGCCTGCATCTATTATATAGATAGCTCTTAATAATGCGCGGGTGTTATTAAAATTTATTTGTGAGATCCAGGGAAAAATGGCAAGAAAAATTGAGGTAGACAGTGACTTAAAATCTTATGTGATTTTTTTAATGGTTATTTTTATTTTCAGCTTCATTTTTCAAGTCGAATAGCAGGATAGTAGATAGGTAGTGTTTACTTGTAACTTATTTTTATTTTTTTTTATTTTTATATATTTCTTTCTTATTTTGCAATTGCACGATCGTCTATCTCTCTGCTTGCAACTCCTTCGCTTCTACGGGTTGACTGACAGAGATCTCTTTAAGAGATAAGTCCACCTTTGTGTACAAAGATTTTTATATTGATTTGTTAATATTTCTGATGTATATTGTTGTTAAGTGCAATAAAGAATATGTATATATAGTCAGCAAGAATCTAGTGTGAAGACACTCCCCTCTTCACTTTTCGCCCATATTCGGAACTTTGAGGACCGGAAGTCACCCTCACGACGTATTGTTCACCAGAACGGTGATATAAAAATAATTAAATCATTATCGTTTCTCTATCACAACCAGTCAGATGACAGTCGATTACCGTCAGATGCTGTCCCACTGCGATGCTCTCAAAAACTTATACTGATATATTATAGTTAAATCATGACATCATTATAATCATGATTCACTTTGACTTTTGACTTTGAACACAAAGTTTAATATTGATGATTCATTGATTGAATGTCTCAACATTTTGAACAAAATGGAGAACGTCATACTCTATTGTTAGTTTTTACGAATTTATTGGTTCACGTATCTCCCCAATATAAAAAATAATTTTAATATATAAAAACATATTATAATAAAACAGTTCACATTTATAAGTTAAGAATTTTCTTAAACTCCGCTGGAACAATTCCGATAAAAGTGGCAAAGAAGGTACGGATCATTTGTAGAGCGATCAAAGACTACGGCCAAGAAGACTAGTTGTTTTAACACTAAACTTTAATCGTTAGTTCTAATTTCTCGACTTTAAGATGGGTAGGTAAAGTTTTGTTTGCAGCTTTTGTGCAACAATGAGTTTATAAAATAAGTTATAACGATTGCTGGCGCGATAGGCTATGGGTTCGATTCCCACTCGGAGGAATTACTTTTTTTTACCTCCTCGCTGTATCCCGCACACAGTACGGTAGTCAGAGGAAACCTAGTGTTAAAACACTCCGTTCCCCACTTTCCGCCGAATTCAGAGGCGTTGCGTGTTAAGTGGCAGAACTTAACGCTGCGCTTTGCCTATGATACCAGAGCAAAAGAAATAGAAATATTAAATATTTCCACTCCTCGAGTGGGAATTGAACCTACAACCAGTCGTTTACAGTCACACGTTCGTGCCACTGTACCACGACTGGCCCCCAAACCAATTATATTGATTGTTGAAAAATTATATATTATTTAAAAATATATATAATTAAATAGTATTTATAAAATGATATATTAACATCAACTATTTCTCATATCTGAAGTATATACAACTATACGAGTCAAGTGTGCATTTTGGAATGAACTTACGTTTGGCGGATCTTAACGCTTGTGCTTTGAGTAATGAATATTTAAATTATATCAATTTCTCTGCTTTGGTAAGTTATAATGCAGTGTTAAGCACCGTTACTCAACACGCCATGTTTCAAATTCTAAGGGAAAATCGAGAAAGAAGATTCCTGTCACTATCGTCACTCTGACTACACAGTTCTACGGGAAAGCATGCAACGTAAACAAAATACGTATGTATAAAGTAGATTTTTTTATTAAATTATACTTCGCTTAATATAAAAACTTTTTAAGAAAAGAATTGATATTCGATGTAGAAGGTCTAATAAAAGATTTCAATAAGCTTAATCTTGTATCGGTTCATTAAACAACAAACTAAAAGCAGCTGTGGGTTCAACATTTGCCGCTACGCTGCATTAGACTTTATCTGTGGGATTAACAATTATTGAGTTATTATATTTCATATTATTGTATTGTTCGTTTTTTATTATATATTTTAGAAAAACTTATAATATTTTTAAATTTGAGCTTTTTATGTTATTAATATTTCTTACCTGGGGTTTCGCTAACAAGAATCGTGTTATTGCGTAAAGATAGTTTGCTAAGGCATTAGTAATGTTAGGTGATGCATCATATTATATTTCGAAAAATAATATTATGTATTTGTGAATATCCATAAATAATGTTAAATAATACCTGAATTAAGATTATTTTAGTACTGTTATTTGTTCTGTCTTGTGGAATTCACAAAGCTGACTCAAACTCAACTAAATTACTGTTTTTCTTTTTCTTAACTTAAAAAGTTATAATGTATAGATGAGTTCCACCACTGTACATACAATATCTCCATTTCGGGAAAGTAGAAAGCAGATAGTCTTGAGACTCTCTGAATGATGTGGAAAAAGTATAAAGATATAAGTTACATATATTTTGCATAGCGCATAGAAAAAGAATGCATGTTATTTTAAAAACTTTATACTTGTGCTAAGTGCTTGGCTTTTATATGTAATTAACATATAAAAGCCATATAACATCTTAAGATTTATCAAAAACTTAACATAAACATATAAATTTAATTCTAAAGGTGTATGCACACCACGAACAATAAGTCAAAATTTAGGCCTGCGACAAAGGCCGTCCATTACTAACAAACAAAAGCTCATTGTTGGGCCACGACTCGCTGTAAACCGCTTTGTGTAACTTTGTGTAAGCGCCTTTAGCTCTCATTTTAATTGCCTTTATAACAGTTATGATAAATCGAGTAATGAAACTGTCATTGCTTAAGATATTTTCCTTGCTTAGACCAAAAACAACGCATAAGTGAAAATATGTACATGTACATACATATGTATATTCTTGACACTAAACTCTCTTTGACGACTCAGCTAAGGCTCAGTATAAAGTGTGAAGCTTTGAAATCTACATATTATGTCACTAAAAATGCAGTAGTTTTTAACCATGGTAAACATTTATTTTTTATTTATAAATTAGATATCACAATTTAACACTATGGGAAAATATTTTTTTCCCATAGTGTAGGCACAGAAAAGCTAGTGTTCCATTTTTTTCTTTCCGCCGTCTTTTGAGTCACAGAACTTATTCAATATTCCCGCTTTACCTTACAATGGCCGAAAAATGGAAATAATTTAAATATAATCAGTCTTCCGAATGGGAATCGAACCTACACACATTAACAGCCAGACGCTGCCCCAATGTCGTTGAGGGTGGAATTGAAAAATTAAATTTTATAAGCAATTTTGTGATGTATTCATTAATACAACACAAAATTGCATATAAAATAAAAAAAATGTAACAATAACTTTTAAAAATAAACAAGTTTTGAAATTTTTAATATTAATTTTTTTAACGTAACTTTTATATTAGTAACAACGCAGGTGTATTGTAAATCGTTAGAACCGAAGGTCACAGAAGCGTTTGATCTTTTTGGCACAGGATCAGAACGCGTAAATTAATAATTTTGTGTGACTTTCGAATTAATTTGGGCGGGCGATTGTTTGCTTTTACTATATGATATGTGGCCAGTATATATCATAAAGATTTATGACACGAATGTTACTTTTGTTGCTGACTAAACAATGCGTTACACAGGAAATTGTTTTCAAGGTGTTTAATATAATAAAAGTCTACGTGATTTTTATTACCTATATTAATGTTGATATTTAAATATACATATATTTTGTCACCTCTATATGTGTATATACATATATAGGTATATAAGAGTGGAAGGTCAGTCACCGTTTGACGTTTTAATATAAAATTTGGTATAGAAATAGTTTATTGTTACAAGATAACCTAATCAGAACTAATTTTGAACAGGGCTGAATTAAGCGAATGAAAGGGCTTTCACAAGTTTATATGAAAGTTTGCATTTCTTACTACAAGCTTGAAATATGGCGCTAAGATAGGTTAGGTTAGTTCTATTTAATAATTTTAGGAAAACACTGGTTTTAGGCAAAAAATCTTCACACAACCTTATATACTTGTCACTGCGCGAACTAATTCACGGACCACATTTAGTAGTTAGACACTGAGAGGAATGTTTAAGCATTTAAACTATTTTCATTTCTCCACTCTAAAACCTAAGACAAAAAGCAGCGTTGAGTCCCGCAAATCATCACAAAACGAAAATAGAGTGACAAAATACTCCGGAGAGATTCTAATTACCCTGCCATTTGAAAAAAAGCGCAAAACTACAATATTTAATTAAAATACACCAAATGAAGAAGATTTTTCATTCAACAGTACAGTATACAGGTCATTATTTTTAGAAAAGCTTTCGTGTCGATCGCGTGATTAGTTTCATGTAAGCGTAGTAAAAAATATATTGTAACCTTATTTTTATAATCAATTAAAGTGAAAGAGATGAAGGTACACCCGCGGCCTCGTTAGATAGTGTTATCAGAGCGATGGTTTCCGTCCTAACAGCTTATTAATCACCATGGACGAGGAAATAGGTCGCGATAAATTTAGAAAGAAAAATCTATTTTTTATATAAAATATGGCAAGACTATGTTAAAAAGCATTTTTTTGTGGTTAAAATAATATAATAATTAAGTAAATTTGATTCGATATATGTATATTGTGTAAATTGAAGTGATGAACAAATTAAAGTTATTATTTTTAACATTTTTAAAGTATTTTTTAAATATTTAGGACATTGAAAAACATTTTTTTGGAAAATTTATAAAAAAAAGAACGCAGCGGGATTCGAACCCGCGTCTCTTGCTAACCGTCCCAGCGCTCTGTCCGCTTGCGCCCTGAGTTCTACTACTGGTTGCGTTTAATACTTATTCGCTTATACGCTTATTACAATCTACTTATTTTTGTTAGAAAAAAAAATTAAATTAAATAGCTTCACGCTATATCCCGCACACAGCAGGGTAGGCAGAGGGAACCTAGTGTTAAGACACTCCGTTCCCCACTTTCCGCCGAATTCGGAGGCTTGCGTGTTAAGTGGCGGAACTTAACGCCGCACTTTACCTCGACACCAGAGCGAAGAAAATGGAAATATAATTTCCACTCCTCGAGTGGGAATCGAACCCACAACCAGTCGTTTACAGTCACACTCTTGTGCCACTGGGCCACGACTGGCCACTCTCATCTCATCTGTTAGCATCTCTGTAAAAAGGTTTTTATGTATTCTATTTTTTTTTTTTGACTTAAAGTAATATATTTTTTAGTATTCGTTCTATAATTTTAATTACAACTAATATGTAAAATTAAAGTTTATCTTTGAATCTGTCTCGTAATTCGCACTTTCAGACTAATTGAACATCGCGTGCAAGTGACGGTTTCCAACAATAAACAACTGAACTGGGGAAATAACTATATTATAAGCTAATAACATTATGTTATAAAAACTATTTAAGTTTTCATAAATTACAAATTTGGTATAAAAGCAAAAAAAAAAATATATATTTACTAAAAATGCCTCTTGTAGTAAAGAATCTAGTGCCGTGGCACTCCGTTCTTTAATTTTTATATAAAGCATCTTAAAAAGTTATTCACAAGAAAATAAATTCAAATTTTATCTACCTTTTTAGAATTTGAAAAAGTCGACCAATATTTTGGTAGATCTACATCAAACAACGTTATCATATCTGGTCTACACAAATATTTTTAAAGCAAACGGCGACTTTACACAAACACACGTATAGTATAAGGTTTATCGATTAAACATTTGAAAAAATAATAATTTAAAATGATCGATTTCAATCATTTTAAAGTTTATTTTTTTAGCTTCACGCTGTATCTCGCACATAGCAGGGTAGTCAGAGGGAATATTCCGTTTCTCACCTTCCGCCAAATTCTGGAGACGTTACGTGTTGAGTGGTTAACACTATGCCTTGCTTTGCTTCAACACCAGAGCGAAGAAAATAAAATATTCAACATTTCAATTCCTCCTGGGGGTGGGAATCGAACCTACAACCAGTCGCGTTTACAGTCATGCTTTGTGCGCCACGACTAGCCATTATTAACCATTTTAGAGATATTTAAAACATTCAAACTTTAAAAAATATCTATATATAGAACGTTACTTCTTGTTTTGACTTAACAAAGCAAAAGAGAATTTTAAAGCTTCAAAGCAACCGTTTATTTTGTTTCGGTAGTGCTATACAAAGTTTTAAATACATATGGTTTGAGGAAAATGCTAATCTGGCCGCACGATATCTGATAAAACAGGCTTGTAAAAAGCTCGGAATGGCAAATATATGTAAATAACAGCGGCAGAGAAAAGCAATACTTTAGGCAAAGTGCGCCGCGGGCAATAAACGGGACTCATTACAAAAATATTATTCAGCTATCCCGTGAATGTTTTTAAATGGGAAACACCGATTTCAGCGTTTTTTCTGTCTGTTTTTAAGTGTATTTTTTGCATATAAAATTTGAATGAAAAAAAATATGAGAGAAAAGATATAAACTTGGCGTAAATGAGGAGTATCTTATACATTTTTAGGCTTCATGTTAATTTATAATCAAAAATAATATTTTTTAAACAGGAATATTAATAAAGACCGTCGTTACGCAGTTGAACAGCGCCTGACTGACTGACTATAAACGTAAGTTTGATTCCCGTTCAAAAGAACGATTATATATTATTTTCAGTTTTTCGTTCTAGTACCTAAGATATAGCGCGGCGTTAAATTCCAATCCAATATATTGATTTCATACAGAAAGAGGAGACAGAGTTCTCTCTGACTATCCTTTCCCTCCTAATATACTTTCTTGCGGCGTTAAGTTTCGCCACTTAACACGCAATGCCTCCGAATTCGGCGGAAAGTGGGGAACGGAGTGTCTTAACACTAGGTTCCTTCTCCCTACCCAGATACAACGTAAAGCTAAAAAAAAATACTTTCTTAAGTAAGTATAAAGTTTGTGTACGGTTATTAGTCTTCTTTCTAATCAATAAGTTATTATTTTCATTACTTTACCGTCGGTGACCACAACTAATCGCGATCAATATTTATATTGGTACTGTGTATAGTATTTTAAGTATAGTAGATATGAGTAATAAAGTGACTAACGTGCTACACCTAATAGGTACTTCTCCATCTTGATAAACATAAACTACATGTAAATATACAGTCTCTTATATTTTTTACTTGGTAGGCTTCATTAGATTCTATTTATCGATCAAATAATCAATATTACAAAATTATGCAACGTTTTCTTAAAAAAATCTTACGATATGCTTATAAATTGAACATGTGTCCGGTTTAAATATAAGATGTCAATATGATATTTCTATAGCATGAATAGGTTCATACTTGTAATGATGTCCAAAAAAAAAATAATAAAAATTTTAGTGTCTTTTTGACCTAATATGTTATTTTAAAATACACGCGTTTAGAGTAGGAGAGTCCTGACACTCTGTTTTCCATATGTAAATAGAACTAGTACTTTAAATACTTTTATATAGGTAGACAATATTAAAGCATTTCACAAAAATTAATACAATATTTTACTAAAGTCGAGAATGTATAAGAGTGGTACCAATCTACTTTTTCGATAAATCAAGAGTCTGGAACGTTTAACAATGTGTCGACATGTGCGCCATTATTTATTGTCTTACGTTTGATCGTGTTTTATATACGAATACGACATACAAAAATTTACATATTTTGTTTGGCACTTAAAAGTAACAGAAGCTTAGTTCTTTTTTATACATCTGTTGCATTATGGAAAGTATCTAAAAATAATCAAATAATGACGTTCGTGACGTTCGTATTAACGTACGTAAAGTTAATTATTATAGCGAAATATATTATGCGTATTGAATGGTGAGACACAATGCCGCCCTTCGTATAACTGAAATAATTTTAGAAACTTGAATGTTAAATATTAATTTAAAAAGCTTTTGATTCAATAAACAGCACTAGTTTATTTATTTCCATCGCCTATTATAATAGACTTTTTCATAAAAAAAACAATTTATACTTTTTTCTGTATAGAATGAGAGAGAGAGATACTAATGATAAGACACTCCTTTCTCCACTTTCCACCACAAATCGAGATATTATACATTCCTGGCCACTTAACGCCGCGCAGTGTTAAGAAATGAATATAATATACAGCCATCCTCAAGAGTAGGAATAGAATCCACCGCTGTCATACCGCGACACGATGGCCTCTAGTCAATTCCGGATAGTTTCTCTATTCTCTTCCATTAATATCGATATATAAAAATAAAAGGCCAGTCAGCCAGTCGTTGCGCAGTGGCACAAGCGTGTGACTGTAAACGACTGGTTGTGGGGTCGATTCCAACTCGAGGAGTGGAAATATTTTATATTTCCATTTTCTTCGCTCTGGTGTCCAGGTAAAGCGCGGCGTCAATTCCCGCCACTTAACACGCAATGCCTCCGAATTAGGCGGAAAGTGGGGAACGGAGTGTCTTAAAACTAGGTTCCCTCTGCCTACCCTGCTGTGTGCAGGATACTGCGTGAAGTTAAAAAAAATACAATATTAGACCATTACAAGCAATTTCACGCTTCAAAAGTGTTGTTCTTAGAAGCCCTGAAAGTGACTTATCACCAATAACTGTGATAAAATGTAACCTACATTACGTACTTTGAGCAAATATTGTATATAATTTTTAACTTTATTACAAATGGGTTAAAGTTTTATATTAGTTAACATTGCAGTTCGTGATTTTGAAGTGCGCGGTCAGAACACGTGTTACACCACGTTGGCATATATTTATTCCTGCCCAAGGCGGGAGTGTTTGTGTTCACGTCATATAATAAGTTAATATTGGACTGTAATATTATATGTATGAAGAAGCGGAAATAAACGACACGCTTTGTAAGTACCAGAGAATAGCGAATTCAAAATAATATATAATTATTAAAGTATTAATTAATAAGAATATTTTCTAAAGATAAACTAACTGTAGTCTTAACTCACAAAAAATATAGCATATCTACAACGATACGCTCACATTTTAATATATAAGCATCATAAACTAAACTTGAGGCTTTAAAACATTAATATTTAAAATTAAACATAGTTTCTACACATACAAACGGTTAGGAAATGTTAGAGAAAATACATATGAAAACTTCAATGGCTATTGTCATGGAAAACAGACCGACTATCTTTCCTGTCGTGCTGTCTCCATCTAATACGGTATGAGTGACAAAGACAGATAGACCCAGTGTATTTTTCAACATACCCGCTGTGGTAAAAAAATGTTTTAGAATATATAGAAAGAGGCCAAATCGTAAGAAGTATCTACATTATAATAGATGATAGATTACGATCAATTCTTGACGCGCGTGACAAATGATATTCATAAATATACGTCCTACTTAAGTGCACTCATTTATTATGCTTGGTTTAAAATCGTAATGGTTCTGTAGAGTCAAATTGGACCTCCTATAATTATATTATGATATGTACCATTCTATGTTGTTATTATATTTGATTACTTTGTATTTGAATAAAAATAAAAAAAAATTAAAAATAAATAGCTTCACGCTATATCCCGCACACAGCAGGGTAGGCAGAGGGAACCTAGTGTTAAGACACTCCGTTCCCCACTTTCCGTCGAATTCGGAGGCTTGTGTGTTAAGTGGCGGAACTTAACGCCGCGCTTTACCTCGACATCAGAGCGAAGAAAATGGAAATATAATTTCCACTCCTCGAGTGGGAATCGAACCCACAACCAGTCGTTTACAGTCACACTCTTGTGCCACTGGGCCACGACTGGCCACATATGGATATTTGAATAAAAATACTTCATTATTATGTTACATACCTAAATAGCTTATTTTAATGAATTGTTTGAATGTATGATAGCTTTTGGTGGTTAGTTGGGCTAGCCCAACTATTAGTAATTGAAGAAAAGGTATGAAGAACAGAGATATTGATATTAATACAGATTAGTAGTAGTTTCATGCCTTTTATCCCCAAAGTGAAGCTAGGCAGACTGAACCTAGTGCTATGACACTTCGTTCTCCACATTTCGCGCTAATTCAACACATTTCGTGTCCAATGGCCCCGAACTAAATATTCCAATCTATTACCATAGAAAAAAAAATATTTTAATTATAATTATCACTTTAATCAATTTACATTTTAAATGCTCATCCGTCGTGTCATTTTTCACGATGATTTTTCTATTTTTTTAGCTTTAATTAAAAAAATTAAACCGATATTCCAGATCAATTTCGCAGAATTTGAACCCAAACTATCAGTTTACAAAATGTATCTCAACTACTTAGACATGGCGTAAATATTACAAATAAATATTTTTTTTTTCTATTGAAACTTTGATTGCCAAAGCATATTTTTTATTTATATTTTTAATTCTCCACTCTTGTGACAGGACATGATGCAGCGTTAAGTTACACAATTTTGGGTGGAAGGTAGCAAACTTAAACTCGGACACTAGGTTCTTTCTGTCTATCCTTTATAATGAAAATGTGTGAAGCAAAAGTTTTATTTGTTCCGAATTATACTTCATAGTATTTTAATTAAGAAAACTAACGGAAATACATGTTCAATATCAAATAAATATTGTTTATGTACGAACTTGATACTAAAAAAACATTTTAAATTAATCTGAGCAACAGATCGATATAATTTAAATAACTTGAAGGTTACCCGCGCTGTCGCGATTGACTCCTCACCTTCCTTATTGGGCCTATTATGTTCTTGAAATGATTACTTCCGCAAGAGCTATATATACATGAAGAAACACACATATGTGTATTATATGTACTGAACATGTATATATGGGGCCAGCCGTGGCGCGGTGGCACAAAGTGGGACTGTAAAGTGACTGGCTGTGGGTTTGATTTCTAATCGAGGAGTGGAAATATTTAATATTTCTATTTCCTTCGCTCTGGTGTCGAGGTAAAGCGCGGCGTTAAGTTCCGCCACTTAACTTTCATTTATTCTATACTTTCATTTCTTCGCTCTGGTATCTAACAGGAAGTACTACGTTGAGTTCTGCCACTCAACACACAATGTCCCAATATCAAATGGGAAGTGGAAAACGGAGTGTCTAAACACTACATTCCCTCTGTCTACCCACTGTACCAAAAAAGCATGAAGTTGTGTACAGTATATAAAATCTGCAAAATGGATAGATTTTTTAATTATAACTATTCTTTGTTAATGACGTGTAAAATAAAAAGAAATATATAAATGTTATTGTAAAAAAACCTATTTTAAATTTTTGTCTTTGGTTATATAAAGAAATATTGTATATTTGGAAAGCGGAACCCAAATAATGTTGAGGAAATACATACCTATACATACATATTATATTACAAACATTCCCACCAGTAAATTTTGAACTACTAACCGTTACGTTCAAACAGGCACGTTCTGATTGCGTCACGCGCTTCAATTTCAATTTTAAAAATATATTTATTTCTATACATACTACTTTAAAATTTCTACGTATTTAAGATGACAAAGAAGAAATTCACTATGCTCTTTTTATACAAGATGAGATTGAGTGATTATTAAATTGGTTCATTGCAGCCCATCGTTGTGTAGTATGATAACGCCTGTATGTTCGTGGTTGTGGGTTCGATTTACTCTCTAGATCAGTCTGAGAGATCCTCTAGAGAACGATTATATTTTTAGTTATTTTTATTCATCCACTGTGGTGATGAGAAGAAGCGCACCTTTATGTTCCATCACTTAACACGCATTGTCTCAGAATCGGGTGCAAAGTAGAGAAGGGAGTGACTTGACACTAGGTCTTCTCTGTCCGCCCTGCTAAGCGTGAAACTGATTACTTCAGTAGATATAAAAACGTGAATCAACAAAAAAAATACGCCTTTTGATTTAAAAAAAACACCTAATTTCATTTTTTAAACATTCTTAAAGTGTTATTCCACACTTGGGAAAATTGAAAAAGCAGCTCAGTGGTGAGAGCGCCTGGACGGTATTCAGGAGGCGCGAGTTCGAACCTCGCTGCGTTAAAATTTTTATACGTTTTCTTTAAATGTCTTTTTCACCTAATTTCACATTGAACTTGCAACGTGAAGAAAATTTCGAAAAAACTGGTTTTAATGAACCATAAGAACTCACTAAAAATATATTTACAATGACTGAAGTCATATTTCATTGTCATCATAGTAAAATCGTTTAAATTGCTTTGTTATTAGTGATGTACCCAAATATTATTCGATAACGATTGCTCAATTGTTATATAAATAATGATAATGTTTGACAAATATTATTTCATTGCGAACGGTAATAATTCGCGGTTATTCCAAACATCCGTTCTTCTTATCAAAACATCTATGTTATTTGACTGGGAATCAGAATTAATCGATAATATCGAAATACATTGTGGATCTATTCTAAAAGATTGTTTAATATTGCTTAGGTAGTTAAACATAGATTCGAATACTTATTGTTTATTTCGTAATTAGGCCTTATTCAAACAAAAACTTTACTCAATTTTAGAATCAGCTCCTGATGGGACTCACATGATGTCTATGTATAAGAAACAGTACAATATCCTAGAGGATGTTGGTCTCTTCGTATCCGGACAGGATATTTTCCTTTACTTTAGTCTAAAACGCATAATCTTGATAAAACTTACAGTTCCGTCTGAAATAAATATTCCAAAAGACTATCATTTCAAACTAAGCAAGTACTTCGGAACTAACCAATGAACACAATAAAAATATATTTAAAACCAATTTATACATAATAGAAGTAGGCGCGAGATAAAATCCCTTTACCATCTACTAAAAATATCATCTTCTTTATAACTATGATCAATAATTAATTTTTAGCATGTATTTCGAAGGCGGCTAGCAATGCCTCATTTTCCTTCCTTATAATCGGAATTCCTTATAACCGGTAAGAATCTAGTATTATGGCAGCCCGTTCTCCGTTTTCCATCTGATTTCAAGATGGGTATGAAGTATTATTTTACCAGAGTGGGGAAACAAAAATAATTTAAATATATTTCCTCCCTCAAATGGGAATCTAACCAACAGCCAATCGCGTTTGTCAGACTATTGAAGGGAACGATAAAATAATATTTTAAATAAAATCATTTCCACAAGCAGAAATCAAACTGACAGTCATCGCGTTTACAGTCAGGCACTACCTTACTGCAAAATTATCCATCAATCTGTAAAAAAATATCGATTGGCTCCTACGTAAAACATTTTAAAATTACTTTAGCAATGATAACCACAGTAAAGGTTAGAAAAATGCATGCGGGTTATATATTAAATTAGGTAATAGCTTAAAAAGATAGACATAACGAAAGCACAAATTGTTATAAATCTTTCTTTTCCAACCAAATTTAATTCAAAATCTGCATACAAATTTTACTAAAACAAAATTACGATATTTTACATACGGGTCACGAATATACCGGACAAAATGTCTTACATAACCGTTGCACAAGATGCAAATACCTTATAGGTTCACATGCGAGATATAAATTCTATATTAAGGGCGCCCCGAGCGGCGTTCTGCAGTTATTGAACAATAGAACAAGTCACACGAAAGACTGTGAAACACTGAAACCTATACAAGCAAGTTGAGATGGAGTTGGGAACTACTCGTAGGAGATACTGTTTGGTTTTGTTTTGCGGTTTCCACTTTAAATTAACCTGAAGCTATCGGTTTATTTTAAAGTTTAACTTTTTTATATATTTCTAAGGACTTTTACATTTAAATTAAATAGAGATTAGCTTCACTTTTTCTTAAATAGCGAGGTAGTTTTCTAAATATACTAGTGTCAAGACACTTCGTTCTCCAACTTTTTCCAGAAATGTCGTTCAGTTGATGAGTGCTAGAACTCAAACCCATGCTTTCTCCTAGCGTTTTTGGACCAGAGCGGAGAAATATAAAAATTAGGTATAGTCATTTTACCGAGGGGGAAATTGAACCAAAAACCAATCGTTATTACAGTCAGACGCTTCCCACTGCAACACGACGGCTTAGTAAAGAAAATACATTTTTAAAAGCGATAACGAAGGAATATTTTTACTTTAACAAAAGGAAAGTTTCATAACGACGTAATAACTATAATAGTACATTTTTCCTGTCAACCACATTTACAGCGTAGTAGCGACTGGTGAGTAACCGGGAAGCAAAATGTATGGGGGAGCGGGACAGCGCATGTGACGTCACCGGCGCGGGCGCAGCACAGAATGGCAACCTCGCTTAAAATGTTTTGTAAATAGAACGATTGTTGTAAGAGCGGGACACACGTATGCAAACAAAAGAGACGGAAGACATGTCAAAAAACAATATTGAACTCTATGGGCAAGAATTATGGAATTCAGAATATGTTTGTATGACTTTTTATGTACAGTTAGGATATTTCCGAGCGGCTCGCGCGTGTAAAGCTCCGGGTAATATTTCTTTATCAGAAACTCTTTCGTTTATAACGCTAGTTGCAATGGACTGATTAATTAATAGATTAACGCATCCGTGAAGTTTTCTTCCAACAAAGTTAATTAAATGTTTAACCTTGCGTAATCTCGTCTTCACAATCTTTTAGCTATTTTAGGTACAATGTCGTCCTTGGATTCATTGTTGGATATTTATTTATTAAAGAAATTGAATTTTATGAAAAAAGTGTTCTATTAAATTTGGTAATATGAAGCAAAAAGCTATGTTTAGAATAGTGAAAAGAACAACTTAAGAGAGTGGTTATGTTGGAAATGATTACGCCTTCCTTTATAAGTAACGTTCAATATCAATAATCTATCCTAATCCAAAAAACTGCGACCTTAGACTGATCTAGCAATATTTTTTTTTACTAAATTATTTTTTTGAATAAAGTAAAAGTTGAACATGCAATTCTTCGACCAATAAGTAATCGAACAGAGCAGTTTAATTCTGTTAACGTATTTACGTCATCCAATACATTATATAAGAGGATTTCTTCCCATATTTATTACAATAAAGTTATAATAAAACCACAAAACTTATATACTTGCCACTTGCAATATAATCATATGAATTTACAAAAATATTAGATACTCCTAATTTCATCTCCCCTCCGTCAATATATACGAAATAATAAATAAATAAGTGGCGGGCGCAGGGTGGTTTCAGGCCGGGGTCGTCGACCCATCGACCGCCCCCCACTCCCACCAGTCGTATCGAACCTTCGCGGATGTGATATGTCTTAGTTATTTTATATAGGCATGTAAAATACTAGACTTTGCTTGGGTAATTTTAAGGAAAGTGCTATTTTTTTTGGTTTCAATTTTAGATTTCTTTTGTTGAAAGGACGAAAAGAATAGAATTAAGTAAATTAATATGAAAATCTAAGGAGTGAATTTGAAGTTTCAAAAGGAATATAGTACTAAAAAGCATGAATAGGTGTTTTTTTTTGCAGCTTCACGCTTTTTCTTGTATAGAAGGGTAGTTAGAAACACTTATTCAAGTGTCAAGGCACTCCGTTGTCCAATATTCACCTAAAATCGAGACATTGCATGGTAACTGGTGGAACTCAACGTCGAACACTTTCTTAGTTACCAGAGAAATGAAAATAATTTAAATATATTCATTTCCGGTTCCGGAGCTGGTCGTGGCGCACAAAGTGTGATTGTAAAGTCACTGGTTGTGTGTTCGATTTCGACTCGAGGGGTGGAAATATTTTATATTTCTATTTTATTCGCTCTGGTATCGAGGCAAAGCGCGGCGTTAAGTTCCGCCCCTTAACACGCAATGCCTCCAGAATTCGGCGGAAAGTGGGGAAAGGAGTGTATTACGCTGCTGTGTGCTGGGATACAGCGTGAAGCAAAAAAAAAAACATTTCCCCGAGCTGGAATCGAATCCACAACCAATCATGTTTACAGTCAGGCGCTGTCTACTACTGCACCACTATGATTTCAATCATGACCTTATATTTAACTCTATTTTAAATATATTAAAAACAAGAGCAGAAGTTAAAATTCAAAACAAGGTGATTACGACACTATACAATTAGAAAAAAAGCTTCGCTAATAACAAAAAAGTTATAAACGCAACATAATATGAAAATTAGAAACGCCAGAAAAGCGTGCAAAATGCAACATAAAAAGGAAGCTGTACGAAAATAAATAGAAACAGCGAAGAAGAAAAAAATGTTTTATCTACATTATATTTACCTTGATGTCTTGTAAGACCTGTAAACAATTAGACACAGGTTAGTTTACGAAATAATATGAAAGACTTATATAATAACATATTATATATAACATATAAATACAAGATATACTAAATAGTTTAAACGACGATCAGAAGGCAGCCATCCTGTAAGAAATTTCAATGCGAGAAAATATATAAATGTATTTTAAAATACCGTAGAATCCAATGCAACTCAGTAGTGTGTAAAGATAGATCAAATGCGGGTTGTGATGGGACATTGATCGACGTAAGCGACGAAGACTGGATAGCTTCATAATTTTATTTAAAATTGTTATGAAAAATGCATATAAACGTTTTTTTTCGATTTATTTTTAAACATTAACATTTCAAAGGTTTTTTAATTTTTTGTATTATCTCAAAAGTATTTTTTTATACTTTGTATTACTTTTATAATTAATAGAATAATACTTTTATAAATAATAAGATATTATTTCAATTTTATACTTTTAAGGCAAGTAGCGCAAGTAGCGCAAATATTTTATAAATATTAGCGAAATATGTATTCTTTTCATTTAGTTTATTTTTATTAATATGTATGTATTACGGAGGGATACGTATATCACTAAGTTTCGATACGACGCGCAAAATAATGAAAAAAATCAAATTACCTAAACAATAATTAAAAAATGTAAGCTTTTTATAAAAAAACATTACAAAGACTGTGTAACATAAATTTTGGCAGAAAAAAGCTTATTTTTAAACAAAAGTACGGAAATTTGCTCAAGTGATCGCGAAGAAAGCAAAGGTCAGCGTCTCAGAATGACCCAGGCCTGATAATCATCGTTTGGACTTAGGTCAGGTTTGTTTACACTACGTTATTCACTCGCTCTACGCTATTCGTAGAGTTGGCTGACTTTGCAGCATAAGTTTATTTTGAACAATTTGAATGTGATTGAAAGGAAATCGAGGTCTCGGTCGTTATTTACCCGATAGATATTGGAGGTAGGTCAAGTTTATAAAAAAGCAATTTAGTTCAGATTTACTCTTTTTCCTATAAAGCATATTTCCTATATATTCTGACTATCTGACAGAAAATACTGTTAAGTTGTGGCCAGTCGTGGCCCAGTGGCACAAGCGTGTGACTGTAAACGACTGGTTGTGGGTTCCATTCCCACTCGAGGAGTGGAAATTATATTTCCATTTTCTTCGCTCTGGTGTCGAGGTAAAGCGCGGCGTTAAGTTCCGCCACTTAACACGAAAGCCTCCGAATTCGGCGGAAAGTGGGGAACGGAGTGTCTTAACACTAGGTTCCCTCTGCCTACCCTGCTGTGTGCGGGATATAGCGTGAAGCTATTTAATTTTAATTTAATTTGTATGGAGCGTCACGGTTTTTCCCGCATACTTTTCGCATATTTCTCTGAATTACCCCCCGTATTCAGAGAGGACCTAGTGTTGAGACACTACGTCCTTTATTTTCCGCTCGATATCGAGACATTTTGTGTTGAGTGACGTTTTTTGTCTATAGTATCAGAGTGAAAAAATAAAAATTTAACTATAATCTTTCCCGCAATTGAAAATCGAATTCACAGCCATCGCTTTACAATCAGACGCTGACCCAATGCACCATTACAATCTCAAATGCAATTTATATTATTTTAATAGGAAACGAATACATAATAGAAAAGTTTTGCAAGCCAGCTGTATCTACATATATCCGTATAATAAATAGTAGTTTCATTTATCGTCACGATCCGCGTGAACTATCGCCGCTCAAACAAGTGCTGAACTGGAGCTAAACCGAACAGGTGTGTTAGTTTTTATAGATTAAACAAACGGACTGCATTCGAATAAAATTTGATTTTGTATTTTTTCGTAGATAACAAGGATGCATTTTTTATAGTTTTTTGTTATGGGGGTATATGTTTATATTCTATTTGCTATGGTCGCTATGGGATAGCGTCTGTAAATGCGATGGATGTGGGTTCGATTTCCACTCGGGGATGGTTACATTTAAACTTATAATTACTTTCATTCTCCGCTTTGGTAAGCGTTGTTTTGCCGCTTAACAGTTAATATTTTGAATTAAGGTGGAAATCGGAGGACGGAGTACTTTAATAGTAGGTTTACTCTGCCTACTTCGTTTTGAAGTGTGAGGCTGAAGAAAAAATATATTCTAATTTTAAGGTTTCTATAATGACTCTTAAACTTTATACATTGTATACGTTTAATTAGTAATGCACTGTTAATTTAAAATGTTTAAACTTTATTTTTATTTATTTCATAATTCATCAAGATGGCGGAGTGAATAATTTCACAATTGATGAAGCTTTTTTTGTTTTCAGACATATTCCAATTTTACCGAAATATAACTTTATAATATTCTTTATTACAACTAACTTGCAAGCAACCAATTTGGAGCGCTTTTTATAAGTTTGCAATATTAAATTTAAAAAAAAAAACTTTTTGAAATACTAAAAAAAGATGAATCTTCTGCCAGATTCAAGGTTTAAAAATACCGTTACATATTATCACAGATGATTGCACAACACTCGCTAACAGGTGCTAAATCGCTATAATTGACTGACTTATGTACTTTTAAAGGTACTTGTGTTTAATAAAATGTTTATTTCCTTTCATTAAATAGCATTTACTTAACAAATAGTAAATATTTTGAAATATTTGAATTGTTCGTTGATATGTGATTATTAACTAAGACTATTATAATATTAGATAACTAGCGACCCGCTCGCGGCTTCGCCACGTGAACTACCACTTTTATCCTCTATTGCCTATTTGGGATTGCTTTTTTTTATAAAAGGAGGGTAGTCTATATTTGACTACCGTCACTAATTATGTTCATGAGAAAATCATCGATACATTTAGTGCAATGTCTATATTATTTGATAACATATAGCGATAACTGTTCTAGTAAGAAAACGTACGAAATCTGCTATCATATGATAGTAGATTTCGTACATATATACCATCTGGTATATAGTATTATAAACCGGTCATAATATCTTAAATAAACTTTAAGCTTTTTATTTTACAATTGTGTTACTTATTGATATTAAAAAATAGCTTTACTTGCAAATAATCAATGCAATTTGACTTTGCCAGTTTTTTACTTTTCTGCGGGAACTGTTTTAAATACCAGGGTAATTTTTAAAAAAAGAGAGATAGCCTATGTTTGACCTTGCCTCATTAACTATTTTCCTGAGAAAATTCATTCATTTCAGTCAAGGAGTTTAGATCTTTCATTCTCACTATAGGTATACTAAACATACATAAGTTTCATCCACTGTTTCAACCTCCTAGGGTTTGATTTTTTATAAAGTAGCCTATATGACCCTGCATTTTCAACGAATTCCCGTCAAAACATAACAAATAGAAAAGATACAGATTTTTGCATTTTTATAATAATAATTTTAATGAGTGCGGATATGTCTAATACAATGTCAACTATATAATAACAAATGGCGCTACCCGTTGCAGAAAACGTAGTGACATCTGTTGTCATATAGATTATATAAATATATAGATTATATAAAGTTTTATAGACCGGTCAAATGTATTTTTAATGAATGTTATGCTTATTTTATTTTATAATTATTTTAATTAGTGATATTGAAACAAATTTAGCTTCACTCGTGAACTATCGACATAATTTGAATGTTTTTTTTTTAATTTTATTTTTCTGCGGGAGTTATGTTGAATACCGGGATGAAAACTATCCCATATGTTGCTCTAACCTCTAAGCTAACTCCATACAAAAATTCATTAATTTCTACCCGGTAGATACCGATATACAAATGATTTACTTATATCGGTTTTTTATTTTTTCCAAAAAAACTACATGGAAAACCGGGATAAAAAGTATCCTATATGTACCTTTGGACTATAAGCTATCATTATACCAAAATTCATTCATTTCTGTCCAGTAGTTTTTGCGTGATTGGCGAACAAATTAACAGACAGACAGACAGACAGACAGACAGACAAAAATTCTACTGAGTGGATTTTTGGCCTCTGTTATCGATATATTAACGCACCCAATTAAAATTTTTCTGAAATTTTTCATGTACAGAATTGACTTTTCTACTCTATTATAATATTAGATAATATGACCTTGTATTTTAAAAGAGGTCATATATTTATTAATTAATTAATGATAATACAAATTTATTACTTATATTTCAACTAAAACATGCTAATTTTATCATTTGCAACTATAAATAGCTTCATTTATTTTAATTTAAGTTCTAAAATTATGCGCATACATTAATATAAAATGTTCCAAAAGTAATTCACACTTTTGCCACATAGACATAATAACATATTAAATGGCGGAACTAAACGCCGCGCTTTGTCATACTAGAATCAAAATTATTTAATTATAAACATTTCCTTAAGCGAAAATCGAACCCACTACCAACAATTTAGACGCTATGCCACTACACAACGATGGTTATAAAGTATATAAAAAATATTATTAGCCGTCTTTTTATTACTAAATTGTAGAATCATCAGACTGTTACGCTTTAATAGCTTTATGTAAAACATTATATTAACTTTTCTCAGAGCGTAAAATTGCAAGTTTTAACGATCTCTTTCACGGCATTGCTTTGCATAAAATTAATGAAGAAATCTTTAGGCGAGTACGATAAACGTTTAATGTATTTACTTTTTATATTAAATGATATTTAGTTTACATATTAATATAAGTAATTCGTTAAATAGACTTTATAATTAATAACATATATCAAGGCAGGGCCTTGAGGCCATCGCGGCTTAGTGGGACAACGTCTGGCAATAGACTCAGTTGTGAATTGGAATCCCACTCGAGTGAATGATTATAATAATTTTTTTTTTCATTTCTTTGCTTTGGTACAAAGACAAAGAATGGTGTTGAGTTTCATCACTCAACTTACAAGATCTCTATTTCGGGCAGAAAGTGGATAACGGAGGTTTTTGACACTCCATTCTTTTCGGAAGCCATCTCTGACTTCCTGATAAGAGGGAAAAAGCGTGAACTTGCATAATTAAAGTAACATAGGCAATAAATAATAACAAAAATATCCAAAACGCCTATATTAGCATTATAATTCATGCCAGTTCAGATCCCGGTCCCCAGTGAACGACGGCTAAACGTACCGTACCGAGATCGTCACGCACAAGTTCAAGGGCGGGATTCACCGGGATCCAGCAATCCCAAGGGCCCGCGATCAGCCACTGAATGAAACGCTTAGGTTTGTTTGTAAACAACGCTTCCATTTTATTTAAGTTCAATAACCTTAAACACCTGAATCGAGTTCAACGTTCTGGCTATTTGGAGCTTCACTAAGGGCTCTATTAATGGTTTATACAGTTACTAAAGTTTTAAACGCGTTTATAACTTGTCGGACTTTTAACTTTTCATCTTTCGTCTTTGTTAGGTTTCTGTAAGTATTGTAGAATGAAATATTGAATTTTAAGTCTTTAATTTGTATACTTCAAAAATGTTTAACCGTGTAATAAGTGGTCTAATATTTGAATGTACCGAAAAAGCATCTTCATGTTTTTATCCGTATAGGGATGTCAGAGGAAACCAAGTATCAAGACACTCTATCCTCTGTCCGTCTCTTTTCCACCAGATATCGAGACATTGCGTGTTGAAAGCCGGAATTTAACACCGCGCTTTGCCTTACATAACAGATCGGAGAAAATAAAATTTATATATAAATAAGCATTCACCTGAGCAGGAATCAAATCCATAACTTTCGTGTATAGTTAGTACACTGTTAGGTTGAACCCTGAGCGCCTCAATTATTTCTAAGGAAAATACGATATAATACGTACTAAACGTTTCATTTACAATGTAATACTAAAAAAAGGTATCATACATACTTTGCAAGCGTATAAAACTTTATTTTAGTGTTTTGTAAAACGATCTCTCGTACTAACCTACCGCAACGCACGTCACGTTCATAGGCGAGAATGCCTACAAGAGAGGTTAAAGAATTTGATTTTGTCATGATGGCGTAGATATATATTCATTTTTTTGTTACATTCATCAGTTTTAACATGTACTTTTAATAAATAAATTTACTATTTTTACATAATTTAAAATATGTAATAATTCAAAAATAAAGGTAGTCAAATAATTAAGTAATTATTGCAACTAGAAGTTAAAACTGCGTATATCAAACATCTTAAACAGTAGAACATTTTATACTCCAATTTTTAATAATTTTCAAAGAACATATATAAATATACTCGTATAACAATATATGAACACATTTTTATTATTTTAAACTAACAAATAGCTTGTAAATAGTTAATTTACGAACAAACGTTATCATTATATGAAATGGTGAGATCAGAAGGTGACAGCGGCGGCGCGCCGTCTAGCGCCATCTCGCCGCTTTGATATAAGAACCTCTTGAAATAATACTTACATTTAAATCAACAAGTACACACTTGTTAGATATATTAATGCGATGTTTTTATGTAAAAAATGATGGATGATCATTGAGATATAGAAATAAATATATATATTCTTTAGAAATTGGTTTTAACTTGAACTTTAATTGCTCTGGTAGAGTTTTTGCATTTCATATAAGTAGATTATATTAACCTGTATAAGATTTTTCTATATTATTTGTGTTTTTTTTCTTATACTTATAGTAGGCACAAGTTGTTGTCGTCGTGACACTCCGTTCTCCGCTTTCCGCCCGTATTTGTGATATTAAGTTGAGTTAACACAATGCCGCTCATAATCTAATCATTTAGCAATTAAATTAATTGAATTTAGATTTTAAAAGTGTATATTTTTATTTCATTAACAAAATATTAACAAAGCTTTACATGCATAACATAATCATCATATGTGAATTAAGACCGTTCAAGAAAGTTCCTTTGTCCTATTGTTTCTCAATAATGCTAATATCGTTTCATTTTTGAGTAGAAAGCTCGAGAGAAAGTTACAGATACATTAAATGAGTCCACGTAAGTGAAATTTCAAATAATAAACGGTAATTTATATTTCAGTATTCATATTTGAATATGAATTATGTATTATTTCCACAGATTAAAACAATCTATAAATTTATATTTAAAATCGATATTAGACGCGATTATCGATTTATTTATAAATTATTTAAGAAACCTTAACATTATTGTACATATGAAAGAATTTATATTAAAAAGAATCGATATTCTCATATTTTAAATCGATATTAAACGCAAGTTGTCATTTATTTATAATTTATTATTAATATACATATAAAATAATGTATTTCTTTTTAAAATGTAGAGTTTTTAATTTTTAGAATGTGCCTTGAAAAGCATGACACAGGCTAATTGTACCTGATATGAGTCGTAAACTCAATTACGGCGCTCGCTACGCGCAGAATTAAAATTTACACTCGCCGTAAAAGCCCCACGTGTAATGGATGACTACAAAATTACGTTTTTTTGTTCACATTCACGTGCATTCGTTATATAATAGAAATTCAATTGTAGAGATCGAATATTTATATAAAGTCGTGTTTTATATATTAGTCGCAATATTTTTGTCTGATTACGTACGTACGTTTTTTTGCTAATAATCCGAAATAATTAGTACATAATTATATCTTCAAGAAAATCAATCAAATGTTATAATTCGTATGTCGTCTTATTATTTTTATTGTTAACATCATTTCAGCGATGTTTCATGGCATACATTATTGTACATTTTGTTATAGTTTATTTCAATTTTCAAGATAAGAGAAAAATAGCTTTCATTACATTAATAGTTAAAAATCTTAAAACAATTAAAATAAAAGACAACTAGTTTTCCTTCAGTTCCTCTATTCGTTCAACGTTTCAAAGGGAATTTCATAAAATTATAAATAACAAGCTTAAACTAATCTTATGTTTATAATAGTTTAGATTCTTATTTTATTTAAATTTTAATTGAGAAAGTTTTGTACACTGTTCGATTAAAGTCTAGACTTCTTGTAAAAGTCTGCGATAGAATTATCAGTCTAGAAACTTACAAACGTTTATTTATAATCCAAATAAATATTACGGGCTTTAATTGGTATACTTAATTTGCATACAATTGTACTTTAAACTTCTTTAAAATAATACGTCATTGCTTTGAGTACAGAAAGAAAATATATCTACATTTTCATTAAAACACATTCCCGTCGCATAATGGACATTTTTAATTAACGAACCGTTTTTAATTAAACCAATATTACTTTGCGAGTACGAATCAAAAGTTGTAAACAAATGTACACGTCACTACGGACGTGCAAAAGTAAAAATGTACGGCTTTCACGGTATTCCAATTATCTCGTCTGCCGGTGTCCATTATTGATTTTCACTTTTTTGCCCTCCCGCGGCCGTCTGCTTTAAAATACGCTTATTAAAACCCTGTGTCCGTCCCTGTGCCATGTTGTGTCACCGAACATGGACGCCGGGGGCGGTTTTTACTGTAATTTCAGGGTCGCCCTTATTTATGGCCAAGTTCAAGTGACAATTCCCGTGTTCTGTGTGCGATATTTGTGTACGCAATGTTATGAATAGATTTTGTATTGATTGGTCTAATAAATGCGTTTTTGATAGATATTTCTGTTATAGTGCATTATAATCTAATTAGTTGCTGTATACGATTTTAGGTTATTTTCTTACGTATGTAGTGTTAAAATGCGTCAGCCTGAACAATTTTATACTATTTCAACTTAGACAATGAATAATGGAAATTTTAAGCGCGTAATAATAAAACAAATTAAATAATATTATATTATTAATTTCAAATGTCTGCGGAGACGTTAAAGTGTTTCCTCCATCTAGTAAGATAAAGAACATCATTAGATTTCGCATACAAATCCAACACATACAAACCGACGGAGAGTTGAAAACTCAGTATTTTTAACACATTTACTCTATGTATGTAGAAATGAATACTAATATGTTAATAAAATCCAATATTATGTCATATTAAAAAATATATAATTGATTTACCGTCGGCACGTTAACAGTTCTACGAAGCCACATATTGAGCGTGCGTGAAAACCACGTGTTTTTATTTACACCACTATCAAACAGCTATCGGCTCTCAATGAATCGAGGTCAGAATGACCTACATTTTTCGCCACGCCACGCTATGCGTACAGTGTGGGCGTCAATTGACATGTCAAGCGTCGTCATTGCCAAAACTAGCAATTTGTGAAGATAGCCGGCTATAATTTACGTTTAGTATTACATTATGCTCTTGTAAATCTTTGACAGTAAATGTCAAAGATTTTGTAGCTGTATTTATGCTTAATAGTATATAGATACTTCCTACTATTTTTATCGGTTAAACGTTTCTCACAATATATTATCATCAAAAAATAATATTTATAACAAAATAAAGTCGTTTTTTCACACAACAATGATTTGATTAATTTCCTAAAACTTTAATAGCTCTTAAGATTACAACTTGATTTATTTTTAGACGTTTAATTAGTAATTATAATTCATTTTAATTATAACTAATTATACAACAAATACTACGTCTTAACAACCATGTGGTAGTAAATATGCTAATGCGTTGCCACACGTGACGTGGAACGTATTTAAAAATAGAATCACTGCTTTGATGTAGATAAAAAATATGATACGATGCCTTATGTGAAACATTATTATTAAAAAGATTTTATTAATTCTTAAACAGTAAAAATTGAAGATTATTTAACACATAGAACCTTCAGTTTGAATGTCCACTAAAAGTAAATACTATAAAAAATGGTTATAAATTTAACTCGATAAGTTCTGTGCCCAATGCATTTATTATTTGTTTTGTAAAGTCAATATCACGATAACTGATAACGGTATGGAATTCTGGACCCAAAACATTATAATATCTTATCTATTCATTAGAGGATGTCAAAACTAATAACTCAAAACTAACATCCTGTTTACGAGCTGTTAGAGATACTTTTATTTGCAAGACTATAGTTAAGCTTCTACAGTTTAAAGGTTTTAAAGCAATTTAAACATGAAAAAGTAAATAT
Organism: Dryas iulia moderata; assembly: GCA_019049465.1. Classification (NCBI taxonomy): domain Eukaryota; kingdom Metazoa; phylum Arthropoda; class Insecta; order Lepidoptera; family Nymphalidae; genus Dryas; species Dryas iulia. The sequence goes on from CM032425.1 coordinate 3,697,574, forward strand.
ATTTTTAATTTATATTCAATAATCGAAGTCATAGAAATGATACCAGGAATTCTTAACAAATAGAGAAGAATATCTTAATTAACAATTATTTTATAATAATATGTATACGCAATTTTGCGTTTATGTTCTTATAATTAATTACTGAAATTATTATACAATACAGATTTTTGGGTTTATAAAATAAATGATTATATTTTTTTAGAATTAAAAAGTATAATTTAAAAAATAAATTATTTTAAAGAGGTTGTATAATTGCATTTATTTTAAAATTAGCTTCAGCTCTACGTGCGGATGTATAAGGCTAAAATAAAAATAATCTAGTAAAGAAAATGATAAAAATGATTTAATAACTTAAATAGTAATAATAACAATAAAAATTTTGAAAACTTTAAATTAATGATAAGCGGTCAAGCATCAGCTATCCATCAGATCGGACGGTAACGCTCTACATTTACCGTCTTAGTCGCGTGCCGTAAAGTTTATCGACCTTTCTAATATTGTTTAAAAAAATCATAATAATTAATATTAATAAAAAATATACATAACTACAATATTAATTAATTTTATTTTATAATATTTAAAATATAAAAAAAAAACTGATAAAAATAAATTTAAAAAAAAAGCGTAAATAATACAAAACAAACCTCAAAACTCGTAAGAACTTGGCCGAAAATCCAGTCAGTCAGTCACAGATACAGATACAAAAAAAAAAATAATAAAAAACCAAAACACCAGCACACGCGTTCGAAATTTGAAAACGATTCGCGCGGGAAGTGACGGGCTTTAAACGCGCGTGGCTAGTCCGGAACGTCGCACGTGACTGAGCGCGCTCGCTCGCCCCCGCCCCGCGTAAACAAATTACGATTTTGTAGATACGTCGAGATACGAATATGTCGAGATGCGATGGACGTATAGGAATTTTTATGGTCCGACATTTATTTGACTTTGTTACGTCGTTTTATTTTAAAATGGCTACGTAAGTATTATGTTAATTAATGTTAATATTTATTTGTGATAGTTGTGGAAGGTCAGTGGTTTTTTTTTGTGGTAGTGCTTGTTAGACTATTTAAGAATTATTTTAATTGGCTCTAATATGATGATTTAAATAGAGTACGAGTATGTTACTAGTCAGGGGCCGGTCGTGGCGCAGGGGCACGTAAGTGTGGCTGTTAACGCGACTGGTTGTGGGTTCAATTCCCTCTCGAGGAGTGGAAATACTTTATGATTCCATTTCCTTCGCTCTGGTGTCGAGGCAAAAGCGCGGCGTTAAGTTCCGCCACTTAACACGCAATGCTTCCAAATTCGGCGGACGAACGGAGAACGGAGTGTCTTAACACTAGGTTCCCTCTGCCTACATTGCTGTGCCTGCTGTGCGGGATACAGCGTGAAGGTAAAGAAAAATGTTCCTAATACGATATTAGTAAGAAATTACTAATATTATCTAATTTCTAATTAGCATATCTATCTCTATGTAAGAAGGACATTGTATTAGCTTATTATTTTTTTTTAATTTATATGTATCGGATATTATGCACGCACGTATTCACTTACGTATACAAATGAATAACTTATATTTTAATATTATTATAACGACGATATGGTTTATTTATACGACATTTAAAGTTGGGTCATAAATCATTTATAATAGGCCATTGTTATGTTAAAGATCACAACAAAATGTAAAGCAAATCGAAAGAATCGAATCCTTATAATATCAATTGAATATTTTAATATACCAGCATAAATGTATTTAAGATTGCATTGGTGTTTTTATTTTTTTCTTTTTTTAAAAGCAAGTGGAACATATATTTCTTTATACAGAATCACTTGGAAGTCGTTATTTATTAGGTAGACCAAGAAAACCTAGAGAAGGGCCAATTTGTTTTTTTTTTTAATTTTAATACATTTACTTTTAAGATATCTATATTATTCGGTAACCTAATAGTTTTAGGAGACCAAAATATTTAATGTATTTAATTATTACAAGATTTCATTCAAATTAAACCCTATAAAAAAGCATTTTTATAGACTTTAATTTAAATTGAATTTTGTAATTGACATGTTTGAAAATATGTCGTTGTAATATAATTATTATAATGTTTTTTTTTAAAGATTAAGAATATTAAGAGATTTACTTACAAAGGAATGCGAAAAGAAAAAAAGAAAACAAGAATTAACGCGCCCGTTGTATGTTATATATGTATATAAACACAAAATTATTTCAGATTTTTTAAAAAATGTATCTTAAAATTAAAAGCTATAATTTAACAATCGTATATGAAAATAATCTACGTGAGTTATTTATTTCGTTCTTGAACTTTAAAAAATCTTATCGACAAGCTTACTCGTGGCCTATACAAATATTTGATGCGATCGAAGCTAGAGTGCAATATTTCATGCAAATGGCCGCCATAAACTAAATTGGTCTATTTTTTTTATTTTATACAAGAATTGCTTATTTTTTAAAAATCGATTAAACTAATTAAGTTAAAACGATCGATTAAATTACACATATACCTAACAAGTTATATATTAAAAAATAACAAAAATATTTTTATACCTGGCAATAAAAACCTACTATATTATATTTTAATTGAATTTAGCAAAAAAAAGTGAATAAGCGAAACATTATCAAAGCGTGTGCGTTTTAATTAAAAGTTTTTAATCTGTTGTTGCCACAAGACGTTAAATGTTAATGACATGACTTTGGCCGCTTATTTCTTAGCATTAGTGCATTTTATCCTTTTTTGCAACTATAAGTATAATTTGAAATTAAACTTATGTAATTTATGGCTTTTAAGTGTTAAGTTGGACACCGTCCAAGCGAATGAAATAATTTACATAAAATTCACTTTCAGACTTGTACGCTTTTCTGCATAGTAGAGTAGGCAGATAGAATCTGCCTTAAGACACTCCTAGTGTAAAGACACTCCGTTCTCTACTTTCTGCCTAAATATGAGATAGCAGAACGACAATAGAGTAGAAGAACGAATCGATTTATCTTGTTTCGAGTGGAGAAAATGAAAATAAATTAAGAGTAAGCGTTTCCTCGAATTTCCACGAAAACGCCAGTCATGGTAGAGGGGCACGAAGTGTGACTGTAAATTCGATATTGCGTGAATATTTTCCATTTTTTCGCTCTGATATCGGGGCAAAGCACGGTGTTATGTACCGTGATATAAGACACAATGCCTCCAGAATTCAGCGGAAAATGGGTAACGGAATATCTTAACACTAGGTTTCCTCTATCTTCCTTACTGTGTGCGGCATACAAGAAAAAAATCCACGAATGGGAATCGAATCCACTACCATCGTATACACAGCCAGACGCTATTATATTGCACGATGAATGTCTGCTATGATTCAGTCGTACTAATATAACGTTTCATAATATTTACGTTTTCTCATGTTATTTCCGGGGAAGTTCCGTATCAGATAGCGCTCGAACATGTTAATTATCGCGCATCTCTACATGATGAATGTATTTTCTTCCCTCAATATTTTCCGATAAGTTACCTGGAGTAATATTGTTTACGATACTTTTGTTATATATTATCATTATTATATGTATTTTAATAAAGATATGTTTAATGAAAATGTTTTGACGTATATATTATGTTTTTCATCATTTATATAAAGTAGTTCACTATTAAGAAAGTACTTAATTCATAAAAGAGTACCATTTACGAAACTTATTAATCCTACACGTAATTATTATTATTTTTTTTTCATTTTTTTCTAGCTGTTAATAAAAAGTGCAGAGTCATTTTGTGCGTTGTGGCTGTTCATGTCCCGATATGCACTACTATTACACTATCTTCTATATCGCCCATCCCAAAATACAGAAGGAACTTGTTAATATGCTTATAGTTGCTTTAAGAAAGCCTGTTAATTGTAGACAACTTTAATTGCAAAGTCTAATGAAACGAAGACACAACAAATAAAGCTTTTATTTCCAATGAACTTTCATTCATTTAAACATGTGATATTAAACTATCATATCTACCTATTACTTGAAGACATAACAAAGTTAATTTTGATCTTTGTTACAAAGCTAATTATTAGCCCTAAAAGATTATAAGTGAAGTGATTTAATGAACAATTAACGAGCTACGAGTTCCGGCCGTGGACCGTAGCGGTCGTAGACGCGTTCCGGTCTACGGTGCTTATGCAAAAGAGGCCGATATTTCATAGCTCCCCGTCTATTGCAGTCCATATTATCATAACAATCGCGGTCTCTGCTAAGCGTTTCGCTCGCTTCTATGAATTTATGCACATGAAGCTCATATACATATTGTAATTTTATCTGCATCAAACATCGATATCGTTGTCGAATTTTTAAAATGATTAATCGGTTTGCAATAATCGATCATATATGACGTTATCGATATCTTAGCAGTTAATTTATATATTTTTTGAAGATAAAATCTGCACAGTGAAATGATACCAGTAAAAAAATTGTGGTTTCTTATATAAATTAGGTTATTTTTATTCCAAGGGCAAGAAACATGTTTTGTTAAAATTTGGTTGGCAGATTTACATATGTATATACACTAAAAATTTAATATTGTTGTTGGTGGTTTCGTAAAGTGCGGCTATAGACAGTCGTGGTTGCATTATTCAGCTGAATATGCAATTAAATGAGGGCAGTCGGAGGGAGCGGGTGCGAGCGAGAGGGCGCACCACTCGATATTATATTGAACAAGTTTATAACTACGTGTATTAGACGAACGAGTTCGTACAGCGTTTTCTCATTTCCCGGGACGAAACTTTTCTAATATTATAGTTTCATTCATATTGTCGGTAGTTTCGCGGAGTTTTCTTTCGTGGAAAATGAAAGACTATTTCCATAACTATTATTTCGCTTTTATTGCTTTGCCAGTTTCTTCTGCTTCAAATAGATTTGTTAAAGTTAGAACTTTCCACTTTATCGCTTGGAAATAATGTTTATTCTCCATAATTGAACAATGTCTAAGTTTATTTTTTATTTTTTCATATAATTTTAGAATTAAATATTTTTCACCAATATAAAAACAAAGGTATTTAAAACAACTCACTGTACATACTTTCATATCTATTTTACCTATTTGCGACTCAATATACTTTTAGCATGGCATTTTTATTGGAAAGTCCACTTTGCATTTCAATATTTAATCTACGGCCCGCCATATTGTCGATCTTACGACCGGTAACATATTGAATAAACATGCTCGACCTATGATTATAGATGATTACAGGCGATTACTGCAATTACTCAAATTGTATACCATCATCGACCGCTTCACAATATATATTTTATGCGTTATTTGATGTATTTGTACGATATTAGTTTACTTTTAAGTTGTTTAATGAAAACAGATATTATTTCAAAACATTACCTACAACAGAGCATAACATCTATATATAAGGGTACACAGAAATTGAATAGAAGGTAAATGTTGATTTTTAATTATGTAGAGCTCTGCAATTTATGCAGGACCGTGTCTCAGTTTTCTGTGTAAACACCACGAACGAGCTCAATTTGCGTTCGAGAATATGCGCTTAAACACTTCAGAAATTATAAAGAAAATGTAGAAACCTTATTTAAATTTTGTTTATAAAAATAGCCGGACCGGGCAAGCGCTTAGGAAGTAACGAGTTCCAAGTTTCATTAGAAAAAGTCTTTTGTCGTTGAGTTAAACTTTTGCACAATGGTCGTAATTAAAAGTTGGTAGCACTGCGCGGTGACAGCAATCCACCATGTCTCGGGCGCGGGTAAAAAGGGCGCCAAACTTACACAGATAAACAACTTCTCGCCTTTTTGTTGCGATTTGGAAGATCAAAAGCTCTCAGTTTTAATAGACTTTAAAATGTTAAAGTCAAGGTCTCACCTCTATCTTAATGTTATTATTTCCTTGAGTACTTTTATAGGTTATTTTTATGAAGCGGCTCTTAAATATATTAATTATTTAAGACTTCAAATATACTTCAAATGTTACTCTTACTGTTTAGACGACAAAAAATGTAGATGTCAAAATACTACATTCTGTTATCCATAATATATATTTTAGAATTCATTTGCTTCTAATAATAAATACTAAACATACCAAGTTACCAGCATTTAAATTAAAAAATATATCACAAAAATATACTCATTAATAATTTCCATCGTTATATTACGACAGTAAAACACAAATTTTAATTATCTAACGTATCATTTTACAAATTAATGACCATACGTAACGGAAATTAAGCGGTGTACGAGGGAAGAGGGGTAGACGTTCCTCCCAGGGTGTAGGGAGGGGGCGGGGTCTAGAATAGCAATCTAGGGAGCCTGAATTGTCTGGTCGCTTGAATGGAATACCTGGCGTTACTGACTGCCCATCACTACTAAAATACATTAGATTTAAATTAGACTGTTAAATTACTGGGCATATTATATTTTGTTTGAACGTATATTGAAATATTGTATTTATTTTTTAAAAGTGACACTTATTTTTTGTTTTAGTAATACGTATACTATATTTTCAATATGTAGACGTCATCGTAGGAAAGCGTCTAACTATAATCGCGATTATCGTGAGTTCGATTTCCACTTGGGGGGGGATGATTTTATATTATTTCAATTTATTCGCTATGATAAACCGCTATGTTAGTGTTACACTAACCACGTAATGTTTCGATTTCAGAGGAAAGTGGGGAAAATAGTGTCATGACACTAGGTCTTTTCTTACCACCTTGCTACGCGGGCAAAGGCGTGAAAGTTACATCATTGAAAGCTAGAGCTCCAATCACATGTAAAATACATAATATTATATTCAAATTTCAACACACACGTAGTCATCGATCCTCATAACAAGTCTAATAAGAATGCAAATGGATTCTGGAAGAACAAACATAATTCCATTATTAGCGAAGACGCTGGGTGATATATTATCAAGTTAAAATTAAATTAATTCCGCCCCCGCCCCTCTGCCTCACCCCCGTTCCCGCTCCCCGCGCCCCCGTCATCTGATATATAGAGGATGTTTAATTAAAATATCTTTTAGTGATTTACGAGTGTCGATAATTGTTGGTTCAAGCGCGGTTCAAGGTGATTTATCTCGAATTTATGAACGTTATTATTGATTCTATATTTATTAATAGCAAAATATGCATCATAAATATATGTAAATAGATATATATATATTTATGTAGTTAACATTAACATTGTTCATAAAGTGCAGTAACTTTTATATCGGACTAGCTGTGGCCGCGACTTCGTCTGAGTGGAATTTAACAAAAACGTTATAATTCCTTAATTAAATTAGCTTAAGTTACTATTTCTCATATTACATTAGCTATCTGCTGGTGAAAGTATCGTCAAAATCGGTCACGCCGTTCTTGAGATTATCCGAAATAAACAGCAGACGGATAGACAAAAATTATTAAAAAGTGGTTTTAATATTACAAACGGATACTCAAAATTTAATTATTTATGTAGATTAGAATATTCCACGATTTAATACGACGCTCTTACTTTTATATTACAGTTAACTATAATATCTATAGCCCCTACATCCCTAACTTTCAAGTAAACGTAAGCGATATGACCTATTATTGCTTATTGAGCTTAAAACAGGAAATTGTTTAAAACTAGGATTATTTATTACACTTAAAGATGCGGGTTCGAATTCAAATTGGGTTAATTTAAGCGTATACAACATTACGTAATGCCAACATTATAAAAATATAATCGAATGTCTCATTCACTTGACAATAATACTTTTATAGTGTATTAGAGGGTATTTTGTTCCAAAGTCACGCAACCTATCATGGTATACTTCTTTGCAAAATGTAACGACATGACAGTACAAATTTTAGAGCTTGTAGAATTCTTACGCAACTATCGGAACTGAGTACTTTGGATATTTAACAGTATAATCGATAAGGCCAAGATTACTTGAATGCTAAAAATATATAAAAATGTTACTAATGTGTCACATTTAAATGAAACGACAAAGGTTTTTAGAAAGTATTGTAAAAAACTAATATTGCATATATTAGTACTAGTAGTACACACAATAATGCCAAAAAATACTAAGTATCCCTTGATCAATTGTTATAGTAGTGGGTCTATGTAGCGCTCGTTCTATTTCCAGCATCTAAAAATGAATCTTTTTATAATATTTTCTTTAGATTCATAATTTTTCGACATAGCAGAATATGCAGAGAGAACGTAGTGTAACGATTCCGTCCACCACTTTCCGCCCAATTACTAGACTGCGTAGAGATTCCGTAATTACTTCGCACTCCATGTCATATTTCCCTAAATTAACTAACCCACTACTATCATTAACAGTCAGGTGATGGTCCACTTTGCCTGTAAAATTTTAATAAGCTATAATAAGTTTCACCTAAATTTATAGTTAATCAATTAAAAACCTTATTTATATATTTATATTTCTATATACGACAAATATATATTTTATAAAGAATTTTAAATATTAAAAAAAACTCTAAACATAAATCGCTAGAAAATTATAATATAAGTGTATATTATTTAACTTCAAAGAAGTAAACAAAGACTCTTTAAAATATCTTATTTGATTCTAAGCTCCTCATAATTTGTATTTATGGAAGTTTTATCGGCTAAATTCAATTTACTGCAGCGCCGCTATGCCTCGGGATAGCAATTTCTACAGTAAATTAAATTCAACGCTCAAGGAAAAAGCTATACGCCTAAAACAAGGCAAATACCTTAGAAACTCCCGTAGAATACATTTTTATAGTAATAATAGAAGTTTATACAAGTTAATAATATTGTTTTTGTGTGTAAACTGTTTTTCTTGTTTTTTTTTTTCTTTATATATTTTTGTATTTGATATGATATGCATAGTTAGATGTCGTCGTAGCATAGAGAACTATGTAAAGAGCCGTTATTAAATATCGCTTAATAGTAAAAAGTTTGAAATTCATATTTTGTAGGTACTAATTCTGAGCATTGATTCGTTTATATTATTGCTTACACTATATAAATTAGTTAATTAGAATCCTCACATTTCAATAAAAACAATACCGAGCACGACTTGTGTTACCATTTTTGTGTTTTAAATTCCAAATTTCGCTTTTCTTTCATCCTATTACTTTTAAAAAAGTAGATACGCTGTTTTTATATACTGTTCTTCTACGGTATTGCAAACGCAATGACAATATATTAACTATATACAATAACTAAAAAGACATATCCCATTTTTATAACTCTAAAATAACGAAATTTGAGTAACAATCTTGAACTCTAACCGAAATAATAAAAAAAAATCGACATGACCGTAAATTTTTCTAAGTAATCTTTACTTGTCTTTACTTTACGATCCGAATGAACGATACGCAAATTTCGTACAATAAATATTGAATTGGCTATAAACGTATAGGTAAGCTACGTGGAAGTATAATCTCGCTATAAAGCAGATTTTAGAGCTCTGACGAGTAATCCGCGATATATTAAAAGTCGTCGGCTAAGCCTCTTACGGTACACCCCGCCCTTACACGCCCTTATTACATTAAGCATGCATGTTACATAGTTCAAATCTATGTGGTAGGCTGTATGTACATGATACTTCTTTAAGACTAGGAAAAAAATATATAATTTATTATTTTTTATATTCTTATGTATTCTTATGTATTGTCTTGAGAACGTATGGCATATCCGATTTTTATAAAAAAGTCCATAAGATGTACAGTAAATGTTCATTTTTTTGTACAATTACATGGCATATACGATAATACTATACCTTGTTCAAGATAGCTTGATATTTATGACAGATGTCAATTTTTCTGATCGACATAACTTTGTAAGGACGAACACGTGATTTTTTTAATTTTATGATTTTATTTGTAAAAAAAATTAATATATACGAAATAACTTTTCTAAAGAAATATGTATCGAACAGTGTAAAATCTCGTCACTGTCAAAAGTTATTTTTTAAAATGCTGTTTTTTGGACTACTAGATATTTTGTGTTTCCCATCACTAGCCCCTCTGTCAAAAAGATCAAGTTATTTCGTACAAGATATAGTATTATCGTATATGCCATGTAATTGTACAAAAAAAATAACATTTACTGTACATCTTCTATTATAAATTTTAAAAAGTTCTCCATTCACAAAGCTTTCATAAAAAGAGGGGTCCAAAGTTTTACTTTCATATATTAAAATAATTTTGACATAATAATGTTTTAAACTTAACTTTTCAGTTCGCAAAACAATCGAAAATATTTTATTTAACCAACCAAAGAGTGAAAACGTTGGCTTTCAAATAAATCCACACACTATATCAAATTCAGAATTTAAAGTCATATTTTCTATGTAAATAAACTTTTTGTAAGTTCACATGGCATATTTAAATTAAACTTAAGTTTTTTTCTTGAACTAGATAACATGTAAATGTTGCCGGGGAACTTTCTGGAAATTGACATCGTCCATGAATAATGTATGCGGTTATACATAATGTATATTTTATTATCTTTCAGCAATTCTATGGTTATTTTTGTTTACATGGTAATTTGGTCATGGAGCATTTTGCTGTATTATAAATTGATCTGAAGTTAGCAATCAGAAGCAGCTTCGATGCCATCTTGGCCCAGTGAGAATGATTGTGGGTTCGATTCCCACTCGGAGGGAGTCCAGTGTTTAGCTCCGTCACTTTTCACGCAATATCTCGATTTTCGAGGGGAAAACGGAAAACGGAGTGTTTAACTCTAAGTTATCTTTTCTTTCTTTAGTGAAATAGAGAAATAACAATTGTAACAATAAAGTATAGTATTTTTACTAAAAACAAACTTTCAATAAAGTTTTATTTATAAAATCGAAAAAAACCCAATAAACAATGTCGAGTATCAACTTTGGTATTTGCACACAAAACAGTAGAGCTAAAAAAGCTTTTCACTTACCAAAGGTTTACGTAAGCCACTAACTTTGCGGTCGGTCTGTGCACGTCAAATTGAAATGATTGTGTAATAGATCTATCTACTCCTTATATTCTACATTTATCTTTAGTATGATTATTTAATATTTTGAGTTGCAAGATTATTAGATGTTATTATGTGAACAATATTGTAAGAATATATCGTTTATATTTTAATTATAAAAGTGGTTTACGTTACTTACTTGCGCAATACAGCAAAGTATTCGGAACGTTAAAAAGTCGTACACAATAATTTTAAATGTATTTGTTTTTTTTGAGGTGAAAAAAAAAATGTTTGATAGATCATATGTATAAGTAGTAACTATAAACCAATTCAAATAATATATAATATAATAATTCAATATAATAGTTACTACTAATATATACATATAAAAATAAGGAAAAAATCTTATTGATATCCGGGCATGAAGGAAAAAGCTTCCATATGTAATTTTTTGACCTTAATAAGAAGTCTATATGAAAATGAAAATATATTTAATACAAAAAAGCTTATCATAATATAAATTTACGCTTATCTGTTATTTTTTTTATTCCACACCTTTATTGTTATGAAGCAAGTATATTATATAAAAACAAATTTCCAAAAAAAAAGGGGCCCCCATTTTCTTTAAAAGTTCCTTTAAAAGGAAAGACAAAAATTCATTTAAATAGACAAAAATCCCCACATTAATAATCATTTTACAATTCGATTATTGGTAGGGCAAGTCTGTTTTTATTTCAGGCACGCACGTCAACGCACTAACTGTTGGCGGAGGATTTATTTCACTTGTTGCACAGATTCTTTCACTGCAACATTGTGGTGTCACCCCGAACGTGATATACGCTTGCCTCTTTAACCGTACAAATGTGTACTGAACACGTAAAGTGTATTTATAAGTAGATATATTGAGATATTCGACATTTTTGGTGTTTAATTTTGTATTTTTAGTATATTAATATAAGTTTTTTTCTATTAGGATACAATGATGTATGGTGTTTATAAGGTAGCTGTAACAACATTAAATAATACTTTTTTTACTATTAGTATAGTTTGTTTAGATTTTATAATTATTTTAATATAAAAATATATTTAAAATAAAATCTGCTTAAATGAATAAGAGAAGCAATACGCATGCATACATTTTACACATATGTTTTATTCTCACGCCATTTGTATAATAATCTATTTATTATTTATTACTTTTATCTTTATATTATATTTAGTAATGTAAAAAAAAGTTAAAAATATTTCTGACATTATAAACGACTATGAAATTCAAAAATTAGAAACTGTATTTATAATTGTCGGATTAACTAATACACAATACGAATTAGCCTTAAAAATTTACGACTAAACACTGCTTAATATAAGTAGTAATTCACTTCTTAAATTTATTCACATTATTGTCAATTATAAATTCCGTTTGGCAACATTTCAATAAAAAGGCAAATTTCACCGTTTTCTCTTCCACTGTACAAAATAGCTAGATTTTCAGTTCGGATACAGTTTGAAAAAACACTAGTCGTTATCGGGAGAGATTTACGGTACTTGTTGCTCGGATCTTCACGCTGCGACCGCGATTTGCGTTTGCACAGATATATCGCAGGGCTGTTTGGCTTCACCGCCTGTGCTTTTTGTTTATTTGTTTATGAAAATAATTAAACTAGGTCCGTAGAATTATTATCTTATAGATTGAATTACGTTTATTACGAATTAGTTAAATACGAACTGTCAATATATAATTTGTTTAAATAAAATCATTAAATAAATGGTATTAATAAATAATATATCAAAATTTATACTTTAAGGAGGTAAGTTTAACTATTATTTATAATTAACTTTATGAAAAACTAATAACATAGTTAAAATTCTTTTCATCTGCAAAAAGATATACGAATGAAAAAAATTAATATTAGTAAATCTTTGTTTTTTCATTCATTCTCACGATTTGCCCCGCATGTAAAATAGAGGAGAACCTAGTGCCAAAATGCCGCAGTTTCCGTTTTCGCGAATCGCAAAGCGAAAGTCAGTAAGTAGCTGAACTAATGGAGCTTTATCTTAGTCACTAGAGCGAAAATTAAAATAATTTAAAATTATTTCTACTAAATTTCAATCGAACCTACCAATTACAATTCAATCTTATTATAATGCACAACACAACTATTATGATTATATAGCAAGAAAAAGCTCTAAAGTCAGCTGGCTCGAGGTTCGCGGATATCGTCGATCGACCCCATGTCATGATCCCGCGGCGGGGGTTCGCTGGGGCACAGCTAAAACGGTATCTGGTGTTTGTCACAGGGTCTATTAGTGTCGATTAAGAAGTCGATTCACTGTGTGATTCACAAAAATTATGGGATTGCTTCAGTATTGTGTGAGATTCGGTATGGGAGTGTATTTTATTAGACTTTATGGGATATTTCCCTTTTTTAATGTAGTATGTGGTTTTGAGTAGATTTCAATGGTGTGAGTGTGCTTTTGTTATTAGGTATAGTCATTGTGATGTTTAAATAAATAGTAATTTTTTCATTCTACTTTTGACATATTGCCTTGCTTTAGTTTGTTTATTTTTAGTATTTAATCTTAGAAATCGTAAGATATAATCACAAAAAAATACATCTAATGTATAGTTTGTACGTTTAGTATAAACAACTATTGTATTTTTTCTTTTTTATACTTATTTTAAAGTTACATGCGAGTGCCACTACAATTTGTGTCCGACATTTATTAAATCCATTTAAATTAAGTTTAATATTGGAAAATAGCATATGTTAGGCTTAGTTAAATAATAGATATAATCAATGATCATTAAAATTAATCAGGAAAACATTACCATATTACATATGGACGTTTGAAATGCACGACATCTAAGACAAAAATAAACTTTACACCATCACTCAAACATCTTTTATAATATTAAAATCAACAGTAAACTCAACTCCACTAAACTAAAAATTAACGTAATAATACAATATACGACATTTTTTAACTTATTTTCAACTTGTTGAACAATCTTCTCTCGGGGCTTGTTCGCGGGACGCCGCCAAATCCCGCGGCGTGACATTCAGTGGGTTACAGGATTCCAATACTAGCAGTATTTACTTGATTGTTTAAAGAAATCAAACGGTTTGTCTATTTTAAAAAAAATATATTAAAAATTACTTTAAGGGGTTTTATGAAGATTTATTTATTTATTTAATTTAAAAGAAATGATTATAATAATTACTTATGCGGAAGTAAAATGGCGTAAAATCTGGACGCCATCTAATGGTTGTTTACAAGAAAAGTTGAAAATAAATTTGACATTACAGATTACTTGATTTATTTTAAAAGTGTTTTTGTATAAAAATAAGGTACGTATTGAATTCACTCCAAAATGGAAAAAGGACACTCCCCCAACTGGAATCTTAGTGATGTTGTGAGAAAATAAGAAAATGTAAGACGCTAGTTAGATTAAAAAAGCTCGCCTTCACGTTTTTTTCCGTGTTCAGAAACAAAATATTTTAAAAAAATTCCGTTCTACACTTCATCTACTTCCCACCGAAAAACGACATTATAAAGGTCAGGAGGCAAGAATGAAAGCCGCACACTTCTCTTAGATACAAAAACGGAGAAACGGAAAATCATTTAATTACTAAAAAAAAGTGGTAATCGCAATCCACAAAAAACATACCTTCTTCACTCTGTCCACTGTACCACGACGGGCCTTACTAATTCAATTAAACGGGTAAAAGGATCAATTTACGGAAAACCTTAAACGCCACGTTACATCGACACCAGCGCGAAGAAAATGGAAATATAATTTCCACTCTCGAGGGGAGTCGAACCCACAAAACAGTCGTTTACAGTCACACGCTTGTGGCCACGGGCCACGACTCGGATTCACTTGTCGACTAATTTCACTTAATGTTATAAAAAAAAATTAATTTAGACACAACACTAATCGGATTTCTTTGGTACGTCCACTATACGAGCGCTGGGTTTAATAGCGTTGTCTATCGGATTTGCCGATTTCAAAACACGGTTTTCATATGCTTGTGACAAAAGGACAAGGCATTCTTAGGGCAGACGTTCACATCAGAATTGGCTCGTTAGTCCTAGACAAAATATAAAATGTCAGCCCTGTCCCGTGAATAGAAAGACTATTTGCCAAAACATACATGGCCTGTATGTAGAATGCCAGAAAAGAAATTGTTTGCAGTGTGTGGTATGTTTGTGTGCGCGTGGGCGTGCCAGGACGGGTACCCAATAGGGCATTGTTTTAAGTACTTTTTGAGTCCGAATGTTGCAGCCTTGACTTAATGACTAACGGAAAACTCTGCACGGAAAAGTTTATATCGGCCGTATTTTAACGATGAAATTGTTATTGAGTATCTTTTTTGCAAAACACTAATAATGTTTCTTTTTTGTATGTTGTAAATATTTGGTAGTTAATGAATGATTATTATTATTATAAGTATTAATTTTAATGGAGGGTCAGTGGAGTGGTCTTCCAAGTGCGATATAGCCTTCCTCTACGTTACCGAGGACGCAAAATAAAAAAGAGTTGAAAAATATAAGAATGACCACATTATAACTTCAAGTAAAAATTAATAGTAGTAGTAGTTAATACTAGGAGTAATAGTAATATAAAATTTAGTAGTAACTAAATTTAACGTGAAAAGCAAAAAAAATGAAAACCTTTTACCAATAATTTCATTAAAATGGTGCTTGCTTGCAGACTATAAAATGTTAAGGTGGATAGAGAAATTACTTATTAAAAAGAAAAAATAACGTAACTTTACAAGCAAATTTTATATCAACAACGTGATTTGAAGAATTAGTACCGCGTAAGAATATTATAGATTTACGAAATCAATTGGAGGGCCTTCCGGTAGCCGTTTTTGTTTCTGTAATCAAAAAGAGAACTTTCTACCTGCGAATAAAAAATTTAACGTCTCTTCGTAACCGCCCGTTTGAAAAAAGTATGAAATTTTCAAAATATCCGGAAATTATTAAAGCTTTGCTGTGCGAAATTCCAAAGTGCGAGAGTGAAGCATTTTTTTATGATATTCACAAATTCATTTTTAATTTGTTAAATGTGTACTTAAAATTTTATATTTTTTATACAAATATTTATTAAAAAGATGTTTCATGCATTATTGTTTTAAGTTGAGTACTTCCAAAGTATAGTCGATATGGACCCCGTCGTGGCGCAGTGGACCGAACGGCGTAAGACTGTAAGCGATGGTTGTGGAGTCGATCGGGGAGTAGTGATGCTATTTAAATGTTTAATTCTTCGCTCTGGTCCAAATAAAAGCACGGCGTTACTTCTCCCATCAATACGAAATGTATCAATTTCTGGTGGCGGACAGTAGAGGAGGAGAGAATTTGTTCCTTTAAACCTAGGGTCCCTCTGTCGACTCGCGGCGGCAACAGCTGTGTGGAGCAGTTTTTCGTACTACATAAATGAACTAAAAGACCTATCCCCTATAACTTAATCAAACTTGAAGATAACAAAACAAAATTATAGAAATTCTCTCATTGTGCTAGTTTTAGTTTATCATCAAAAAACTTTGTTCAACTGCTATAATTAATGAAACGAATAATATATTTCAGAGCTCCGAAAGAGCTATAAATTAATAAACTTTAAATTAAATTATAACCAAAACAATACCACTATTTCAAAGTTAGAACACTATTGAAACGGCAAAGGGACACCGAAATGCATCATAACGAAGGCCATAGAATGCAGTAATGAAAGTTCAGGCAATAGTTTAGAGTAACTATCCAATAGCAGCGGGCGTACCCCACTCGCCCCCCACCTTTCGCACAACACACAAATTAAACGGAAATTCTGAAAGTCTTAGCCCCAATAAAAATATCTAATCTCGTTTATTAAATTCCGTAGACAAAACACTTTTTATATTTTGGCGGGTAACTGTATTTCTATTAAAAAATAATATAAAATGTTTGTTAATTGATCGGCGAATCGGCGCAATGCGTGTATTAAAACAACGAAATTTGCAATTACAAAGTGCTCTGTGCAAATTTCGTCCGGGTTTATAATTCGGAGGTGGCCTTTAGTGACGATTTTTGCTTCACAATCCAACGGCACAAGGGAACGGAATATTGAAAATAATTGTAGATGCGCCACTTTCAAACTTTCCAACAGTCCTTGTTTTTGTAATTGCTTGTGAAAAAATTTAATTAAAAAAAGTTTGAGCATAAGAAAGTTGTATGTATTACATTTTATTTTTTCAACTGTAATTAACTATTGAGTACGGAGATAATTATGTAATTTTTAAAACGGCAGTTACAGTTATATCAGTGTAGTTTTATTATCAGTTCTGTTTTGGTAAATTAATTGTTATTATTTCAATTTAAACTTTAAAAGGAATTAAATGAACTGAAAAAACGTATTCTTGTCTCACATACGGTTTAGATACAAGACTTAAATTAAAAAAATGTATTCCCTCAAAAATTAAACCCTCAAATTTTACTTTCTTATTAACTCTTAAGACCCTACAAAAAAACAACAAATGCTCCACGTGAACGTAAACGTAATTTGTTAAAAAGCAATAAACATTTAACGAAAAGTGAAACGAAAAGTAGTGATAAAAATGCACGGTGGGTGGCGCCGAATTGGGCTAATCAGGCGGCGAACCATTCGACGACAGAACTAGTCTAGCTTTTAGAGTCAAAACCGAGGGGGGAGGGGTGTGGGCCCCGGGGGGAGGGGGCGCAGTCTCGTTGCCATGGCACGCAAAAGAGGCCTCCGCGAAAATTTAGTACCTACGTGCAGGCAGGCTTTATGCGCACCGTCGTCATTATGTCGGTCAATTTATTCCGAATTGAACTTCAGATTAGAATTGTATTAGTTCGCTTTGTAGTTTTGAAAAGGTTTGCATTGTAAAGTTAAATGTGCATGTAATCTTGAAAGTGTTGGTCATGTCTATACGCAATAGTTGAGACACATTTATAAAATTAATTCATGTTCTTTTTTCCTCATATTTTTTTGCTAAAACTATATTTTTTAAAAGTATATCCTTAGACATAATTTTAATAAAAATAAACATGTGAAAAGCTTAACAAATTTGGCAATTTTAAACAACTCGTAAAATTACCGAATTTCAAGAAAATGAGAAAAAACGTTCATTTCAAACGTTACTTAGAATGATTGAAAGAAGAAAACAGGTTCGCTGTACTTAACCGAGTGCCCTAGACTATCTAAGAGGGCTTTATTTTCATTACATACGACTAGAGCTGAAGTTCTTGCGATTTCTAATTTGCCTTTGCATTTGTAATAAAGAAGGTATGGTATTAAAAAAAAATGGCAACGGTCGTAGTGATGTGGGACGTTGGAATTGTACACGCAATAGTTGCAGATTCGAGTCCTCCCAGTCGAGGGAATGATTATCTATTATTTCTATTCTTCGCTGTACTTATGGGGGACTAAGTCGGCGTTGAGTCCGATTTTGAAATGTACATTTTCGATTGTCGGATGGAAAGTGGACAACGGAGTCTCTTGATAGTTGTTGGTTCTCTTTACTACCGGGCTTTATGGGAGAGCGTATTAAAATGTAATAAAAATAGGAGCTGTTCAATAGGCGTTGACATTTCCTTAGTTTTTATGCAATGACGGTATTGCAATAAAACTTAATGATAGTCAATACCGCTAAATTGGTTTAACTTTAGTTTGACACCGTTATAGATAGTGGCAAGGCAGTAAGGCACAATTGTGAGTAGAAGTTCAAATCTAAATCGTTTTTTTCGATAGCTACATTAGGATTTTGGTTTATCAATTGACAACGCCGTTTTCAATTTGTGTGAAAACTATAGAACTGCACATACATTCAGTTTTCTATAGTGAGATATATATTTGCAAAAAAGATAGTTAAAAGAAACGATTGTGATATTTTTTTTCATTTGGAAGGAATTAATATTATAATAGTTTGTACATTAAACCCGATTCAAGTGACTGATAATTTTAAAATAAGAATTAACAGATTTAGCTCAATTAATTTATCAAAGCACGCAAGAGAGATAAAGCGAACCTAGCGAACGGTGATCTAGGGCTTCTCCATACTTCGTTCTTTGCCTTTCAATCCAAAGTAAGTAACATTTGTTGAGTGTCATCGTAGCACCGTGGGACAGCGGTCTATAAAAACACGGTGTTGTATGTACGTTCCCAGTGTAGAAGTGATTATATTCGTTTATATTTTGCGTTCACAATTTTATCATATAACAAGCATTAAATCTCACATTAGATATTCGATGGCCAAAACAAACTCTGCCAGGCGACTATGTTTTTTTTCAGACGGGAGAAATGAAAAGAGGTAATCACGAGAAGAGAATCAAAACTCACAAACTACTCGGGAACACAGTCAGGATTGCTGTTCTACTGAGCCATCATGATAAGAAATATAAAATATATTCGTATTTTTATATTTACCGTTTGTTTGGTGAAAAGTTTCAGGTTCAGGTAAAAAATTCACTATATCTTCAATATAAATAATTATTTTATCCTTTAATATAAAGGAAGCGAGCTCAAAACTTTCTTAGAGTGCGACAGTCTGTACTGTAGTGCAGTTTATGTGTGTGTATATTTCACTTCGTCTTGCGCAGTGGTAAGAAATAGTATTTTTTAACGTAGTCATTAAAGAGTTATTACCGGAATTCGATTTGCATCGTGAACTAAATTCTAGATTATATTAAAATATAAAAAAAAACGGTCAACTGCTCGGATATTCAGAGAGTATCTAGTGTCAAGCCACTCGTATGCCTTCAATGAGCGAAAGTTCTAAATACACCAATGGCACGTTCGAAGCGCCCATAATTAAAGAACTGAATTCCGTTCTTAATTTCCACGAAATTTACATAATTATTACTTGTTAAGTGACAGAAAGTCCACCCGCGCTTTTGTTTTGTATCTGAGCGGAGAAATGACAATGACTTAAATTTCGCCAAGTGAGAAATCGAATCCACATCCAAATCACGTTCGCGTCAGATACTGTCGTACTTGCACCACGACGACCATAGGATGAGCGAAAGTTTATATTTTAAAGTTTATTAATGAAAGCTATAAGAAAAATTTGAACAGTGTGTGAATTTACAAAAACATTAAAAACGTTATATTCGTAAAAAATAGGATATTTCAGTTACAAAGTTGTTTTATTAATAGTTTTTTATTAACTTTACAAAGTTCTTTTCAATCAATTACGTAAGAATCTGCAACAATATTTGTATTCACAATTTAGGGTCTCATTTCTTAAAATTTGCGAATGTGTGTGTGATTCGACCATACCATTATTTTTATAGCACGAGCCGTACATCCCTTTGCCTGAAAACGATCAGGGAAACTACCAGCGTATGGTAGCTTCATAGTTGCCTTTTTATTCCCAAGAAAAGAAGGAAAACAACTGTTTATTACCACACTTGTTAAACTATTTAAAATTCGAAACGCAGCGGGATTCGAACCGCGACAACCTGAAGACACATCAAGGCGCTCTCACACTGAGCCATGCAGTCTACTACACGTGCGTCGAACCAAATATTTAAATATTTTATATTTTCCAGTTATCCATTTACTATTAAATTTAATATCATAATATTACTGAATATACGAAAACAAGCGTTAGGTATTGTTAAATAAAATAGTTATAGTTATAGGAACAAAATTTAATTTAAACTTTTGCTACATTGGCTTTTTACTATTCACGGGTAAGATCCGGTATGCTGAGCGGAAGGACATAGTGAGGTGCATTTAGGGATTTCAGTGTTAGATAATTTAAGTAACATTGGTCGTATTATAATAATAGAACATTAAGATTTAAAAACTTATGAAAAATACATTTAGAAAGAGACATTAGAAGACCGTATAAAAAATTTGAACGCAGACGGGGATCCGAACCCGCGTCTCCTGAATACCGTCCAGGCGCTATCACCACGATTGTTCCAAGTGGAATAACATTTTAAAAATGTTTAAAAGTATTAGACGTTTATATTTCGAAGTGAAAAAGTTTTGCGACCTATGTTTTTACGAAAATAGCGCAAAATTGTGTGTGTATTTTTTTTTTTTGCAGTCATGTATTAGAAATACATTAAATTAATCAATTAAATATATTACCCACAATACTCAAAACGCAATATCGAAGTTGGGCGAAACATAGAGAGCGGAATATCTTGACACTAGATTCTCTTTGCCTGCCCAGCAGGATACAGCAATAAAAGATAACAAATAAACTTAAAAAAATATAAAAAGTGAACTAAACCCTTTTTTTCAATATCGATCATAAAAATGCCAAGTAACGTCTGTACATCACTACGCTGTATACAAGCTGGCAATACATCATCTTTTAGATATCAACGTACTTCCTTTTTCCAAATTATATGATTGAAAATACATTAGCTGATAGTCTGTCTGGTCGTAATCATTTTATTTATGGCTTGTTAGACGAATTTAATGTTTGTATTTTAGAACTATATTTTTTTACTTTACTGAATCCTTTTAGGTAACGGGGAAGGCAGAGAAAGAAGCTAGACTCTCCGCTTTCCACTTAAATATGAAACATTGCTTGCTAAGTGGCGGAACTCAACGCCGTTGCCGTTAAGCGTTTTAGCCAAAGCGGAGAAATATAATTTAAATATATTTATATATTTATAAATATATTTATATATTTATAAATATATATAATATAAATATATTTCCCCGGAGTGGGAATCGATCCTTCAAACATTGTGAATACAGTCAGACGCTGTCATACTGTAGCGCGATGGCCTCTACTACTTTACTAATACTACTATACATTATTATAAAAATATTCTGCAATATAAACATTATTAATGCGAATTTTATATTTTAGTTCGTTTATAATTTTCGTAAAAGATACAACGATTTTTCTTTACGTAATTGTATAATGATTTATTTATTATGTCTTATTACATAAAGTATGGTGTTGAGTATCAACCCCAAAAACGCAATATTTATAAAATTGACAGAAAGTGGAGAATAGAGTGTTATATTAATATTTATCTTTACTAGATTTTATGTTGTAAGACAGATAAAGGAAAATAACAATCAACAATGTAATCGAATAATATCTATTATTATCCTTTAACAATCTTGAGAACATTTAAAAAAAATAGGTTTAAATATAGAATAGGTACTATTCCCTTCTATCATAATATAATGTTAATCTTTTAAAAACTTCAGCTATACGCTTTCTTTTGCATAGCAAGACAAAAGAGAACCTAGTGACGGGTCACTCCATTCTCTACTTTCCGACTGAATTCAAGGAGAGGAACTTAACACCGCGCTTTGTCGTACCAGAGTGGAAAATTATAAATAATTTAAATATAATCATTCCCCCAGTGGGAACTGAACCCACAACCAATCGCATTTGCAGCCAAACGCTGTCCACTGCTCCACGCCTCTTAAAAACTTGTAATTTCAAATAATCGAGTATTACAATCAGAAATCGAAAAGAGCTTTTCCCATTTATATCTTTCTAAGGGTAATACGTATGTAGGTAGCATACATTAGTATTGTATATCTCTACCTTCCCCCTATATGAGAGTAGATTGGAGTTGTGAGTACTACGCACAGTATAGGCACCCCTTTCATTTCATATCGTTTTCTGTTTATGTGAAATCATAATGGAAGCATTACTGCTTAGATTTTTTACAATTGTGTTTATGTTTAAATATGTATATAGGCATATTTTATGTATAAGAATATAATATTTAGGAGGATAATGTCAAGAACACTCGGTTTTCTCTGCCTGGGTTAGATTTTGCTGCAAGAATATAGAAAGTAAGAAAAATAATTTTAATTTTCTAATTAACAACTAAACGAAATCAAAATGATAAAAAAGCTGTACAAAGCAGACAAAAGAGCTAAAGAAATATTGTATCTGTAAAAACGAAAGGGTGACACGAGGACAAAGCTTGACAATGAGAAAATTTTCACTCATTGAATTACAATTTGCAATTCAAAATCCGCCACTGAATGAACTACAGGTGGCAGGCCGGAGGCTGTGAAATGGCGGACTACGATACGATACTGTTTACAACGCGATGTTCATATCTCGTTTACTTCGAATGGTCTTTGAACGATCAGTACTAAAACGGCAATGTACATTGAATTGTATTTGCCACCCGTTCGTAGTGATGCACAGGGTGTTAATATTAGTGAATGGTGTTTGTTTCTGCGGACACGCGGGTTACACTTTATTCCTACATTCGGACGGAAAGCGAAAGCGACCCGGTTTTTGTTGATTTATCACTGCCCGACTTTGGCGACCTCGATCATTTGAATCCAGCTGCTAACCCAATTTTGTAATGATAATAGAAAGTTTGTCGTAAATAATGAATTACTAATTATAGTTTTCATATTTACATAACAAATTTAAAAATAAAACGATTTTGGGTCAATTTCCACTTCATCATTTCCGATTATGCAATAAATGTAATTGGCAGAATAAATAATAACATTGCGTCACCGCACCTGCCGCTGAAGATTGATTTTTCATTTTGACACGACAAGGCTTTAATTAAAGCATAATAAAATATAATCATTATTTTGAAACAATGTTCGCGCAATTCGTAATCTACGTTTTTTTTTAACTTATACAGTAAATACAATTTAAATTTCGCTCAAAGAGCAAAGCGTCATGTTTTAAGTGTTAATAACAATTAGTCACAAACACATGTTTAATGGTAAGGAAGGGATAAAAAAAAAACAGAAATAAGGAAAGTAAGAAAATACTCACAGGTGTCGTTGAAGCGCGCCCTCTTCCGCGACCTCGGCGCGACTCGCTCTTGACCGTCTGCAACGTCCCGTCCGGCGCCAAAATAAGCTACAAAGACACACCACAGACTTAACATAAAGCAAAATAAAGTAAAAATAAACAGAACGTTAACACAAAATAAGGGAAAATTAATAGACAATCATGCAATGGATGGGTTAGATGGCGACAGATTAGTGATTTTAGTATAATATGTATTATTATAATGAATTTAGTTGGTTTGAATCTAAGTACTGTATACCGCGCCATCTATTGTTGTACTACTGAAAGTCTGTGGATTACCATTTCTAAATAGTTACGCTACCCGACGCTAGGTGGCAGATTCGTAAACGATTCTATTACTACGTCATAGATGGCGCTGATAATTCGTGAGATTTACTTTTGTTTTTTTTTTAAATGAATTAGTATCTGTATAAAAATAATATTTCATATTCTGCTAGAAGTTAATGATTTCGCGAATTATAATTCTTGTATACTATGTTTACATAAATAATATAAAAATGTCCTATTTTACTAAAAACTAGAATAAGTTGAGAGATAAGTGTATAATTAATAAGTTTAAAAAAAATGAGAAAAATACAAAATTAAAATTTATTACATGTAAAGTCTTTAATGTGTCATAATTCAACATAATATTCGTAGAATGCCGTAATAAGAACAGTTAGAGAATTAAGACAAATGCCACACAAATGTCAGTTGTTGTGGATTCGATATGGGATCGCTAGATACAACGAATACTCTGATACGTACAAATAAATGTAGTTCGTGTTGCCGAGCACATGGCATCGGCTCACACCTGGCGTTTTAGTTCGTTACTCCTATTTTGTGTTAGAACGCACGACATTTGTTCTTCCCGTCTCTCTCGCACCATCACTCAATATCTATTCTCATTCAAATCGCAAGTTTTGTAATTATCCTTGCGAGGTCAGATGACTTTTGGTGTGTACCTACATGATTTAATGAATACTAAGCGCCTACATCACGTCAACAAGTACGACGGTTACGTCGCAGCTGCGTTAAGTAGATAACCGGTTATCGTCAACTTAATTAGAATAGATAAAACGTGGGCACCCAATTTCTAGTTTAAAAAATGCTACGTTTACGTTCATAACGTAATATATTCAAGAAAATTTAAATTTTCAAATATTTTAATTATATGTGCTATGTTTTAAATTGATTGTGCTTCTATTTTTGGTTTAGTTATCGTGAACAAGAAATATATAAATACACGTATTATTTGTGAGTTCAGATCAAATTGGTAAATTATCATTGTAAAAAATGCCATTTTCAACCTTTAATGGGGAAATTTTTTGAATATATGTAAGTATATCTATGGAATGAATATGAATTAGAGAATATAAAAATTAAATCAAAGCTTTTACATAATTTAAAATTGCTCAAATAATAAAAACGCATAAAGTATCCTTAACTTTAATATTTGCCTCAATTTTCAACCTTAACAATAAGATACGAAATAATTAGCGGTTGCGAGAACAAAATCCGGCGCGAACAATCTCACTTATAAGCTCATTTTACTCTAGCGTGTGTAACGTAATAATGAGAATGTGCGTAATGCGTGGGCCGCTTGTTGGGGCAGGTCGTGACACGCAAACCCTGATTGCTCCATTGATCCTAACATTTAGAAGAAGTGTGAGATTCGAAAAGTCATACAAGTTAACTTGTAATAAAATAACTATAAGCTGGACAAAATGAACTTTTTAAGAAAACGCAGTTTCGTGACTATTCACGGGTTGTCAGAGAGAATCTTGTACATGACTCTCTGTTTTCTACTTTCTCCCTGAAATTGTGAACATTGTGTGCTGAATAATACAACTTAGCGCCGAGCTTTGTCTTGGTACCAGAGCGAAGAAATGAAAAAAAAATCGTTCCTTCGAATTGGAACTAAACTCCTTTAAGTATATTAACATCTTTTGATAAAATAATACATAAAAAATATATATTCGAGTGCTATTCAAATACACTGCAATTAAACGCCGTTTGCAGCCATGATTCGGTAAATTGTCATGCCATGATGGATGGAATGGCAGTTATTTAAAATCGGTTAAAACGGCAGGTGTGTTGTATTACAAGATAAAAGGACGAGATAATCTCCACTGTTAATCTTTGTAGTAAAAATGAGTCGGTTAATTAGAATACGTTTTATTTTATTTTACCGTGTTTCAGTACACAAGTCGTTAGCGAATTTCGCCATATTTAGTTCCGCTATTCAACGACAGATGGCGGCTTAAGTTGAAAGTGTTCTGTATTCCAATAGGGGTAGGTTCGAACAAAAATAATGATTACCATAACATTTTAAATACGGTAATGCAACATATGCTTTAAATATTTCATTAACATATGGTGCGCGAAATGGTATTAGTATTAAAATTAATTCTGATAACTTTTAAGATGTTACATACGAGGCAAAAATTTAAAACATTTTTTTAGTATTTACTGCATCCGAATTAAATATTATGTTCATTTTTTTATTAATTTATTTATTATGAGCCACTTGCTTGCCGCTCTGCCTGCATAGAGTACATACATGTCTATAAATATTTATTTGTATTAAATCATAAACTATGTTTAAATTTATAATTTTAATTGGTGTATTTTTTCTTTTAAGCCGATTGAAATAAATTTAATACTAATATTAAAGGGAATTTGCCCAAATACAATAGTCAAAACTGCATTTATATAAACTAAGCCGTTTCACAGATTAGCGTGCACAAAGGCACACACACAGACGGACGGATATTTAAAAATAAAGTCATTGTTTTGAATTCTCTTATATCGATAAAATGCCCTCAAAAATCTCTACTAAATACTCATATATCTTCCATGTACAGACAGCGGTCGGTAATATTTTTATTATATCTATAGATTCTATTGTCAATATTATAATTATAACTTATTCTGAAATAGGAACAAATCACACTCAAAATGGTAAAATCCAAAAGTAAGTCTTCAAACCAAACATAAAACTTTTAGCTACGATAGATTTGCCACTGGCAGTAAATATACAGTATTCAGCACATATGTATAATATGTTTGACGAAATGCGATTTGTCGCATCACGTCACGACAATGTTAAATCGAGGGGAAAATTGTAACGTTTTACCGAAATTTTTAAGATATGTCAATATAAGAATATTTGAAAATAAATTGTCTGATTTTTTATATAATATGGATACTAAAAAAGTGTTGTTTTAATACAGGAAATAAATACTTTGGCTTTGACTTTCCCGCACAGCCACCTAAGAGTAGGACGCATATAGAACCTAGATATTTCGATCTTCACTTTTCATCTGAAATCGAGACTTTGTGTGTTAAGTGAAATATTGCTAAAGGACTAACTATCATAATAGACACAATAAGTTATTGTCAAACTTACATTGTACATTCGGTCACTAATGAGTGTCGTATAATAATGTTATCATAATAAATTTCACAGTAGGAATCTTTTAAGAAACTGTATTGCAAAGTTCATGTTATTTGTAAGCAAAGTGTGTTTTACGTATTTACAAATACATTTGAAATATGAAAACCACCAGGAAAACCTCATAGATTTTTTTATAAACTTCTTGTACACCTACATGTAACATTCATAAAAATTATACTGGACTCGTCTAAACTTTCCATACAAATAAAGACGTAGCATGTCACGTGGCTGAATCAAAATTGCGCAGTTTATCTAATCGTACTGGTAAAACGTCGACATTTTTAGAATTCTCTCGTATTGTCATACAACGGACGGCGGTAAGATCCACCACTTAACAAACAATATCTCGATTTTAGACGAAAGTAAAAACGGAGTGTTTTAACACTAGTTTATCTATATATATAATATAAGTCATATATAGTGAATAATAAATAATATAAGCTATATACAAACATATAATATAAGTATAAAATCAATAAAGTTAATTTTTACCAATCTACTCTAACTTAAGCCCAATTAGAGATATCGATTTCAGTATTAAAATACCATATTGATCTACTTTATTTTGCCTTCACAAGATTTCAATTTTAAAATCTATCTTTTTGTCTATGCTATTTATGCATTCATAAAGTGGTGGGATCACAGTCCAAGGTTACAAGTGTTATTTGCTTAGCTGCGGCTGACAGCGAGGGCGCCGGGGGCGAAGCGTGATTGGGCGCAAATCGCCCAGAAAGTTTTCGTAAATAACCATCACGTATGTTTAAATGCCTTGAAATTGTTGAAAAATATTCAATAATTGGATAATTTTATTTTTGTGGTTAAAATGAAGGGGACAGTGGTCTAAATAGCTTTATTCTTGCGCATTATCTACATAATGAACCGTAATATTTTGGACTTAATTAAATATATATAATGAAACATTGTAACTTTTTTGTATTGGTAATATTTTAAATAAATAGTAGTTGCTTGCAATTTCTTTTGCTTGGTCGAATGACTTTTACTACCAAACCTATCACGCTTAGAAAATATAGCGCAATTTCCTAATATTTTATGGTATAACTGGTCTATTATGGTTACATAGGTGTCCCATTCTTTAAAATCAATTATAGACTAAGTCCAGACAAAGAATTGGACAATAAAATATTTTTTATTTAAATCCGGCTTCTAGTTCCGAAAATTTGCGCGTACAAACATTCTATTTTTAATGTTTTATTATATTCATAAGCATGTAATTGCGTTAAGTTCCGCCACTTAACACGCAATGCCTCCGAATTCGGCGGAAAGTGGGGAACGGAGTGTTTTAACACTCCCGGTTCCCTCTGCCTACCCTGCTGTGTGCGGGGTACAGCGTGAAGCTAATAATATAATTACGTATATATCAAACATAGTATTTAAAAAATATAAACTAAAAGGATTCACAAATTAGCACGAATTTAATAAGCTATAGTATTATTTGTTTTATTACTGCAGGATATATTTTCTATATGGAATACATTCAGCAAAGAAATCTATTATTTGTTATACTATATATATTGCAGTTCAAAAAAACTCATCTTACCCTGTAAGGCAACAATTCCATGTATTAAATATATATATCTTAAATTAAGTAGTCAAATTAGAGCCCATATGAAGAGAAATTAATAATATTTTTTTATATAAAAATAGCAAAATTTTGCTTTTTGCCAATATCGTATATCAAATTCAAAAGATTTTTTTTGTATTCAATATTCCTAGTCATTTTTTTATTCAATATTGCTTCTCAATTTTTAAAAGTCATTACAAAATTATGTTACTACCATTACCTATGCTTTGCTTTATTACGATCAAATTTCAAAAACAAAAAAAAATAATATCGTGAATCAATTCAATTACACAGCGAGTGGAATAGTCGGTCAGATTGACATTGTTTAGAGGCCGGGCTTTTATCCTGTCGACGGAAGCTTAATTCAGCGCAATCAGGCGCGTACGCACAGTAGTTGCGTCACAGAGACGCTACTGACGACAACGGTAGAACGCTATTTTATGTATTTATAGCTATTATTTATTATTTTTTTAAATTATTTTACTTATAATCATAACTAATATAATATTACATTATTATTTTAAAAACAGAAACATGTCAAAATCTAATCGTTTGGCGTTCCATCCCCCCTGATTAACCTGCTAGGGATAAGCTATAAAGCTAACACCTAACAATGTTTGTATCAAGTACCTACATATGATATAAGTGCAATAGAATCAACTGACAAGTTCTCATGCAATTACAAACTGCAGCGTTTAAAGTCATTAATCCATCCCGTAGCTAACAGATAGATACTTCAGAAGGAACAATGCGCGAAAATCATTGACATCCTTAATACCACTCACGAGTGAATCTGTGCAACGAGCAAATGCGCTTAATTTAACAAATTGAACCGCCTTCCGCCGAGCCGAGTGCCGGATACGCCATGATGCCGCGCTGTGACGCACATTACGTATAGCGTACACAGCCATTAGAGAGAAACAAAACTATATTTTTTTTTATAATGGCAATATAAATATAATACTTTTTTGAATTGTGTGTTTAACGTAAAAGACAAAAGAAAATATAAATAATAATACATTAATATAGGAATTTATATAAATCAATTACGTTATTCAGGTCACCATGGCGCAGTGGCATAACATCTGATTGTAAACGTGATAGTTATTGATTCTATTCCCATTCGGGGAAGTGATTATATATTATGTTAATTTTCCCCTGCTAGTATTTGACACAAAGCACGGCGTTAAGATCCACTACTCAATTGAAGAAAGGACTGTCTTGACACTAGGTTCTCTATCCTACTAGGCGAGAAAAAACGCGAAAGCTGCTACTTTTGTTATTTCAACAAAACAATTTATTCGGCAAAGATCAAAAATAAAATAATTAATTTGACATTGCGATTAAAAAAAAGTTTGACAAAGCCAAATGTCAATCACGCGATGGCGGGATAATTTAAATTTGGAATTCGCGTGAAAAGCCGCTGGTGATTCAGTTACATTGTGATGGACACTGACTCACACTCGTACATCCGCAGCGAGCTTGTTTACTTCATATGGAACGAAACATAAAATTGAGACTGTTTGGGACTTTAATTCATCTTTATTGCCAATGGTATCTGACTTTGTTGAAGATATGTGACATGAATAATATATTTTTTTTTAGCTTCACGCTGTATCCCGCACACAGCAGGATAGGCAGAGGGAATCTAGTGTTAAGACACTCCGATCCCCACTTTCCGCCAAATTCGGAGGCATTGCATGTTAAGTGGCGGAACTTAACGCCACGATTTACCTCGACACCAAAGCGAAGGAATTGGAAATATTAAATATTTCCACTCCTCGAGTGGGAATCGAACCCACAACCAGTCGCGTTTACAGTCACACTTACGTGCCCCTGCGCCACGACTGGTCCAATGGCCCCACGACTGAATAATATATGTACTAATATTGATAAATAATACAAGTGGTTTATTAGTAAGCTAAAATTATTTAATGTTCTTTAATGTAAAAAAATTGCCTTCGGAGGAAATGTCCTTAATATTATCTTAATAAACCAAACAACGATATGTTCATAATGTTGTTGCCATTACTGTTATGTTGTTACTATTAGTATTAAGGCTGATTATGATGGATGTTAATATTAAGGCTGTATTCAATTCTTTGAAAATTATATATTCTGCATAAATTTTAACTGATGATACGAATAAACATCGTTATTGTTACTTTTTTTTGGTGAAAGGATGTCAGAATTTCGATGTTGAAAAAAACAAGACCTTGTACATTAAAAACTTTAACGTATATAGAAATTGATTGTCAAAGTACACATACACACATGTGGTATATGTGCCACAAATCTACGTGATGATATTTTTATAACTGACTATCGATTATTCTTAAAAACTCAGAGAAAAGTCTCTCACAGCATAATGATTACCACGCAAAGTCAGGACGTAGAAACTAGTGCATATTTTGTAAACATTTCATTTTGGTATCAAGTTCAAGGACGTGCCTGACCTTCGGCACATGTGGGTATTTTTGTGACCGGTTTATTTCGACTCGGACCCGGCCATTTTCCTTCTACGACCTTTTCACGATACTATGGAAAGCCAACATTTCAGTCCCTTAAGGTCACATAAATCTAAAGGCCAACAAGATAAGATTCACTTACGCGAACTACATATAACTTTATAAAGTGGTTTTTATTTAAAGTTATTTTAATGTTAGGAATTCATATGATGATACAGAATATTGTTTTAATTATCTTTATTCTAGATCATTTTCGTATTATAACTTCCCAACTCGTGTATCAACTAAACTGTCTTAGTGTGAAAATCTCAAAATATGTATGTCAAAGTATAAAATATGTAATAAAAGATGATATTTTTAGAAAACGTTTAAAATTGAACGTGGCGGGATTCGAACCCGTATCTCTTGAAAACTGTCCAAGTGCTCTAAACGCTATGCCAGTAATAAGTTCAAAGTATAAATGCTACTTCGTAATTGAGACACACAAAGATAAGATAAAGTATATATAAGGCATATTTGAAAAAAAAACTCTATAATTAACTTTTTAACTATTTTAATATTCATAGCAGATACTTTTAACACTAAAGTAGTTAGGAATTATTCGTAAATTTACATTAACTTTCAAATGATGTAATTATTATATATCAAATTCAACATACATTGTCACATTGGCGAAGTGATTTTTGCTCTACTCGTACGTTCGATGCACCATAATTAAAGAAATAAATTAATATCAAATTTTAATATTATAAAGCATTTACGATATTCTATTGAATGGATATTTACACCTACACCTCAATCAATTCTCAGCTACCAAAATTCTCTACCTAAAGAGGACAGAGGATCAAAGAAGGCATTATCAGCTATAAACGTCAAAACTATTATGTAAAGCATTCAAATCATTGGAAGCAGCTTAATATAATAATTGTATCAAATGAAAGGTGGCGTACTAACTCCTTTAATAAGAAAAGTAGAAGGTCTTCATCTTGAATTAAGAAATCGAAATACAGCAATATATTTAAAAATGATTTTTTTATGTTGCTTTTACCAGAATAAAGCGTGAAGAGGAAGAGAGAATCTAGTGTCCAGACATTTCTTTCTTTGCTTTAGGCATCAATTTGTGAGATAATGTGATAAGTGGCCCAGTTCTAAGTTGCCATTCGCTCTACCAGAGGGGAAAAAAAATAAATAAAAAATTAAAAATAATTAAACTAATGATTATCAATTCCCTGAGACTGGATTGAACTGACAATCATCGCATTGACGCTATCACACTACGAAATAACGTCGTTTCATAAAAAAAAATAATTAATATATTTGAAAAATAAATATAAATAAGTAAAATATTACAAAATATCTAAATATCTGTAAATTCGTTTAATAAAGGAGTGGAAACCAAAGTAATTCATACCGTTATAATATTCTTCGTAATTATTATTCTTGCTTACTCATAGTATATAAGGTTAGTCTATTAATTCGTCTAGACGTTGTAAAATCGAGCCCCTGTCTTCGGTTCGTGTATGTCAGTGGTGTCAAGGCAATAAAATACTATATATCATTAACATGACAAAGTTATAATAAGAATTATAGAAATTATCAAAAAAAAAACGTCTACTAAAAATAAAAGCGTCAATTGGATACAGCCTATAAGTATAAGGATTTACGTTACTTAAAATATTTTGTTTCTAACTATAAAATTTGTACTTAATTGTTTTCTACGTCTGTGATCTGTGAAATAAAAAAATGTATAGGTAATGGTTGTGTCAGTGATGTTTCAATTTAAATATTTTTTTTGCTTTGGCAACAAGACAAAGAGCGACGGTTAGTTTGGCTACCTCAACACGCAATATCTTAAAGTCAATGTCAAAGTCAAATAATTTTATTCAAAATAAGAAGTTACAAGCTTCATTTTTTGAACGTCAAACATTTTACCACCGGTTCACTAAATTTAATGCCTCAGACCTGAGAAGAACCGGCGCAAGAAACTCAGAGGGACCTCTTTTTTTTTTAAAGTGACTGTTGTATACAGATTTACTGCAGACAGTGATACTTTTGAAATAGTCTTAAGTTGAGGCGAAGTAAAAACGAAGACCTTGACAATACGTTCTCTCTGTCTATCTGCCTATATGCTTGCCACTGTTTTTTATGTAGAAAAAAGCGTGAAGAAAACCTAATATAAAAATGTAGCCAGTTGGGGCCAGTCGTGGCGCAGTGACACGAACGTGTGACTGTAAACGACTGATTATGGATTCGATTCCCACTCGAGGAGTGGAAATATTTAATATTTTAATTTTCTTCGCTCTGGTGTTGAGACAAAGCGCGGCGTTAAGTTCCGCCACTTAACACGCAAGACAAAGAGCGGCATTTAGGTTTGCTACTCAACGCACAATATCTTGCATTGGGCTAAAAAATGAAAAAACGGAGTGTCTTGACACTATGTTCTCTCTGCCTATCCTACTTGCAGCTATTTTTTATGTAGAAAAAAACGTGAAGTTTACCACGTAAAAAAGACCTCATAAAAAAATGTAAATAAAAATTATAAAAAAACAAAACTCAATTATAAATACTTTGGGATATAGAGGATCTATTATTACAGGTGATGACTATATGTTGATTTATTGTGCATTTACAGTGTTTACCGATATTACAAATAAAATAAAACTACATTATGAATTAAATAAAGATAATTTCATGTTAAGAAAAAGTAACATTTTGTCTTGAAAAAGTTACAAAGAACAAGAACTGTCATAACATATTTTATGTGAGAATTTAATATGACTCTTTCATAATAACTTTGAAATCCTAAATAGGACGTATTTCAAAATAATTTTATTATTCCCTGTGGATAGTATATGTACTTTGAATGATTTGTTCCCTCAGACCTATCTGATGCAAGATTGCATTTTCATTCACCCCCGCCCTCTTTCGAAATACTTGATTAATGATCGATATAAATCAAACTGGGTAATATTTATCTTTTTGATAAATTAAATAATAAATAGCTTGAGTGCTTCGTTGATAAGAAGCTATGATATTGATATTTTACGTTACAAATTACCTAGAATTTTAATTTATAAATTGATAACTTTAAACATACCTATTAAAATACCTATACATACTTTAAATTGAAGCAAAAATCCATCTTTAGAAAGCTACGAATGGGAGAAGCATAAAACGTTCTTTTGTATGCAATTTAAAAGGCTTGGCCGTTTTTCTTTGTATAACAAAATAGATGTAAACGACTGAGTGTGGTCTTGAACCTGACCTCAGAGCGGTGTCCCGGGATTACGCGGGAATCCCGGACGTAACAGCCTTAATCCCGGTCAAGTAGACAGCTCGTAGACGACCAGACACGCCTACACTGTTACGGACGTATACTGTTAGTAGTTTCTTGTTCTTTTTTTTATAGGAGTTTACTATAGATATGATAGTATATAATAACAAAACGCAATTTGCTGAAGTTTTTCTGTTAAGTCTCTTATTCTAGATATTTTCCATCTAAATGTGTCTTTATTATTTCTTTTACTGTAATTTTTTTTATTTTTTTTTTATTAAATTCTCAAACTACAGACACCCGGTCTCGGTCCGTATCTCGTATTCCTTAATTCTTTGATTACAATTCTTAAATTATATTGACATACTACTCAAAATTAAAATGGCGTTTTAAATTACCTAAGCGAGTATTACATTTATTATACTTTTACTTTTATAAGACCTAAACCTATTCTACTCTTAGAATATTATTCTTAATATACAATAAATCGTTACTTAATATAAAAATAGCAGATAAGAATAAACCGTTATTTAAAATTACAAATACTCAATTCATTGAAATCGCAAATTTATCTTACTATAAGCGATACTAATGTTATGTGTTACTTAAAAATCAGTTACAAAAAAATTATACCACACGAAAATTTTCTCTTTAAAACGAAAACCCTCTTTAAAAATAAACAAAATTTTGATTCCATTTCCATTCAGCTGTAAAACTCAGGCGTGACGTAAGTGACGTGAAGTAAAAGGTTAACGGTTGCGATGTTTTCCTTTACGACATTACCATCCCTTGGGTTTATGAATATCCGGAGCTGGTCCCTTCGGACCGTCTGGCGCGCGTCTGGATACGTTATCGAGATTAATGCTTATCTATTGACTCAAGGTCAGGGCTGCAGGTGTGGGTATCCGAGCGTGTTGTCACTTTGACATTTCGAAAATGCATCTGACGTTATCTGTGTAAGTGTATATTTAATCTATGCTGTGGGTTAATTGAATAATTACATATATTGATATTTTAAGCTTCATTCTAATTATCTTAAACTCAATGATGTGATGAATATATATTTTAATTTACACGTGACAGCTCCTACGTTACTATAAAAAGTATTATTAATTTTTTTTTAAATAAACAAAATATATTTATGTACGAAATATACAAATTCACACTAAAAGAGCTTAAAAATAAAGTAAAAGCAAGATATAAATGATAAACAATTATTGGACCACAAGAACGATTTCTTTGTTCCCGAGTACTTTTATATTCTTAATTGTCTTTCTTTTAGTCTCTACAGATAAAGGCTCGGGATGTTTTTAAGTGGGTACTAAATCTAGCCTTAAAAAACATAACGACAGCTATTTATTTTATACAATCTTATATATTTTAGAAAAGTGAAGATTATTTTTAATAAAATTCTACGCAGTAATAAATTTCCCTTTGGTCTATAAATAACAGGGACAAAATATATAAATCATTTAGTACGAGATTAGATAGAGATATATTTACAATTTTAGCCTAAATCATAGTTAGAATAAAACAATGTGATAGTATTGTAGGCTGGAAATAGACGCGGAAGACACGTGGGGGACTTTCACCCTCGCGCCAAGGTCACAGGGTGTCAGTGTGGGTTCAGTTCGGCTACGAATTCGGGTGTTTACGTAGAATCGAAAGTGAACTTACTATGGATTTAAAACTCGATTGACTGAAAATACCAGTAACAAGTATAAATGCGTTTTTTAAGTACACTATATATCATTATAGGATATATTTCTTATAATTATAAAGTAAAAATGAGAAATATATTTGCACAAATTTAATAACTACTTTACCTTAAACAAATTATAAATTAAAACAACAAATAATAAGTCAACGAACTACAAAATCACAAAGAATTCAATTACGTTTGAAATACTATTATATATTTTTTTGCCAAATAGTTTTTTTTTCTCAATAAACGTAGACGTTACCGAAATACTTGATTATAGACTAGACGCGCAATTTGTCGACTCGGCGTAATTTGGGCGGGAAATTGATTTTTTATGCCATTAAAGATGGAGGAGGAGCAAGGGTGGTGGGGGAACGAAAGTTATCGGATTTTCGCGCCTCCAGCCGTGAGCTCGACGCAATCAGTACGAAGGTTAACAGCTTTATTTCACTATCGCTCGAATAATTATCTGTCAAGACAATAATATCGCCAAAGTCAACTGTCACAGATAATAAATTATCACGGTTTTACAGATTAGCTAGAACTTTAACGTCTTGTAGATTATAAGCTTATATTAATTGGAATAATTTATTTAGATTATTCATAAAATAATATATTATTTTTATATTGGTTATAATATTTTGTTTCCTTTTATTGCGAAAGCTTTACAAGAAAAAACAAAGTTCATTGGAACTGGAACCATATTTTTAGATTCACAGATTGGACTTGAAAGCTTAATTTTGTTTAGCGTTGTTTTTTTATACCTTGATAAATTATTATTGCTTTGTTTGTTTTATCTAAATGGGCAATACTATTAACATTTTTGGCAGCATTTTTATATATATATATACGACAGAAATTGGAACACACTTAGAAATGTGCTAAGATTTATTATACACTCAGCCAATAAAAGTTTGAAAGTAAAGCTACTAGCTACATCATTAAAACTATCTTCATTAAGAAAACGACATAGAAAATGAAAGAAAAAGGAAAAAAATTATAATACTTCGCTGTCTTTAATTGTCTACAAGTCGGCGTCTACGAAGTCGATCGAACACGGAAGCGTAGGTATACTGCAATGCTCTTACGAATTTGATGCACACAAGCACAAGTATTCATCAAAACAAACGCACACAACGACACGCGTCTGCCGAATTACCCACACACGTAAACACACCATTCCGACGTTTGGTAGTGTGCGTGAATGAGAGAGAGAGTGTGACGAAATTTCACTTTCCGTTTTGGCAACGTCGCACCCCCCCGTTCGTCGACATTTAAAAGGGGGTGGCTAGTTCGTTCCGAAACCGACATTTCCATTTTTAATGTTGCCATCTGACTTCCAAGCGGTGAAATGTGTTGAATTAAAATTAAAATAAGTTTGTATATGTTTTTGTGTATAATATTAACTATTTACTTCTATTTACTTCTTTATATTGGATTTAAAATATATAAAATTTAAAAAATTGTCAGTAGTTTTTAAGGTATTTTATAGCTACATGAAGTACCTAAATTAGTTATTATTATTCAAATATTTTATCTTAATAATTTTTAATTTTTTTTTTATAAACAAAAAAAATGTCTGAAAAAAAGTGAAAGTTATAGTAAAATAACGGTATAGTGTGTAGGGCATTTCGAATACACTCCCACTTCAAAGCTCAGACGATTCTCGGAAGTGTCATCCTTGAATGTGGGAGCAGTACGACCTATACTCCATCTCCCTCTCACGACTATCGACTTGCAAAGGGACGCGAGTTGAATACTTTCCGTTTTGGAGTTTTATAATTCTGTTCGCGAATGTTGAAATTGAAAGTAATGACTATGCGTTAGAATCTTTTGATAAAGGCCCTACGCCTTTAGTTTTGAATGCAAAGTAGTTTAAATTTTAGTTTGTTGTTATTTTTGCTTTGATGTTGTTAAGTTGAGATAAGCGGCGTTTTAACTTTTCCACTTTGTCAACATTTTTCTTTTTAGAACGCTGCTAATTGAGAGGTATTAGAACTGTTTGTTTTGATGAATGATATAATGTAAAATGGAGTATCTTTTTTTAAAGCGTAAAACAGGAAGTAAACTTAAATCAAAAGTTTGTAATGTACATTTCTTGCAATTAATATACTAAATTATTTTAATGAATACTAAGTAAATGTTTAATTCCTCAATAGTCAATAATATCCCCAAAATTAAAACTAAGAATAATATCACGAAGCAATAAAAAGGGAAAGATATAAGAGTAATAATTTTATCTCTAGCTCTATATATCTTTATAATATTGCTGGGACACATAAGACACTACACTTTCCACCTTCTATTTTAGGAAATCATATCTTAATTTGCTCTTTAATTTCAG
The DNA here is from genome assembly GCA_019049465.1 of Dryas iulia moderata. NCBI lineage: Eukaryota > Metazoa > Arthropoda > Insecta > Lepidoptera > Nymphalidae > Dryas > Dryas iulia. Next base: position 3,736,098 of record CM032425.1, read on the forward strand.
CTCAATGTTGCAATTTGTTTAAATAGGCTGACGAAGCAATTATATCATATATTTTATATGATATATCCCAAAATTACACCATATAAGTTAAGACCAAATACATAATTATCACGCTTAGTTAACATATGTCAATTAAGCTTCAAATGGCGTCTCCGTTTTTGAACTTTTATTTCGTGGATTATTATCGATTTTCAATGACCATAGCACGTGAAATTTAAATACATACATCTCCGTCTTAATTTTTTCATATAAGTCCTTGTCTTCACCTAAATGGATTCACCATACCAACGAGTTCCGAATATTACCCAGTATCTGAACAATTTATACAGCGACCACTGGTTTATGACACAAGGTCGTGAAGTAAACTATAGGTATACTGTATAATCGAAAAGATTCAAATTGATTCGCTACTTCCATAAAGATTTAATCGGATTTAGTCGATTTTTGAAGAAAAAACAAATATTTTTTCATTCATATCTTGCCTATACAAGCAATTTAGTTTATATGTGTGCATGTTTTATAGCACTGTTCATACATTTCGTTTCTTTTATTAAGCCTGGCTCACTTAGGTGTCTACTTCCGTTTCCGTCCAAATGTAGTTGGTACTAAACATTTTTTTTTTCCTCTAAAGGCTTCTCGGCGTAAATCGATTGGCTAAGCAGCCTGCGCAGGAGTCGTGTTACGCCGGATGCGGCGGAAGTACAGGACGCGCGCCATCTTGCGTTTGCATTGCGTTTTTGTACACGAGTCTCATTGAAAATAGGTTTTTGTCGGATGTATGGCTTTAGAAGTCTAGGTTTTTTTGTTATTATTATTATATATTGACTAAGCGAATGCTCTTTTTTTTGATAATTTAATAATTTTATGTACGTATATTAAAATTCTAAACAGCTAGTACTAAGTCCTAATATAAAAGGTTACAAGTAAGTTTAACATTTCATTATTTCTCATATATTATTATTAGTGAGAGACAAATCAAAGAAAGTGAGTCCTTAATTTATTGTTATCTTGAACCGAAGTGATTCCTTTTCATCTCTATAACAATATATTATGATATGCGACATTGCTAATGCGTGCATCTGTCTTTTTGGCGAACGATTATAAACTTTTTGGTTAAAATAATAAGAGTTACTCAATCACCGTTGACATTTCTCAGTAAAGCGTATAATGTATTGTTGTTTAAAAAAATAAAGAACCAGGTAGCCTCTTTTGTTATGTGACTCTTGTGCAACGAAAGCTGCGATTCGCATCGAGCACAATGCCTGATAAATCGTCCGCTAATTTTACAATTCCGCAGCTGTAACGCTAAAATTTTGGTTGTTTTTTGATAGAAGACAAACATACAACTTTGTTAAGAACATTGAATAATGTATAGAACAGATTTATACGTTAAATTATATAAAAATTCTAAATACTTCCTATATGAAAAATTCATTCGCTGGCAACATTTTAATACAATATTCAATACATCGCTTTTAATACCTAGTACTATTAAATATATTTGTTAGTTAAATGTCAAATAATGTAGGTCACGTAAATTGGGATAGTTCGTAGAACTTTCTTATTAGGATTTCTATATAACATATAAAGTATCTGCTTTAGCGATCAGTATGATGTAACTAATCATAAATTAGGCAAAAGAATATTTATATTCATAAAATATCTATATTATCTATATCAATTTCAAAATATGACATTAACTTATATCAATTTAAAAAAAAAATAATTCTCTCATGTTCTTTCAAACGTAATGTGTAGTGACTTATCACTACGATCGATTATTTTGTCCCATAAAGTAAAAAAGCGTCAAATTATAATTTCTGTCAACTTAACGAGCAAAATTGTTATACATTTACATTTACGCACATAGCATAATTAGGTGATAAAATTGACGTAGACATATTAATTATTCTAGAATATATGTACTTTAATAGATAATCTATTTTTAACGTTCATACAATGTATATTACTTCAATAAATAACTTCTAATATTTATTAGAATAATTTAAAAGAAAAAATGATATATTTAGAAATATATAAACAAAAAAATCTCACTAAAACTTAGAGCAAAAAAACTTAATTACACCCTTTTAGTAAAACTAAGCATTTTTTAAATTAATGCTAAATTAAAAGATTCCTATACGAATTTTAACTGAAAACACTTTCATCTCAAAGATCTTGCAATATAATATAAATATTCTTTGCGTTTTAAAACAATCCGTAGTAATTAGAGGGCGAAAAGAGATTTTGCGTAGAGCAAATGCGGGGATAGGCGTTCTCCCTCATACTCCCTCGTGGTGACTCATTCAAACTTTGTACCGCTACCATTGGTTTTCGACGCAATTACAATATAGTTAAATAAAATTCTACACGGTAAAAATACACGTAATATTTAATTTTAATTTGTAAAAAAATAATAATAATTGAATATTGTAATCAATAATGCGTCACATGTTCGTAATATTAAAATATTATATTAATAAGTATATAAAAGTAAGTAATGGATATTTATACAATACTATGAACTTAACACGATACCTATCTATAAGCCTTTTATCTTTTGTTATCAATAATCTCGTATAAAACTTGAATATTATTGAAAGTTTCATATAACGTGTAGGTCGCACGCGCTTTTATTCTATTGAAATCAGTTTATTTAGACGTGAGGATGCGGGTAGACATCTTTTAAAACCGGTATGACCGAAAAAACGTAAAAAATAACCGAATTTAAATATATCCTTAGCTAAAATTAACGCAGTTAAATATAAAATGTAGTTTATTTTTTCTATTTTTCGTATAAAATATAACCTACGCAATTTAGCAGCGTAATACTACTAAAAACGGTTAGATATATATGTGTATTGGTTTAAATTTGAGTAAATATGCATTATTTATCGGAAACGAAGCAATCTGTCGACTTTCACCCAGTCTACGTCTTAATTTATGTTACCTTATTGTTGAACGCCAACCAGCTCATATATTTTCATGGTGATTCTGTAAAAAAACTATGGTAATCTTACCTGTAACAAAGAAAATGTCTAATAATATATGCATTATTTTTTTAACTAAAAGAAACATACTAATAATTGCTAATTTATGTTAATAACGATTGTTTTATGAGAACTGGGAACATTATAAAAAATAACTACTACTAAAAATCCTTTACTTTTCAGTTACCACCCTTATTTATTCTCAATATTAAAAATATATTTTAGTAGTATATATACGAGATGTATACACGAGCATGTTTGTAATATTATAGTCATCACCACCATTCACAAAGTTCATGTTTTTATTTGACAAAGTTTTATACTAGAATATTAATCTACATTAACAATATGTATAGACATTACATATTGGATATATTCATCAACATTATAGATGAATCATTACGATGTTCAATTGACTTTTTTATTTTAATAATCACGAAATAATTTAAAATAACGCGAAAAAGCTTTATAGATGTATCAATACTAGGCTAAGTTAAGTAGTATTTTCTATGAATTGCTATAACAGGGATTGTGCCATCAAGTTGATACTATGAAAATATTGTATTGCCATCATAGTCAAAGTCAAATAATTTTATTCAAATTAAGAAGTTACATGCTGCATTTTTAAACACCAAACAGTGTACCACCACCGGTTTACTAAAGTTAATGCCTCAAACCTGAGAATCTGGACTTACCTCCTAAGCAATTAATACTACTAATTTACTCGACAATCAGACAAGAAATGAACTTAGTAAATTCCGTAACATTCCCATATATAGTTAAAGATGAATTAAAAGAAGAATATTAATAATAATTAATAAAATAACAACAAGTCAAGTATTAAATATTAGCCAAGCGTAATGAAGTCGTAACAACTGATTTTATGTATTAAGGCACGCGTTTTTTATTGGATTAATGGAACAATACGATAAATCCATCGACGGAGGCAGCTGACATACAGACATATGGTGCCTACTTCCAGGCAGCTGCGACGTGATGACTGACTGCCAGAAAGGTCATCATTTCATAGTTAAGAACTAATTTTCTAACAATATAAATAATATATAATAATTGCTAATAACGTTTTTGTTTCAATAAATTTTTATAATATATTTTTTTAAATTAATTAATTCAAAATGTGTCAAGTATTAACCTATTGTTCTATTGTTTAAAGATAAAGAAAAGAGAAAAAATACAACTGTGTTTAAATTTTCATCAACTATAAAAAGGGAGGAACAAAAACTTTTCACTTAGTATGATTGCTTGCTTAAAGTTTTTTCGACGTCAACTTGTCAAGAAACATTTTGTTTTTTGTTTTAATTAAAAATAATGATAATCAATACTGTTTGTTCCAACTTGGTATTAAATTTGTTAAATTTATAGACCGTCTATTGTAAGAACATGTAAAAGGATATAGGCTATGGAAAAAAATAAGGACTCTAAGAATTATAATGATATATATTAAAATACATTGTTAACAATCAGCAAAAAATTGTATCTATAAATAAATTGAAAAACAATGGAATTGATTATCAATTAGTTTAGCAGTCAGAGCGGTTGGACAGTTTTCAAGAGGCGCGGGTTCGAATCCCGCTACGTACAATTTTTTTTACGTTTTCTAAATGTGTTTTTCAATTTACCAAGTGTATAAAAATGTTAAATTAATTACTGTTTCGTGGTTAATATAGATCAAAAAAAGTACATATTAACAAATTTCGATCTATGTAGGTATATATCTACATAGGAAAACGTGAAAGAAAAATGTTCGACCCCATTTAGCGAACATTACGTGCACGGAGGAGTATGAAATTTGACATAGTTATATGGAAAAGAAGGGTAGAAAGGTAACATTTTGCATAATAATGCATTAGAACTACAATAAGCTTGGCATATACTATTGCAAAAAATGTTATTCAATAATCATTACCTTGGTAATTTGTTTTTTACTCTATAATATGATAAGATACTTTAAAAATCCTGTAATAAACATTATTTTGAACGCAATAGGATTCGAACAACAGAGACAAGCTACTATCGGCAACAATTTATTGAGGTGCATGCTAACTTACGCCGACAGTTTGCAGCTTAATTGATAGCATTGAAGATTATTTCACACGAATCCATTAACTACGAAATGATATGCCATATCTTTTGTAAATGTGACGATTAGTTGCAGTATGAATAGTTTATATTTTTCTAAAAAGTAAAAAAAAAACACACCCAAGTAGTCTCGCATACTGCAGTAACGTCGTGTACAAATTATCTACCAATATATTTTAATATTAGCCAATACAGATGTTGAATTATTACATAGAAGACTTTTCTTTGACTGTAACATCGAATTTTAATTGAAACGATTCTTATTAATTATTTAATAATCCACAACATCGAATTGATAACTACAATGAAGTGAAATATATGGAGTATTTAATATATTTGAGAGAAAAATATGTTATTGTGATATGTACGAGTCGATTTATCTTATTAAACGATATAGTAAAAACTAATAAATGTTTAATTAAACGTTAAATTTCATCTTATTGTATGATCCAAAGAAGTTCAAAGAAAGTTGAAGACCACTACTGACTTGTATTGGCATTTATATATAAATAGCACAATTGAATATATCATGTTGTTACGGATAAACATGTTAGAACTATTTTATAATTGTCTTGTAACGAACATTTGCAGATATTTTTTTTAGCTTCACGCTGTGTCCCGCACACAGCAGAGTAGGCAGAGGGAACCTAGTGTTAAGACACTCCGTTCCCCACTTTCCGCCGAATTCGGAGGCAATGTGCGTTAAGTGGCGGAACTTAACGCCGCGCTTTGCCTCGACACCAGAGCGAAGGAAATGGAAATATTAAATATTTCCACTCTTCGAGTGGAAATCGAACCCACAATTAGTCGTTTACACACGTTCGTGCCACTGCGCCACGATTGGCTCCATATTTATGAGTATTGTATTTATTACAAAAACATGTAAAATTGTAGTTAAAATTTTTACAATATGAAGTTGATATCTAAACATAAGGTTTCAAAATACGGTCGGCCTTAGAAGAGTCTACCTGGATGGAGTATAAAAAACGGGTCATCGAACTCAATGCAACAGCTGCTCCAATTCAAAATGGCGGCATTATGTCAAAAATTAATAAATGCACGCCGGTTTCATATGAATTGAATTGAGATTTTATGCACCGTGGCTTGCATTTTTACCCGCGACGGAACGGCGACTGTATATGTGTTTGGGGTGAGAGGTTGTTTGTTTGTTTGTTTGTTTGTTTGTTTGTGTGTTTGTGCAAATTACTATGTCAATTATTTCCAAAACTATAAGTCCGATTTTGATACGGTTTTCTATGATAGGTTAAGGTTCAATTGGCGTATGTTCTTAGATATGTCTTATTGCCTTAACTCACCAGGGGGCGCTGCAGTAAGCATTTAACGTGAAAACGAATGTTTTCAATTATCTCAAAAAATAGTAGTCTGATTTCGATAGATTTTCAGTGATAGATTCAGATTTAATTGGTGGATGTTCTTGGATATATTTTATCGTGTCAAACCACCAGGGGGCGCTGCAGTAAGCATTTGTTTGTACTTTTTTTGTATTTATTTGTCTAAAACCGAAACTACTGCTCCGATTGAAAAGAGTTTTCATAAAAAGATTCATCTTTGCTTGATGCATATTTAAGATTTTTCTTTTTTTGTTACGGGGAAAACTCACCAGGGGGCGCAGCAGTAAACATTTGTTTATGCAAATCAAAAACTACTGGTCCGATTTACATGTAACTTTCAAGGATAGGTTCAGGCTTAATTGGTGCATCTTTTTATATATGTGCTACAGTGACCACTCATCAGGGGGCGCTGCAGTAAGCATTTGTTTGTACTTTTTTGTGTAAAACCAAAATTTTTCTTGTATTTGTTTGTCTAAAACCTAAATTACTAATTCGATTAGATAGAGTTTTCAGAACTAGATTTAGCTTTGCTTTGTGCATATTTTAAGATTTTTGTTTTTTGGTTACGGTGTAAATTCACCAGGGGGCGCTGCAGTAAACATTTGGTTATGCAAAGCAAAAACTACTAGTCCGATTTAGATATAACTTCCAACGATAGGTTCAGGTTTAATTGGTGTTTCTTTTCATATATGCGTTACGGTGACTACTCACCAGGGGGCGCTGCAGTAAGTACACTTGTTTGTGCGAAACTAAAACTACGAGTCCGATTTGAATGCAGTTTTCAATGATAGATTCAAGTTTACTTAGTGCATATTTTCATATATGTGTCATGTATGTTTACTTAGTGCATATTTTCATGTATGTGTTAACTCTCTAGGGGGCGCTGCAGTAAGTAGCTGCTTCCATTTTTTGTGTAAAACCAAAACGACTAGTACGATTGAAAACAGTTTTTAGTATTAGATTCCGCTTTGCTTACAACATTTTTTTTTACCCGCGACGGAACGGCGACTGTATATGTGTTTGGGGTGAGAGGTTGTTTGTTTGTTTGTTTGTTTGTTTGTTTGTGTGTTTGTGCAAATTACTATGTCAATTATTTCCAAAACTATAAGTCCAATTTTGATACGGTTTTCTATGATAGGTTAAGGTTCAATTGGCGTATGTTCTTATGTATATCTTATTGCCTTAACTCACCAGGGGGCGCTGCAGTAAGCATTTTACGTGAAAACGAATGTTTTCAATTATCTCAAAAAATAATAGTCTGATTTCAATAGATTTTCAGTAGTAGATTCAGGTTTAATTGGTGGATGTTCTTGGATATGTTTTATCGTGTCAAACCACCAGGGGGCGCTGCAGTAAGCATTTGTTTGTACTTTTTTTGTATTTATTTGTCTAAAACCGAAACTACTGCTCCGATTAAAAAGAGTTTTCATAAAAAGATTTATCTTTGCTTGGTGCATATTTTAAGATTTTTCTTTTTTTGTTACGGGGAAAACTCACCAGGGGGGCGCTGCACTAAACATTTGTTTATGCAGAGCAAAAACTACTAGTCCAATTTAGATGAAACTTTCAAGGATGGGTTCAGGCTTAATTGGTGCGTCTTTCCATATATGTGTTATCGTGACCACTCATCAGGGGGCGCTGTAATAAGCATTTGTTTGAGTTTTTTTGTGTAAAACCAAAATTTTTCTTATATTTATTTGTCTAAAACCGAAATTACTTATCCGATTGGCTAGAGTTTTCAGAACTAGATTAAGCTTTACTTCGTACATATTTTTAAATTTTTGTTTTTACGTTACGGTGAAAATTCACCAGGGGGCGCTGCAGTAAACATTTGTTTATGTAGAGTAAAAACTACTAGTCCGATTTAGATGAAACTTTCAACGATAGGTTCAGGTTTAATTGGTGCATCTTTTCATATATGTGTTACGGTGATCACTCACCAGGGGGCGCTGCAGTAAGTACATTTGTTTGTGCAAAACTAAAACTACGAGTCCGATTTGAATGCAGTTTTCAATGATAGATTCAAGTTTACTTAGAGCATATTTTCATATATGTGTCATGTATGTTTACTTAGTGCATATTTTCAAGTATGTGTCAACTCTCTAGGGGGCGCTGCAGTGAGTAGCTGCTTCCATTTTTTGTGTATAACAAAAACGACTAGTACGATTGGAAAGAGTTTTCAGTATTAGATTCCGCTTTGTTTAGTACATATTTTTTAAATTTATATTACGGTGACAAGTCACCAGGGGGCGCTGCAGTAAAATATTGTTTGTGCAAAGCTAAAATGACGAATTCGATTTGGATGCAGTTTCAGTGATAAGCTCAAGTTTAATTAGTGCATGTTCTTGGATATGCTCTATCGTGTTAACTCACCAGGGGGCGCTGCAGTAAACATTTGTTTGTAATATTTAATGTAAAACCACAACTACTAGTCCGATTGGACAGAGTTTTCAGTATTAGATTTCCCTTTACTTGGTGTATGTTTTTAGTTTTTTTTTACGTTAAGAACTCACCAGGGGGCGCTTCATTAAACATTTGATGATGCAAAGTGCGAGTCTGAATTTGATGCAGTTTTCAACGATAGGATCAGGCTCAATTAGCGCGTGTTCTCGTATATGTGTCGTGGTGACACCTCACCAGGGGGCGCTGTAGTAAGCATTTGCTTGTATTTTTGTGTGAAACCTATTTAGATGCGGTTTTCTGTGATAGGTTCAGGTTTAATTGTTGCGTGTTTTTATATGCCATATCACAAACTCCAGTATAAATTAATTTGTTCCAAATCAAAACTACTAGTGGGTTTTGTGATTTTCACTGATTTGGTTAAACTTAAGTTTCCTAAAAATGTTGCGGTGACAATCTGCCAGGTGCTGCAATAGGCATTTGATAACCAGAAAGCATTGGGCTTATAATTTTTTTGGATTTGCATGAAGATTAATATAAAGTATTTCGAAATTATGTAATAATATATAATGTGTATCTATACACTTTAAAAAGTTTAAAATAAAAAAACAAAATTAAAAATTTTGAAAATACCCACGACGGTTTAATTGTAATTGAAAAAGGATAAAATAACTAGAAATCCCCCGCCTAAAAGAATATATGTAACGAGATGATGGGGACAACTTCGTCGGGGGCTGCCAGTTGCAACCTCTATTTTAAATATAGTAGCTAACAGTATAGATTTCGTTCTTAAAGTTTTTAAAAGGAATACCAGTTATCAAAACTGTAAATTCATATTAATATTTTAATTTTTTCCTAAAACTGTTTTAACAGCATGAAAACCTAGGAGAAGTTAGCAAACTTAAAGTAATGGCAGCTCCGACGAAGTCGTCCCCATCATCTCGTCACATATATTCTTTTAGGCGGGGGATTTCTAGTTATTTTATCCTTTTTCAATTACAATTAAACCGTCGTGGGTATTTTCAAAATTTTTAATTTTGTTTTTTTATTATGAATTAACTTGTGTTAACGTGTTTATTATATAAATTATTAAAAAATATGTTCAATTTAAATTTCATATTGTATGCTATATTTCTTTGGCGTCATAATTTTGTATATAGGCTTTCTATTTTCATTTTATAATGAAGCGAAACGTTGACATTTAGATTTATTTTGATATATTTTGAATCAAATAAATATATTTTACATTACAAAATTACATGACTGTACAATTTGCTTACACACCTAACTTGTATATTTACTTCGTTTATTTAAAAAAAAATACGTGGGATTTTTAATAAATATAACTAAAACTAGCTTACGGCCAAAAGAGCTTTCCAATAGTTTTGAGAATGCAATATATAATTTTAAATTGTTGCGAATTAAAAAAAAGCCGTATAAAATAAAATAAATACTAAATAAGAACATTACTATAATATAATCAATGTAATAGACATTGATAAATGTCCTCAATAATATAATATTTTTGTCTCATACATATATTGCACTTACAGCTATACTTACAGTGATCACTTATATGCATTATATTTTGTAAAAATTTTGTAAAAAAAATTATCGGCGTTAAGTTCCGCCACTTAACACGCTACGAATCCGAATTTGGCGGAAAGTGGGAAACGAAGTGTCTTAACACTAGGTTCCCTCTGCCTACCCTGCTGTATGCGGGATACAGTGTGAAGCTAAAAAAAAAAAAAAACTTAACTTAGAACGCGGTACTTTATAAGATATATTATATTCGTTCTTTCCGTTTAGATACTCGCATTTGAAAATATTCGATAATAGAATTTGGCATCGCAATAACACATAAAAGGTGCTTGTTATTTAATATAACATTACCTCAGCTTGTAATTATAACTAAGTAGAAGCGAATATGCCATAATTTCACAATTTATTTCACGAGTTGATGACATATCTGTCACAACAAGAACCGCAACATATGGTGCCATACGAATGATATGCGTGTCTAAGTTACCTATTGTGTAGTTTTAATTATCTGTTTTAGTTCCTATATGAATATAAATTATCTGTCGAATTTTATAACATGCTAATTTTTACGTTCACGCTTGACCGATTCAAGGGTTAGACGAAAAATCTATACTAATAGTAAAAATGTAACTGTTCGCTGTCTGTATTGAAGGTATACGAGGTAAAATATTATTCAATGTTTTTCAATGTAGTAGAACCCAAAACAATGATGATTCTTTTTTTTTCTGTGTTTCTGCATTTCTGTGCTAATCTCTGAAAGTGTCTTTAAATACCAATTTAAATGCGGCTTTGACCACTGTTTTTTAGTAATGTTCTCTTAGCAATTTAATCTTTATTGTATTTTATTCGTTTCATAAATAAAAAAGTTACAACAATTTTAAATTAAATAATTAAATATTTTTTTTAAATAAAAACAAAATGTTATCTGTTTAACTCGGTTCGGTTATCTTTCAATTAAACAATTATTTTAATAACTACTTAATCCGTCTGAATTTTCAATTTACGTAGGCAAAACCGCGATCGGGCAGTAGTATCAAATACAAATAACATACTTTACTTATAAAGCAAATGAAATGAGAATCTCCAACAATTTAAACGTAATAACAGAATTAATCATAATTCTAAGAATTATAACGTAATAATCATAATTCTAAGCTGTCAACATTTTCTCATAGCTTTTTGTGAATGAAAAAAAAAGTAAAACTAGGCATAAATCAAATAAAGGTGTCTCCGTATAGCGTTACAATGTTTGAGCGAGGCGCGGCGGAAGCAAACCGGAGCTGCATCATAAATTATACTTTACTGTTCCCGCCGGGATCCAGTTACGTTAGATTATTACGATTATCGCTTCTCGATTGTGATTATCGGTGAGAACGGTTACGCTTCAGGTCTGCTCTGATTTAGCGAGCATGTGGAGAATGGTCCTAATTAAGTTTTGGTAATTTCTGAAAGTTTCTTTTTACAGTTGATAATTAAGTTTAAAAAGTTAAAATTATTTTATTTCAACCTCGATACCATTAGAATTGAACAATAATTATAAATTTATAAGCATACTGATTAAAACTTAAATTATCATATAACTTTTTTACACAATATATTTAATATTTTTTTAACTTCACGCCTCATCTCAGCAGGGTATGCACAGAGAACGGAGGGCCCAACAGTATGCTATACTCGTATATTTAATATTATACAGTATAACAGATAAAAGTAAAATTATTAATTAAATATTTATAAAATACAAGTTTTATCTATTAATGAAGTAGTTGAATTAAATAAATGTATTGTTCTGTTAATGTACTAATAAATAATAATGCTTTGTCCCGTTTAACTATTTACTGGTATATTTACCAATATATAAAGTAAAATATATTTTTTAAAGAAATATTAATTTAGGTCCCCTTAAATCTTTGTTAAAAATATTTGTCAAAGACATTGTTTTACATTTATATTTTATTTATATGTACTAGTATACTTTGTATAGACACATTTCATACCATACCTACGTATGTAAACCTTACATTAAAGCAAGTAATAAAACAAATCCTTTTCAACGACCACAATAAGCATCATAAAAACATCGACATACGAAATTACTCTCATTTAGTAATTAGCACTTCATCAGGCTTCATTAGAGTATTTTATTTACCTCAATTGCGTGCCCTCGTCTCCCTTACCCTACATCGCTGTATAAAACTGCAATCACCTATCACTCACAATGCTAAGTAAGCCCTAACCAGCTTTGTCTGACCTTCCTCACCTCTTCCTTGCTTGGAAGATTACTTGAACGAGAGGGTAGAGCACGAAGATATAGGGCTCAAGTGTGAATGGTGAAAGCTGAAGGGGCAAAAGGCTTGAAGCTGGGAGGTCGTTAGCCTAGCTTTGATTGTTCGATGAGTACAGCAATAAGTCACTTGTTAACGTAAATAAACGGGAAGTTTATGAGTAAAGGAAATTAAAAAAGAATGTATATAGTTACTATAATTATTATGGAAGTGATATGAGGCTTTCTTTATTACGAATAAGTTTTATACTGTAATACAGGTATTACTTCTGTTTATAGTAAGTAGTTAGTTTGCGATGTAAATTGAAAATGTTTCGTTTGACGATATGTTAGTAAACGACGTTTGATGGGGACGCATATATTTACTAGGAAATAGAATATTCTTTGAAATGCGTGTACGAGTTGAAACATAAAAGGCTGTTCACGTAAGAATCGTATGTATTTGCTTTTCCCCGTTCGCCCCTATATACCTCTTGTAAAGTAGGCAGTGCGTTCACTAGGTTATGCGTTCCCCCTTCGACTTCTAGCCAGTACATAGGCATTGCTTAGTTTTACATAGTAAATAAACTATCTTTAACCCTTGCTAACCTGGATCGCCTGAGGTAAACGGTTAAATAACATCTTATACTCGTACGTACTGCCAAGGAGTAAGATGAAAAGGAATATATGTCGGTCTTTAAACCCATGTAGCATAAATGTACCTATATATTTGTAAGTGCATGTTTATGTACCTCCATCGTTACCTCTTAATGGGTGAACGAACCACGTGAATACATATTATGGGTTTTAAAACGAAGGAAGATGCTAAGATTATCCTATATTTAATATTGCACAGGTAACATTTTTCATCAATGAAAAATATTAATCTTTTATCATGAGTGGAAAAACGTGAATAGACAACTTACATGCTGATGCTGTCTAAAATTACAATACATATTTAATATATACTGTATACAACTAATATACTGTATAATATTTAAATCTATATTATATAATAATACTATTTAAAGTGTGTAACAATGATAAATACCATACCATTAGGTAAGCATTATTTAAATGTTTATTTTTAAACAAAAACAAACGGTCTTCTGTAAAATTGCGTTTCTTAGTATAAAACATTGTTTTTGTTAAACAACTACAACTACTGTACAACACTAATAGAACACTATATTAAAAAAAAATAGTTACCGTTTTGAACCGAAAACTTAAGGAAGCTTTTTTATTATTAAAAATAATTAAATGTAAAAAAAAATATCAATCTATCAATTAATTTTCCGATTTCGGGTGAAAAGTGAAAAATGGAGTGTTTTGCCACTAGGTTTCACTACTACCATGCTATGTGAAAATAGTATAAAGCTTTAAAATAATAAATCAAACATTATAACCATATCGAATCAAAATACTGTTTATATGACACAATTCGAGGCGTAGGTCAGCAGATGTGGGTTAGGCGTTCACTGGGGGCGGAGCGACTAGCACATAGTTTGTACATACACACATAAGCTAGAAAGAAATCCTCAGCTTCCTGTAGGGAAATGTTTTTATATACTGTTGCTTATGGTCCTCAAGCGTTTGAGATGTAGAGTTACAATTGCCATTAAAACTTAGCTGCGTAAAGTGAAATATGAAATTATTTTTATTTTTTTTTATTTTTAATGACTATGTTTTATGAAAACAGAGAGTATAAGTAAAAAGAACATAATATTTAAATATTAGACGTTAATTATTATTACATGAATAAAAGGGATAAAATTTTATAAAAAAATGTTGCTTATTAAAAGATTCAAACGAATAATTTAAAAAAAAAAATTGTACTGTTCATTAGTTATTAATATTATATGTATCTACTACATAAAATTAAAAAAAATCTTTACTAAGATGTCGCTAATGAAAATAATGTTCAGATGGTGGTGGTTAAAAGGTTGATAAAATTCGTTAAAGGGTATTACAATATACAATTTCATTTACTTTTCTTTTAGCTTCAAGCATTTTTAAGATTGGACAAATGGAAATTGAGTCGAAATAGAACCCACTACCATCGCGTATACGATTAGACGCTGTAACACCGAGCTACGATGACCTCATTTACTTTACTTTTCAAACTTACAACGAATAAAATAATAATAGTATTATTAAAAATAATCATTTAAAATATCCCCATAGACCTACAAATAAAAAATATTAAACAAATGCCTACATTATAAAGCGAAATTCCATCAAAACAATAGCAAACAGCTATAGGCTTAGGTATTCTAAGGACAGAATTAGATATCGGGGGTGAGGCGTTCACGCTGCATGCCCCCGACGCGTGCCTGTGGGGAACTCTAATGAACTGGATGAACT
The DNA here is from genome assembly GCA_019049465.1 of Dryas iulia moderata. Lineage (NCBI taxonomy): Eukaryota > Metazoa > Arthropoda > Insecta > Lepidoptera > Nymphalidae > Dryas > Dryas iulia. The sequence continues at coordinate 3,751,109 of CM032425.1, forward strand.
AGAAGTTGCGTAGAGACCTATGCCTAGACCACGTCACGTACATCTACTTTAATGTTACTTTACTTCATATTTTTTATGCTAAAACTTGCTATATGCGTACCATTAAATGGGATGACGTTAAAAAATTAAAAGCTCGTGTCTTGTTTTTTGTATAGTGTACCTAAGATATGTTTCTTTTCTGTGGTTTTTTTTAATATTATTTGGAAATATAGAAGTTTTGAGAAATAATTGTTTTTTAATGACTTAAATAGCCGAAAAAAGGTTCTGCAATTTTTTTTTTCATTATTTTAAAAATATAAATTTCTTGGCATGTATAAATAATACTGTTTTCAGATTTCTAATGTCGAGAAGAAAATAAGATATTCTATTCGGTAGTATGTGAAGTATTACTACATAACATTTTTACTGATGTAAAAGAAGATGAAGCTTTGTTTTTGTATCTTTTTTGAGTCGCCAAATACACAGTGACAGTATAGTGAAAACATCAAGATTTACAAAAATGTTTGAATTCATTTCAAAAACAGTCAAACACGTTAATGACAGGTTTCTATAAAATACTTTGTCTATTATAATGAAATATAGATATAGATATATTTAATTAGAGATATATTTAATTAGATATCGATATTTGTATACACTACTACTTAAAATCAAGTCCTTTGTATCTGTTCAGAATTTAGATAATCGATTTTTAACCTTAATCTTTTTAATATAGCTTATTTCTGATTTTATGCGTAATAAACATTCATTATCACCAGGCATTATAATTAAAAACTTAATGTTTTTTTCAATTTTCCTAATACTTTTTAACTACAAAAATAATATATAAAACAAATTCATATTATATCGTACATTTATTTAAAACTTCAAACATAGTCATCAAGCACGCTCACTTTAAAGGAAAATATTTTTTTTAAATATGTGTTAAAAGCACTTGAAGCTACATTAGAATAGTTAGAGCCCGGGGCGCGGAACTGCGTATGCGTGGCCACGCGCGATTTTACCACCGCATTGCGTCTGAACGCATCGTTTGCTTCCACCGCTTTACTTAATGGCAAGAGGTCGTGTTCATCCACACGTAATGTACCAAAAATAATTAAAATTAATTATTTAACGTTACTTTACTTTAAAACGTAAATTTTAATAATATCTATAATTATCTAGAGTTTTGCTGAAAAGTTTAGTCGAAAAGCTTTGTATAGAAAAATATATTTAAAAAAATATTATTAATAGCAGATGACGTATCCAATTCTTTAATTTATGTGGTCAGTTTTAATATAAACTCTAACGCAATATGAAATTTCAAAGAGTAATATGATAAATAAAACGCAGCATTTGTATAGTTCTGAATGCGTAGTAGGGGTGCATCAACGCACCCCTCACGCACTTACGCACACTTGTACTCGCTGTGCACCTATATTATAAAACTGGAACGCGATTGGTCGAGATCTTTCTATGTATGTGTACCTGTTTGGTGTAGAAAGGAGGTCGTATAGATAGAGTTATTTATGTCTAGGCTATATGAATTAGTTGCGTGCATTGGGGTAGTCTTCGCTAGGAAAAAGTATTGATTTGTTGTTCGCTGGAAGAGTTTTGTTGAGCTTTTGCAATTTTAAGATTACTTGAGATTTGTAGAAGTTTATTGTAGACGCAATATTTTTGTGTAATTTTAAAAATGGCTGATACCCAAACCCGTTTGAGAGGATCGATTGTTTGTAACCCTTCTTTTAATATTTATAAAGAATTATATTATGAGTCTTTTTAAACTATAATCGAATAACAATGTGTCTTGTCCAACGAACGTGCTTTGTAAGAATGGCTATTTAAAAAAACTAGTTATATTCTTTTTGATATACCTCATTTGGTTTCTATAATGACAGATAAATAAGTATACCGCTAAACAATATTATATTCCTGAAAAAGGCGAAGTGAAGTATGACTATTCTTTATTCAAGAGAATTTTGCACAAAAAATGAGCTAAAGTATTACTGAAGAATTTTATATTTAAAACAACTTAAAGAGAAATACATAAGTAACAGTTAATATAAATTTAAAAATCAATAACAAAAAAAAATATCTAGACGCGCGTTCATTAAAACCTCATTTCAAATAAAATCTTCACTTATCCACAATAAAAAGCTTAAAAAACGAGTACAATAAAAAAAGTTGATTACACAACCTTTATTACGAGTCAAGCAAGATGCATCATTAACGTCGATCTGCCCGTTACATCAGCTGATAGCACAAAAACCTTACCATCTGCCGGCCCATGAATCACCGGCCCTTGGCGCGTGCCAAAAAAAAAACAGCTCAACCGTTATATCCGTGGGTCCACCCACGTGGCAGGACCCCCGTTTAAAAATCGATTTTTTTTCGTCGATTGCGATTTTTTTCTTCATTCGTTATCTGTGCTACTCGTTAGCGGGAATGTCTTTGAACTGTCAAAGTTGTAAAATATTATGATTTTTATAATATTGTTATCGAGTTTTGTGTTAAATTGTTTTCACGATCATTTTAATATTGGATTAATGTATTTTATTTAACCAATTGTTTCTATTTATGTCTAAATTATTATAATATGTTATTTCAAACATGAATAAAATTATAATCAACTTGATTTAATATACAATTATTTGGTAGAACAAGGCATTGCAAAACGTCATAAAATAAGAGTAAGTATTCTTTATAAGTTATATTTATGTTTATTAGTATTTGATTATAGTAGGCTAAGGAATCATAAAACTATACAAGTATGGGACAAGCAATATTATTCTCATAAATATCAGCGACCTAGACATAATGTTATTAGCGCAAAGCAATTGGAATATCTAACAAAAATAATACGACGTTAATAAATCTGCTTCAATTTCAAGATGTCGCGACAGTATTCATTGCCATTATTTTAGGTGCAAAAAAAGGTTGTCGATTAAAGTAAACAATCTACCAAACAAAAAAGCCATTAAAAGCTGCGATAAAAGCAGTGGATTTGTAACAAAGTTTGTTAGTAATGTTTATTGCTATATTGTTCGTGAAGTTCTAACAGGAAAAGCAAGGAATTCATTGGTTTTTATTTAGTTAAGACTATTTTATGTTCACCTAAATTTCGTACAACGTATTTTAAAGTTTATATAGATATCAGTTTATATCAGTTTGTGCCATATTAGCAAATAATGTATTTAAAAACAAAACATATAAAAGTTGAAACGAAATAATCTGAAAGGTGTGTTCATTCAGTAGTAACGTAACCATGCTGACACTTAAGCTTAAAGATTTTTAATCACAATCATGTTGATAAAAAAGATTATAATTTTATATAAACTGTATACAATTGTAACATCTGCCTCATACAAAAACACTAACAAAAAGGCACCTTTGGTCGACAATGGGTAGGATCGGCCTATGATAAAGATCCTAGAGGTGTATCCACTGCATCGATTTTGATTGGAGCGCGCGCGCAGCTGGCAAGCACATTGCGCGACTCGTGCGCACAGATAATGTGGGCGACATATGAACCATAATATAAATAATCTTGTGAGGTTTTACTTAACTTGAAAAAAAACGACTGTAACGGACGTCACAGCTTGTATAAATAAGATTTACTCAGTTCCTGTCACGACGCTATATAAAAATACCGACCGACTGATATATGTGCCTATGTAGGTATGTAGACAGGTTAAAGTCTATATTAATTATTAGGTCAATGTGTTGGATAATATGTTAATGCCTATAGATCTTAGTATTTTTAAGTACTTGTCTTTATCATTCTCGTTTATAAAATATAGTTGATTGCAATACTTTGCGCATATAAATCAATGTAAGCTGCTAAAACGGAACACGAAGACGTGCGTATTTACCTACATTTCATGTAAATACATAAATCAAACCTAACTATTTCGATTACAAATTTTAAAAGCATTTTATACCAACAAATGAAGATGCCAAAAAATAAAATTAATTTAAAATCTTGGTAATATAAAAACTTGTGTCTAATATATAATATATATTTGTTTAAAAATTTGAATGTTATAATTTATTAATAAAGCTTCATAATAATATAATTCCTCATTTATTGGTGATAGTACCCACGCATAAATTGATGTCATTATAATGAGAACACTAGTAAAAACGTCAGGCACAGCATAATTGCTTCAGAAGGCTTTAAATAAAGGTGAACAGAACAGGGAATGTCTCCCTTCTCTCCCCGGCTCAGCTTTACGGCGGTTGTTATAAAACTAATTTGCTAAGTTTAAGTTACTTTGCAGCCCTTAACTTATAATCGTAAATTAAGTCAAGTAGGTTTCTTCTCTGAAGTTTCTGCCGAAACTTTTCCTTCGGAATCTGCTCAATATTAATTATTATACTTTTTCGCTCGCTCTTTTTATTAAAATAGTTTTATTACTATTTCGGATTTTTTGTAAAAATTGAAAACGATTTCTGAAATTTGTTCTTTCTAATACTCGAAAGCGAATAAATAAATACGTTTGGTATAGCGTGAATCTTGTTTACGAAGCAATTTTGTCCCTAATATCCACTTTCCACGTGTCGTACTTTCTTTACAGATTGACTTCCTTAGATGGCTTTCTTTGAAATGTGACATTAAAATAATATGAGGGTTAACTTTGTATTGAAATTTTAACGTTATAGACAGATTTATAATAAAAAAAATACTTTATTAATGTGTTATTACACAGTAACATTTTAAAATTTAATTCAAACGTATGAAAATAAATCTTTTATATCTTTATAAGTGAATTCTTACAATTGTGTTAGTTTAGAACCAAAATATCACGCCACTAACGCTACCATTATCACAATATCAATTTCAGAAAAAAAAATAACGCGAAAAGAGATTGCCTACGATTTTTCATGGGCTATTAACTTTGCAGTTGTTTTTATTACAGTTTTATGGTAATCACCAGTCTTTGTTTTGAATTTCGATTCGGAAAAATATACTTTCAACGTTGTCGCTAAATAAATATCCCCAATAATGTCAATAGTAACTTTCATGTAGGTATAATCAGGACTCCATATTAAATTGTATTTTAATTTAAACAAAAATATACAGATGATTGTTTTCAGGTTAAATAAATTATATTATAACAGACATTAATAATATAATATTTGTAAGGACGTCATAACGTATATACAGGTTATAAAGTGAGACACATTGCTTCCGCCATTTTACAAAGACCGCGAAACCGACAACTCAAAACAAGATGGCGTTAATCTATGCAGACGAATAAATTAATGTAAATTGCGCCTCGTAAATAAGTCATACAAAGTGTTTGCGTCATTCACAAATCGATTCAGTTTTTTCAGTTCACTTCACTATGTATTAACGAAAATAACGTTTAATGTCACCTGTACAGGTTTTTTGTTAAGCTATCATATATGTTTACCTAATTTAATATATTTTTTAGTAATTATGATTTTTTTATCTATTATAATAAATTGGTAAGAGTAGGTTCTTGACTTAAAATTAAAAAATATATTAATCAAAATATAATATTGATACTGATTGTCGTAATTTAGGTTGTAATCTGGCAAAAGTACTTTTTAACATAATATAATCTAAAAAAAATATAAAATGCTCACCTTCTTCTCCGTCAACTTCTCGCACCGACGCTGCTTGCATATTTGATGGGACTTGTCGTTGCGACACGGCGCACAGTCGCCGCAGTTGTCTTTTCTTTGGCATCCGATGCATTCGCCACATCTCTTTCTTTTCTTCTTCGTCTGTGATGGAAAGTACTAGAATTAAGTCAATTTGCTTGTCTAATTTCTGATTGAATTTGAATGATTATTTTAAGAACGAATTGTAAGCCGCAACTTTGCTTGCTTGGGCGGGGAAACGGGAATAAAATGTTTATTCCCATTTTTACTTATTCCTGTAAAAAAATTGAGAAAGTTGACCCTGAGGGGTCAACGTGTTTCCATACACTTCTCAAGAGACCTACATGCTATATTTTAATTTTCTACGCCCCTACCTGGCGTTTAGGCTGTGTTGTCTGTCAGTCTGCCACTCAGTTCCACAGCCACTCATTCAAAACTTTTATATGCATCCATAAATTGATAAACTTAATATATCAGAATTGGGTACAGATTATTCCTTTCATGCTTCAGAAAGTATGTTAAGGAGAAAGTTAGCTGTAGATCTAACATTAACGACAGTCGATACTAATGTTACCGATTAACGATTATGATCGCTGTTTGTCAAAGAGACACATAGGTTTGACAACTAGCCTGTCCTGTCTGTCGTCTATGTATGGTAGATGACCCATAAAAATCCAATGGCACTACCTTTTACTGAAAGCGATGGACTTCAATTTTAATAGATAAGAATAGCGTGCAGATAGACATCGATTTTTGCCAAACATAATACGAAATATTAATTTACAAACAGTTTTCTTAGATATTTTGTAAGTGATATATAAATGTATTGTACTGTATAGTCAAATTTACTTTAAATTATTATATGATAATTTGCAATGTATTTGAATGATACGCTCCCAATATTTGCTTTTGCGTGTCGAAACTTCCGTACAAACACAAAGATTGCAATTATGCTCAGACAACAATTTCGGCGCATTTTGAACTCGTTAATGACTCGTCTGGCTCGCGTCATGCGCCTGCGCTCGATCGTGACGGCTTTGATATCGATCTTTGTTAGCATTTATATTGAATTATAGTGTTAAAGCTGTATTAAGATAACATCTATAATATCAAATTATAAGATAGCTGCTACTGATTATTATTAATAGTATTTTTTGTAAGTTTATCGGAAATTTTATATTGTAGACCGTTTTTCTGTAAGTTGAAATTGCTATTTGTTATTAACTACATAGGTATATAGATAGCGGGATAGAAGCACAGAAAACCGACTAAATTTGGAACATTGCAGGTTGTGTGGTGGTTTCTCAATGCCGCATTTTTTTTTGTTCGCTATAGCCGAAAAATGAAAATAATTAAGTACACCTAGTAGTAAATGAACCCACTACCATTCGCTATTACAATGGGACACTGTCCCATTTCGCTACAATAGCGTCCAGTTTAGTTTATGGTTCGAAACTCGTTCAGACAACAATTTCTGTTAGACCGTGGAAAAGCTTATGTTTAAAAAGCTTATGTTTTAAGTATATGTTTACGCGGTCTGGTTAAACAAAATGCGGTTAAATATTACCACAAAGTACACAATATCTCTAATTAAGCAAAAAGTACAAAATAATATGATTTTATAGGTTTTCTATGCCTACTTTTTTTAAAGAGCTTTAAGCTGTTTTACATATAGCGGGATGGTCGGTTATCTTTAGTGTTAAGATACTTCGTTCTCTACTTTCCGTCTTAAATCGGAACATTGCGTGTTGACTGGCGGAACTTAACGCTGTCATGACTTTAGGACCAAGAGCGAACATATAAAATTTTAATCAATGTGTGGGAATCGAACCCACAAAATTCGCATTTACAGTCAGGCCGTGTCAAACGACGGCTTCTCTTCGCCTACTTAGCAATAACAAATCGCGCCTTATTTAATTTAAAAATCATTTATAATGTTGAACAAACATATCATCAACTTATTGCACTTATTTTATAGTAATCTATAACAAGGCAGAATGAACTTATAACCATAAAAATTATATACAGCTGTGATGCGAAGCCGCCATTTTATCCATGTTACTATCGCGATTGGAATCGGCCGATTGTTCCCGACAAACAGCTGACGCGTTATAAAAAAGGGAATTTGTTTTTACATACTAATAATATTGTAATAATTTTGAATTTTTAAGTTATATGTATGTTTAGAGTTGAATAAATTGGAATTTAAAGTTAGAAAGTTCTATGGAGCTTTTAAAGTTTTGCTTGCAATATAACGTAATTGTACATATTTTCAATTAGGAATATGATGTTTGTGAAATTGATGCAAGCTTGGGAAAATTATTATATTTTAATTGTTTTGATTCGCTTATATGATTAAGTTCCTTGTAGTTGTCGATGCTTGAGTTCGGGAACTAAACACACGATGTTTCGAATTCGGCATAATTCGGAGTGTCTTGACACTAAGCTATCTCTGCTTACCTACCCTGCTTTACGGGACGTAGCGTGAAGGTAAAGAAATATTATTTATAATAGTAATATTAATTTATTCTGTTTAATTATTATTTTATAATAGTATAAAATGTTTTAACATTAACATAGTGAAATATATTTATTAAATGAACACTACATATGTTTATCTTTCGAAATTCTAGCACCTTTACGGTAGGTAAGGCAGATGTCGCGGCGGTCAATAAACAATATTCTAATTAAACCAGTTTGCATTAGACATATGCATTTTGTGTGCATTAAAACTATGGGCATAGCGTTAAAGTTAATGGTGTGAACGTAAAAATATTCATTTTGAATATTAACAAGTTTATTTTTGCAATGTTCATATTGAACATAATAAATATGAGACCGTCGTGGCGCAGTGTGATGATTTCTGACTATTAACGCTATTGGTTTTGGGTTCGATCCCCACACGACGGAATGATACCATTTAAATGATTGTTTTATTTAACTGCTCCGGTAAAACGAAGCGCAACAGTAGGTTCGGTTCAGCACGCCATGTCTAGATTGGCATTGGAAAAAGTGGAGGAGTGTCCTGACACTAGACTCTCCTCTCTATGATTATCCTAATAAAAAGCCTGAAGGTGATTGTAATATAATGATAAAAACAGTAAAATATTTATAAGGTTTATTTTTATTACAGAATACATACTACTTATTTTATATAACCAATATTTTTCATATCTTAGTTTAATATATGATATATGAAAAATGTTATATACGTTCTATCTTCTGTCGTGCCTTCCCTGTTATGAGTTCAGTTTCTAGGAAACTTCGGTTTTCCCAGCTTGACTCATTCGTACGACGCAAAGCTATTGTAATATCGTTGTAATACCGAAAAATGAAAGCCTCTTCAAAGAAATATTGAAACGTTGGGCACATTTTAGCTAACGAATGATTTACGTTAATAAGATATTTATATAATAGTAATATTTTATGTGTACAACTATCTATTACAATACAATTCGCGTAAAAAATAACGTCTTTACAATTGACGGGTATCGAAAATTCTACGACCTAAAGCTTAATTCATCATTTTTCAATTATTCATTTATTTGATTAAAATAATACTTTAAGATTAACACTGAATAATACGTCTTTCCTGGCCTAAAAGAGTCAATTGAGCTTGAAAAATTAATAGAATACATGTTTAGATATATATATATTATTCGATTTATCAAAGTCATTTTCGTGACATTTTTAGAAAAACCACTCAATACTAAATGTGTGAAATAATTAAAAATGTTTTTTTAAACAAACTATATTTTGATACATCTGTTGGACCACTCTAGGAGTCCCTTTATACTTGTATTGTTAAATACGAATTTCTTTATATATAAATAATTCCACAACTCTACAGCCCTGAAAAACAATTGACTGACGTGAAAATTTGACATAACTAAATAACATAACAGTATTGTCCTTATTAAATTTTAATTTTGTGATTATCATGTGCGTGCCGGTAATGAGGTAGTCGATAAAATCTTTACATCGAATACAATACAATTGTTTTAAACATTTTAAACACGTTATAGTATATATAATTCAAGTGTCATAAGGCATAGAAAGTCTCTATCGAGAATTGAGGAATCAAGAGAGAATCGAAAATCGATATTAAATAAATGATTTATGTAAATAAATCATGTGTTCATTTTGAATCCATCGTTGTAAAATGGGAGTGTCTGTCTAACTGTGTTATCATTATTGGTTGTGAGTTTTATTTTCACGTAATTATAATAATTTAAACAAATATTTAAAATTTTCCTCTTTATGTCCATACAAGACAAAGCGCGGTATTGCGGTCCGCCACTCAACACGCAATGTCTCGGCAAAATTCGGACCAAAAGCAAAGGACCAATACATGAATGTCTCTGACTTCCATGCTGATTATTTTTGATTTGATTATTTTCTTGCTCCAATTTGTACCAAGTCGTTACGATTAGTATAATGTATGTCCATATATATTTTTAAAATATATTACCGGATTTGAACCTAGGAATAAACAATATCTTTAAATTGATTAGCTAAAAGAAAGAGAGCTGTAATACTAGATTCCTTACTTCACAAAACGACAAAAAACATAAATGTACAGTTTAACGCGAATTTAATAATTATTACGTTGAAATATGTATTGTAATTAAGTGGTAGCTATTTAACTAACTTCTAATAGTAAGGGAAACGCGCCGCATGTAATTACTCTAGTATAGATGTGAGCAGCTGCGCGCAGGCAAAGGTGTTCATTATTAGACTAGGAAATGCTGACATTTGTAAAGGAATGTCACTAGTATGAACCTTTTCTAGAAATTAGAAGCTTTTCTTACGTTTTTTTACGATTTCTATAAATATAGTTTAGACAATTAAAAGTCGTATTTAACGTTGATACGATAATAGTAATAGTGGATCATTTAGATTATACGTCAACATTATATATCTTTTTGCAGGTTCATACTTTTATCTCGCATAGCAGAGGAGTCAGAGAGAACATAGTGTCAAGTCGATCCGTTATTCACTTTCCATCTGAAGTCGAGACGTTGCATGTGTGGCGGAACGCAATGCTACGCCTACCATAAAAAATGTGAATATTCTCCGAAGCGGACTTCGAACCCACAACCAATCGCGTTTACAGTCAGACGCCGCGCTCTACTAAGCCACGATGGCCGCTATATTAAAAGCACATTTACAGTAAATAAAATAATTTCAACTAATGCCAATATTCTCTAAGTATTTAAGATTTTAATTATATACAAAAAGTACGCTTCTTACATAAAAGTTTTAACGTAAAAAAAAAAGAATAAAAGCTCGTGAAAATTTCTAAGCAGGACACGCGTAAATCGTCCTACTTTAATTTGTGTTTTAAATGAGAGAGGAAGTTAATTTATTGGAGGAGCAAGCGAATCGGCTAACTATAAAATTTATAGCCGCGAAGACAGAGAGTTCGGCCATTTCGAACTCGGGATCGAGAATAAAAACTGCTTCGCGAATAATAAAAGGTGAAATAACTGGGAAACTTTGTCTTTTTCAAACACTCGAATATGTGCCGTAGACGTCGCCGTGTTGTCGGATGAAATTCAGAGAATTCTAATATCTTTCGTCGACTATTCGCTATTCCCTGGCGTCTTGTTTACGCAATTTCCCAATTCCCGGAAACAGATTTGCTGTCTGGTCTAATTTTATGGTGTGCGTTTGTATTTGCTCAATTATGGTGGATATAACTTATGTTTAATTAATTTAGTATCTGAAGAAGTTAAAACAGTTACTAATTTCTTAGTATTATATCTTTTACTCATTGTACTGAGAAGGGCTTTAAGGCTAACTTGAATTAAAGAAAAGTAAAAAGGGCAGTGTTGCCCTTATGAGAGCTTAAAGTTTATTAGTAGAACTACCTGTTGGTACGACCTATGCCGATTTTTGTTTTGTCGTTAATGTTAGATCAACAAATCGGACCGACTGCTATTGGCCCTACCCATGCGGACGTCATTTGCACACGCATCAACATTTGACAGGTGTGGGCGTTGCGTAGGTGTTTGGCCTATCTTTATAATAATTACGATATCACTAATTTATACACATTATTTCATTTGATATGGAAAATCTATCTAACATTTAAAATATTAAGACACTCACCTGTTTTTCACTTGATATATCATCGAGTTCCATTGGTCCAGTGTTCATTGGCGGCGCACCATGCATCGGTGACTTAAAGCCGGCTGTAGATGATACTGCCGCGACTTGTCCACTACTTTCCGACCCTACTTCCATGTTAGAACCATCTGACTCTGAACTGTTTGCTCGCATTTTCCGTCTCTCTTTCTTACGAAAATCTGATCGTGTTGGTGAAGAGCCACTTCCAAAACCGTTCACTTTTTTGTCATAGCCATTGTCTATTAACATGGGATTTTGGAAATTACTATGATGTAGCCCATTCGGTGTGTATTTATCTTGAAGAGATTTTACATCGAATGGTTCATTTTTCAGTACATGGACTACGGTAGGGCTTTGAATATTTTGTATTAAGCTTCCATTTTGATGTAGAAGCGTTCCATTTTGATGTAATATACCGTTTTGCGTAGGAAACGCATTTATTGTCGCAATATTTGGCTGATAAAGTTGTATATGCCGGTCGTCGATATATGTTTGACCAGCTGGCGCTAGTTCTCGAGCTTGTAAAGGCGCGGGGACAATTGGGTAGCTCCGAGCGTTTACAGCGGTTAAAGTATGGAATGTTGTGGCGTTTACAGGTGACAATGTCGTTAGAGTAGTCGACAGAGGAGCCACCTGCGCCAAAGTGGTTAGATGTGGTGAAGAAGGTGTTGTGAGTTGCGTGAGCTGGGTTAACTGACTAGGACTCGCGCTAGGGGTTGGGCTGGTTGTGACAGGCACCGGCGTCACACTGGGGAGCCCTGTTTCTGGTATGACTGTAGTTTCTGGAAATGTTTGAAATTGGCTTTGGAAGGACGGTAGCTTATTCGCTATTGGCTGTAGCGTAACAGACTGGTACTCAAGAGGTGATGAGAAGCCAGCCCGGAGTATTGCATCTTTCGAGTTAACCGTAATGGGCATAGATTCCCACGGGCGGTATTGCGGCTGGCTGGCGATCACGGACACCGTGTCGCCAGTCCTCTCGTAGTACTCCCAACCCGGATCGAGGAGCCGGGTGTCGGCGGTTAGTATCCGTTGCTCGTTTTCTGCCATCTCGCCGAAAGTTGAGAAAGGCGGTAAATGCGCGCTATCCGCGCCCGCCTCGCTACGGAGCGTTTCGCTCATGACGTGTTACCTCGACGCAACCTCATCGCGTCACTCTTATTCACATCTATCTTAGAAAAAATAAGCTCTACTAAGTCTATTTACGTTGTACTGAACACTCGGAACTGAACTGGAACTTGATAATTTGTACTCTTTGAACTGGCTTCGTTACGTCCCCAATATATTAAATAGCACTTAAGTTACGATTATACGGCACACTGGTTGACACTACACTAATCACAATATCTTCGATTTCTCACTATCAAATAAATTATGTAAAAAGTCCTTAACAACAGGCAGTTAACTTATTTGAGTCTTATATCTAAGGCTTATAAAAATCTTTGGCTGACTTTTTAAAAAATGCTCGAGGAATTGGTTCGTTTTTTGTATTAAATTTTTAACTATTAATAAAATATTTGTGCACTCATTTAACGATCTATTTTATTTTGGAACGTTAAAATACTGGTCGTTGATAGATTCTCTTTTAAACTTTTGAAGGCTTCTTTTATTGTAAATACCGATCACTTCAGACTTAAATTAATTTGTACTGTTTGGGAGTTAGCGTATACTATTTGCGTAAATTTTTATCGTTAAAAGGTTTTAAAAAATAGTGCTTATATAATTTTTTTGAAACGAAAGATATGACTGGAGGCTTTGGTTTGAGGCTTTTGTGGCTTTTGGTTATTTTTGTTCTTCAGTTCTGTGTCTTGCGGGCGGAGGCTGGCCGGTGTTATCCGCGCGGCCTGCACCGGTCTGTGGACAAGAAAACATAAAATGTAGCTTTGTGCGAAACTATGGGATCGACTTGTGTTATTTAAAAATATGGCAGCGTTCAGGTATATTTATTACGCACGAGGGAGCGCATGCGTATGCTGTGTTTTGAAGCGTGCATAAATCGATGGCGCGAAGCATGGTGTTTGCATAACTGACAGTAGTTTCATGTATATTAAGTAAATTTTGGTCATAATCTATAAAAATATGCATTCACAAAATAAAAAAAAATAGTTTTAGAGTTCATTTACATATAAAAACTTAATTATTCCAGTAATTGGCTTGACTTCTGCTATTGAAGATAGTATTAACGTAAGCAATAATAGTCATATCGTAATTTTCAATGACGTCAAACACTTCATGCCTCTGTCATTGATTGCCTAGTTCATAATATAATACCATTTATTACTTTATATATGTATGTATAATACCTCATAAAGAGATTAAGCTTTACAATTTTTTAATTTCTTTTTCCCTAGAGACACTCCGTTGTCTACATTCCACCAACTTTTGGAGGCATTACGTGTTAAGGGGAGGTACTGAGGAACTAAACGCCGCGCTTTGCCTCCACAAGAGCGAAGAGAAAGGAAACATTAAATATTTCCACTCTTCGAGTGGGAATCGAACCGGCAACCAGTCGCTTTACAGTCATACTTTGTGCCTCTGCGCCAGAACTGTTTATTTCAGAATTTAATCTTTATACAAATACTATAATTCCTTTATCAAATATTTCATTTTCATATGTTTCATAAATGAGGCTATCTTGGCGCATCTGGACATTATTACTTGTGGGTTCGATTCTCACTTCGTTATAAAATATAGGTAAAACGCGGTGTTAATCTCCGCCAATAAACACACAATGTTCTGATTTCAGGTCGAAAGTGGAGAACAGAGTGTCTTAACACAATGATCTTTAAGATTACCCTGCTATGTGTGAAAAAGTAAAAAGTATATGTTTCAGTAAGAAGTACATGTTTATAATATTCACATTTTCTACAAAACATTTAGTGCGTCCCAAACCATTGGAATATCTCGTCACGTGTTGCTGTTGTAAACAAACTATTAATAGAAGGGTACGCTAGTGCTACGCTCTATTTCGGAGCCACTATTTTAAGACAACTATTTTCGTAGATTTCGATTTAAAACCGCGTTTTTGATAGTATTTTATTTTTAACTGTATTGTTTTTGACATGTTACTTAAAGCTATGTCCAAAATAGAAATAGTCATTTATTTATAAATGCTTTAGAGCTTTTAATTTTAGCGAATATTCTATACTTGTTTACATGACGGCAGCCTAATAAGTAAAAGTTTCTGTCTAGAATTTGAGATGTCTTTTGTTTATCCTACAAAAAGTAGCTGGATTGCAAACATGCTTGTTTCAACTTTTTCAACCCCTCGAGTCGATTTTCCTGGGGAGAGGAAAGTTTTATACATCTACAACTTACGCCACTTGAACATTTTCGGAAGTCGGAACTAACTGAGAATTCGCGTAAGGGCCATCATAGCCTCTATTTAAAGTCGGGACGTTGCTCACTAAGATTACTACTTAAACATAAGTATTTTAGATTGTGCTAACATTTTTTTATAAACGAAACAGGCTGTTCCAAATATGTGTGTTATAAGAAATTTCAACGCAGAAAGGAATGAAATTCATTATATTAAATTCTTAGCAAAGACATCGCGAGTTAATTTCTAAAAAATCAAAAGAAAATTACTCAAACATTGCGTCATCAAGCCTTAAAAGTGCGATCAAAATGTCCCGACTAGTAATCACAAGGCGAAACTCTTTGTAGATGCGCACAAAGAGTGTTCATCGAAAAAAAAAAAGATTAAAAAGCTCAGTCGGAACGGAACGCAACTTTGCGTTTGTGTGCGTGCTTTATTATTCGGCGGTTGTGTTTGTGTGCAAGGATATGTCTGTGTACGCGGCGGTGTGGATGTGTGCGTGAGACGCGCGTGTGTGCGAGCGGAACGCGATAGTATCTGGGTCTCGGTTGTCAAGGGCAACCGTACAACCGCTGCAGCGAAAGCATTGCGCTTTCAGCTTTGCGCTGTAATTATACGGCTTATTTTTAGCATCGGATGTTCTCGCCTTTTTGTCCTGGCGCGTTCTGGCGCAACGCCATGCGTTTAGATGACGTTCGGAAATCCTTGAATCTTGAATGCTGAACTTGAAGTTTGCTCGCTATTTTCATGTTTTCGCTTTTGCCGTTGGAAATGCGCGTTAATGCAATACCCATTGTTTCACAGATGTTTTAATGTAGGCGTTTTTGGTAATGCAGCCGGATTTATCGTGATTCTTTTGTCGAGAAGTTTAGAGCGAAAGTGAATATTTTAAAATGTATTGTAGGTTATGATTTGGTGTGTAATCGTATCTCAAGTAATAAAGTTTCAAAGTGTTGGTTTACTTAAATAAATTTTATAGCACTACCGGCTGTGTTATACAAAGTATCACATCCGGCGCCTGCGCATAATACCTGCGCCGGAAACTGATATCTCCGTTACACTGATCATTTTACTGATAAAACTTATCGATAGCTCTATCTATCAATCATGCAAACTTTATACTGCCTGAGGCGCTATTATATTTTGGGCTTTTGATATATATTACATACTGATTAAGTTACAACTATACTAAAAAACAGCTTTACGCTTTTTCCCGCATTATTTTGCGGTAGTCAGAGAGAATCTAGGGTTAAGACACTCCGCTATCCACTTTCCATCCACAATCATTGCTTGTTAAGTAGTAAATCTTAAGACTGCGTTTGTTTTAAGTATTCGAAGAAATAAAAATAATATTAAATCTTTTTAATTTGAGTAGGAATCGAACCCACAACCATCGAGTTTACAGTCTAACAAAGTGCCTGCGCCACAACGGCTTCAAGTATTCATTTACTAATCAATAATGGGATTTCTATACTGTCACTCTTTATTTAAACGTATAATCTATGGCGCAGCAATTTCTGACCGCTCCTGCGAACGCCATCAATATAATAACCACAAATACAGGATATGTACATCACACTTATTATAGTGTAGACCTTGTTTTGTGCTATTGTAATATATAAGTACTTTAATATGAAATATTGCTAGTATTTTAAAGTGTTTCTCATACCCTTAGGAAATAGAATATTAAAATTGAATGTAGCGGGAATGGAACCCGCGCCTCTCGTACAATGTCGAAGCGCTGATCGCTAAGCCATGCGTTTATACCATCATCATCTTGAGTCCAAACGAAATATAATATAATTTAATAAAACTTTTTAATTAATTTTATTATTGCAGTAAAACTACAATATTAACATTTGTTTATATAAATCAGACTGTAATATGAAAATTGTATAATTTTCATATTAGTTTGATTTATATAAAAAAATGATTGAAAATGATCATATGATAATGATTGATTTCAAGTTAACAAAGAAAAAGTGTTAAATTTTCAAAAGTTTAACTTTTCGTTAAAAAGAAGAAGAAACAATCAAGAATTTTGTTAAATCGTATACTCGTACATATCTTATAATATTGTAATATTATGTAATAAACTATACTTGTTTAAAATACATAGATAAAGAAATCTTAACTTTTCAAATAACCGTAAAGTTTATAATTAAGTCGCATTATATTATGTAAAACTAGTTTTATTGTAATGCGTTATAGAAATGAAAAGGCAGATTAAATTTTGTATTCTTATTTTAAGAGTTGTTTGAAAACGAGTTAATATATTTTAATAGTAAATTCCTCCTATAGTCAAATTTTTAACTGTTTACCTATTCTTAAAACTTTTAAAAATAATACTAAAAATACGAATACGACGACGTACATATTCATTACCCTTCATTCTTTTGAATTAAAAAAAAAACAATTATTTTCAGTAAATGACAATGACATTTACATCTTCATGCTTAAGAATATTTCAAAAATAAATATTCCTCGAACAGTCATTTAATATAAAACAAATATATCTTGTCATAATAAAGCAAAAAGTCAATAGCATGCATAAATTACTACCATATGTCTCGCAGTACAAAAACACCGAAATTCGTACCTAAAGTGTGATGTGACGTCACTGGCGTATAAAACAAAAGAGGAACCGTGATTAAGGCACAATGATAGGAATACCGATATAGAGTTACCGTCCCATCCCATTGAGGCACTCGAATCATGAATAGAGACGCAGATGTGGCTTTTTTTACAACAATCTTTCCCACACTACCACTTTTTCTTATGCCTTAATACCTCACAATATTAACTTATAATGCATATAACCAAACTTTTTGTATTAGACTCTATTATGAACACCATAGAGTTCTTATTTAAATTGTTTAGAAATTCAAACGCATTGCTAAGTCGGTTTGTTATAGTTTTGTAAGGATTTTTTGTGCATACGTCTTTTACTATCAGATGCGACATCGGAAATTGAGTATTTTTTTGTACTTACACCTATGAGGCTGACTAAATTTGAAGGAAGTCACACATGCACTGTATGATTTAGTTTTGTTTCCTTTTTGAATTGTAGCCATTATTTAAATTTTAGTACTTTACTAAATAATGATTTACATCTGCTCTTTTTGTTAACTCTACACAAATTTTGTAGGTACTTGAAAAAAGGTAATATTTTTATAAAAATTGCCTCTTGTCTTTGTAGAGGTTAAAAACAACCCAATATATGTATATTAGATAATTGTAAATTGAGCGTTTGTTTTTTATCATTTCGTCTTTTATATTAGAAATCATTAGAAAATATTAAAACATAAGTCAAGCTATGTCCAAAGAATTGTGAAATTAAGAAATTTCACTGCACTTGCATGCATTTTTGCCCCAAACATTCTAATACGATTTGGCATAATAACTATGTTAGAGAAAAGGTGAACAAAAAATACAGCCAAAACTACTCTTTGCAACCATATTTTTCTATTAATTGACTAACATAATTTAATGTAATTCTAATACTATTTTATTAAAATTTTTTAATTAACTTTGCTTTTGAGATTCTGTTACGTCATTGATTTAATATTATCGTAAGAATTTTAATTAAGAACAATATAACTTTCTATAACTATGATTTACCCTTATTGATTAAAAAGGTCAATACATGCTAAATAGATGGAAATACAAAGACAAATGGGGCCAGTCGTGGCGTAGTGGCACAAGCGTGTGACTGAAAACGACTCGTTGTGGGTTCGATTCCCACTCGAGTAGTCACAATATTTAATATTTCCATTATCTTCGCGCTGGTGTCGAGGCAAGGCGCGACGTTAAGTTCCGCTACTTAACACGCAATGTTTCCGAATTCGGCGGAAAGTGGGGAACGGAGTGTCTTAACACTAAGTTCCCTCTGCCTACTCTGCTGTGTGCGGGATATAGCGTGAAGCTAAAAAAAACACAAAGACAAATACAAAAAATACAACTATTCTACGAAACTACTAGACGCTAAAACACCACTTATTATCAATAACAAGTCGCGAATATATTGAATGAGCACTGAAATAGAAATTGGAGTGCGATCTCTGATACAATGCCACCGAGCGTTCACCGGCGAGACTTCGTCTAAATAAAATATCGTCAATTACTCACAAACTTTGTCCAGCGATGTTTGAACGTGCTGCTTTTATATATTCAATATGAAAACCGAAGCCCTTAGTTTACTTAGGAGCAATAAGATGCGGATTATCCTTAAGAAAATATGAATCGATTTAATATATTACTTGTCGAATTCACGGCTCAGAGACTTTGAAATGTTTATTTAAATACACCGGTAGGTTGTTATATGTACATATATTGTATTTAATAATTAGCTTATTTAAAATTTATTTTATTTTTTATAAAGAAAGCAGTTTTGCAGTTCTTCAACCTAAGTATTTCTCTAGACTTGGTTATTAGAACAAATGATCTATTTGTGACTTTTCAACTTATACTATAAATTTATGTACTTTTATCTCTTTGTTACCGATCAATCTTCTTTTATTTTCCTATTTATTTTTTCTACGGATGTACTACGTTATATACCTACTACGGATACATTGGAGTACAATACATTTTTACATACATTGTTACATAGTATATCTCAATTATAGTCCTTCGTATTCTCCATATAACATGACATTGGCGATGGCATAAATGCTCCACACTCCACGATCCAAGCGCAATATTTAAATAACTGAACTGAATAGGACGAATGTAGAAGATACTCTTACCTTCATTGATTTACTATTCTAAAATAATATTTAACGGTCTTATAAAATTTGAAAGGTATATTTTATAATAATTATAAATATTGTTTATATAAAAAGAGGCTTCAAACTAATATGCGTTATTAATAATTCTAAAAGGAGTAACAAGTCAAGACAACGATACGATTATTGCGCAATTAAATAATAAGTTGGATAATTTTTAACGGTTATTGAAAATGTCCCGCGAAATCATCAAATTTAACGTCAAAAATATAATAATTTGTTTAGGCACATATGTAAATATTAAATATATAGATTAAAAAACAATATTAAACGTCAGCCTGTGAGTTAATTCTAATGGAACCATGAACTCCAAAAATAAACGTTAATTTTAAGAGATTATTATTGCATGTAAACAAAGTTTTACTTTTGTACTTTCTTCCTATTTGGGTAGATAGACAAAGACGATAAGATCGTAAAAAATGGAAAAAATGGATGTAAGATTGTTTAAATCACTTGGTGACATTCACGTGATAATATTATATCATATAGTAGACATTGTACTAGATGTATCTATGATTTGCTCAAGAACATAATTAGTGACGCAAGGTCAAATATAGACTACCCCCATTTTATAAAAAAAAACCCAAAGAGGCAATAGAGGGTGACAGTGGTGGTTCACGTGGCGAAGCCGCGAGCGGGTCGCTAGTATAAAATAAAGTATGAAATGGAAACGTTAACAGAAACAATTTAGTATTTTTTTTACTCTTTTCACACATAGTAGGGAGACTATAATATCCGGACTAGTACCGTAAAAAAAAATTCTCCACTTTTTACCCGAATTCAAGACATTGTGTATAAAATTTTAGATCTTAACGTCGCGCTTTGTTATATTAAGTGAATTTTAAATAAAGGAAGGAAGAAGAGCAACTAACGTATTTTGTAAATTATTATTCATATTACTTTGAAAAGTCATGACTCTTTGTTTAAAAGTAAATCTAAATATTCTAGGTAAAGCATAAATAATATTTTAGGATTCTACAATAAAGAAGGAAGATCCTTTAGCTCTGATTTTGTCCTGTTAAATTTGCATATTAAACTACACACGTCAAAGTTTAAAAAACAGTTTGCAAACGACTTTGATTGAAATACTTGAGTATTATAAGTACTTTTGAATTTCAATTAACATAATTTTTGTATGGTAAGTTATTATTCTTTATACTAAATTTTAAAATTTAAATTGACAAAATTTGGAACAGAAACTGTGTATGTATGGTATATTATAATACCTTTAGATAGAGATATATCTATGCCTTTAGGATGCCTTTAGGAGAGTAATTATTATTATTATTTAAATTAATAAATACTACGTATCAACCGAACTATGTATAGCATGAAATCACAAAACAACCGATTGCTTCGTTTCTTTAACAGAGAACGAACGTATAACCTGTGGCTTTATTAGATCCGAAAATCCATAAGATTATCACATATCACAAATAGACAATGTTTTTAGCTTTACGTTGTATCCCGCACATAGCAGAGCAGGCAGGGAGAACCTAGTGTAAAGACACTCCGTTCCCCATGTATAGAAATACTGAACAAAAAACTAAAGTTAAGGCCAGTTATGACGCAACACACAAAGTGTGACTCTAAACGCGATTGGTTGTTGGTTCGATTCCCACTCTAGGAATGAATACATTTAAGATTTCCATTTTCTTCCCTCTGGAGTCAACGCAAAACAGCGGCGTTAAGTTCCGCTTAGCACGTCCAAATTTCAACGAAAAGTGGGGAAAGGAGTGTTTTAACACAAAGTTCCCTCTGCTATGTGCGGGATACAGCGTGAAGCTATAATTTATAAAAAATCTAAATCTAGAAAAAGGAAGCATAACTCAAAGGAAGTTCGTTGCACAACCGCTCGGCATCGGCAGCGGCAGTGAGCGGCAAAATTGGCCAATTTGTTTATTTGTTTTCATTGGCCGCACTGAACTTGACTCGCCATTATCGCATTCACGGGAGGAAGGCGTATTATTTATTCGATTATTCCGTGGGACCGTCCGGGTCGTCTTCGCTGTTAACTGCTTGCTCGGATAGACTGTTATCGTAAATAATGTATGTGGAGCATGTTGTAAGTGTATTAGAGATACGTTTATTCGATTGTATGTACGAATACTTTAAGAATTATAGATGCGTTTGTTTTTGAATTGTGTTTTTGTTTAATTTTTGAATATGGGGCATAATTTTAAAGGCTTTAATTGAAGTAAATAACATAAAGAGTTATGCTTACTTTATAGAGATTTGATTTTATGATGATATAAACAGTTCTTTAGTACATTATATGTGTTAATAGAGAACAGTGATCGGTCTTTCTGCATGACTTTCATGATATGAGAGATGTAATTTAATATGTTAATCCAATAACAAATGGAACGCAGTTTATATAATTTATTAATGGTAATTAGTGTTAGAAAATTATCATTTTTTCCTTATTTTTCAATAAAAGTGGGAAACGGAGTGTCTTAACAATAAGTCATATCTGACAACTTTGTTATACAATAAAAAGCGTGAAGCGTAAAATGTCTAACATTTTTTTTATTATATTTGTAATGTCTTATTGTAGTTCGTTTAGATATTACTTATTTCAAAGGTTAATTAATATAATTGTATACAAAAAAACTATCAAAAACGGAACAAGCGTACTATTTTGTACTACTTATGCAAAATATGATTATATCTGCATCTTATAAGATTCGTACTATAAAACAAACTTTAAAACAAAAATAATATAATGTTGTATCTATAGCATAACTATGTATGTATTATATAAATTGATATTAAGTGTATTTGTTAAAGCCGTCGTGGCACCGTTGGATATCCTCTGACAATGAGCGCGACTGGTTGTAGATTCTATTCCCACTTGAGGGAATGTTTATGTAGCTATATTATTTTTATTTTTCTGTTCTGGTACCTTAGACAAAACGCGGCGTTAAGTTCCGCCACTTTACAGGCAATGCATAGAATTCGGACCGAAGTAGAGAACAAAGTATTTTGCCACTAGGCCTTCTCTGACTATTACGTTAAGCTGTTTTTTTTATTAAATGTACAAAAATATTTCAAAACTCACATATATATAACTAAGTTTGTCTCTACCTTTTTTTTACAATTACGTTTTGAGCGTTCTTACACAATTAAAGGATAAATTGCGAATCATGCGCAATAACTATGACATGCCGATGTATCATCGCACTAATTTACTCTAAACCCCGTGTTCCTGCGCATACACATATTGTCAACAAAGTTTCAAACAACATTCCTTTTTTACAACGTCGTTGAAGCTTTGCCCTAATATATGAAGCTTTTACAGATCTATTAAATAAATTTAGTGTTAAATTAGTTGAATATCATTCTTATTTACATATTACAGTCCATACATTGTGACCAATGCCACAGCAGGAAAACGGGGATCATTTCGCGAAAGCACAACGAAAGCTCTGGCGGAAGCGTGCGAGCCGGCACCGGAGCCCGCTTCACGCTCCACCGCCGTCGTCCTGCCTAACTAACATCACAAAAACAACCAGAAGCTTCCACTATACTACTTTACAAACACTTCCACAACTTTAAGCCCGCACAAAACTTAAACTCGCGCTACCTTCTCCGGTCGCTCGATCCATCCGCTCCTTTTTTTCTTCGTCTCGCTGCTCCGAAACACAAAACGGGCCGAAGGACGCGCGCGAAAAATAAACAAAAAGGGCTGCAGATCGCGATCGCGTCGGTGCGTGTTGCGACGCGGGGGTGAAGCGCGTGCAGTCACGTCGGCGGTCGGCGGCGGACTGGCGCGGGCATGCAGCTGCGGCGCGGCGGCCAATGGCGGCGCGTCACGTGACCGCCCCCCGCGCGCCCCCCGCCCCCGCCGCCGCCCGCCGCCGCCCCGCGCCCGCACGTTGTTTACAAATAATAATAATACGGCCGGTGGCGCCTCTACAGCGCGCGGCGTGCGGCTACGCGCTACGAGCTACGCACAGCTGTCGCTGCATTTGGCGGGATTCGAGCGAACGCTTCGATCTGTTTACTTACAACTCGCAACAAGCTTTCGATCGATCGCGTTTCGCATTCACGTTTTGGGGTTTTTGAGTTGTTCGTTTCGGTTCGTTTTACCGTTTCGCTTTCCACACTCATTTTCATATCGTTTCCTCAGTTTACGCCCGGTAATGGAATTATTTCGCTATTTCGGCGAGGGTTGCGACAGGTTGGTGTTTCCGATTGTTTTGCTCGTGCCGTAAGGTGCGGAGGGTAGAGCCCTATGCTCACCTACATCGCTGGCCCCTCGCGAGGTGCCCCGTGGCCTGTTAGCGAAACACTTGACAGACTCCGAGCTGATCCCCTTCACCCAGTTAATACACCCTCGTTATCTCGACGTTTACCTTGCTACCTTCCATAAATTACAATAACATACGGTGGCAAAATATGGGGTAATCGGTGTCATCTTTCAATTGAAAATCGATTAACAACTTAACAGGTTTTTAACACTTACTCAAGTAGAGTCGAACATGTTTATTGTACGTTCTTTTTATAGCATCTGCAGTATTAGAAAACACAAAATGTATGCTTAAATGTCTACTTTTGTCAGCTTGAACGCGTAACTGAAGAAATCAAATTTGATATCAACTTATAAAGCAGCTGAAACAGTTTAAATGGACTGTTGAGTTGGCAGATGCTATACGACATATGCAATGACAAAAGGTCTAAGATACGCTTACATCGATTATGCCGATGTTGACAATTTCATCACAATAGAAAATTCAAATATAAATTTTGTCTTAAAAAATATATATATTTTTATAAAAAAGAAACAAATTTACGAATTTAGATTTACGGAACCAAATTATATTTAGCAGGAGGAGGAGTAGTTGTCTAATAAAATAACTAACATAATATAAAATAGATAGTTTCCTTCTTAAGTAGTATTTATTTACAAGTCTTCCACCATAATAAAATCTATTTGGTTAAATAAATGAAATAATAATATTAAATATATATTTAATGATCTTCAATAGCAATCCCTTTTAAGTCATTTATTATTTAATAAATTACTTGAACGTGGAATAATATATCTTTTTAGTTTTTCTAAAATATATTCTAAAATATATTGGAATAATATATTTTTTTATTATAAGCTTCACTGTCACACCTAAATAGCAGGGTATGCAAAGAGAACCTAGTGCCAAGACACTCCATTCTTCATTTTCTACCTGAAAACATTTCGAGCCACGTTACCACTTTTCTTGTTACCAGAGCAGAGAATTCAAATTAATTTAAACGTAATATAAAATTTCCCCAAGTGCAAATTGAACCTACACTATCATATATACAGTCAATCGCTGTCATATTGCATCACGATAGTCATAATAATAATTATTAGTCTTCTTCATTTTTCTTTTTTTTTTTTAGCTTCACGCTGTATCCCGCACACAGCAGGGTAGGCAGAGGGAACCTAGTGTTAAGACACTCCGTTCCCCACTTTCCGCCGAATTCGGAGGCTTGCGAGTTAAGTGGCGGAACTTAACGCCGCTTAATATTAATGTTCAATTAATTCTGAATGATAGTTTTATAACGACATGGTGTGGCGCTAATACTCAATCGAAGATGTAATTACATAACTTTTGCTAGCTTTCACAGTTAGAAACGTTGAATTATTAAGATTTAATTTTACATTTAATGTTGCTAACATAAATAATTAAGGTCAAAGCTTGTAAAACAATAATAACTGTGTAATATTGTAGATAGCACAAGTTCTTTAATATATAAAATGTTTATATTTTAAATAAATGTATACTTCATAAATGTTTCTTTTATATTTTCTTAAAAAACGTTTAGAATAAAGGTGTTTTGTTCACCACTTTGCGTTCAATTTTGCGACATTGCATGTCTTAAATAATGCCAAACCTTTTATCCAGAATATATATAAAATAAAAATAAATATAATAGAAATATTTCTGCTTGTTTTAACTGAACCCAAAACCATCGCGAGTACAGTCAGACACTGTCCTACTGTGCCTCATTGACCTCTTCACATCGAGCCCATCTCTAGTATATATTAAATTAGTAGAATCCTTTATGGTAAGGTAAAAAGAAGAATCTTGGATTCAGGAGGTGAGCATTAATTGGCATCTTAAAAAAAAGCTTCTTCGTTGGCTTACAACACGATTTGCAAGTCTCAGGCACTGGTCGAAGCTCGGTGACGGAAGCGCAGTGAGATGTCTAATCATGCTCAGTAGTTATGGGGTCAAATTCTATTGTAAGTTATATTTGTAATATAGATATAATATTTGTTTACTCGATCTGTACAATTCAAAAAGCACCTTGAACCACCCTCTTTGCCTATAACTTTAAAGTATAACTCAAAGATTCAATTTAAGGCTAGTTGTGGTGCAATTGCACAAAGTGTGACTGTAAACGCGACTGCTTGCGGGCTCGATTCCCACTCGAGAAATGGGAATATTCAATATTTTCATTTTTTTCGCTCTAGTGTGGAAATAAAACGCGGCGTGGAGTTCCTCCACTTAACACGCAATGCCTTCAGAATTCGGTATAAAATAAGGTACGGTGTGTCTTAACACTAGATTCCCTCTATCTATCCTGTTGCGCGGTACAGCGTGACACTAAAAAAAAGTAAAAACCTATACAAAATTGGGGGTATACTTTATATATTAGAAATAAAGTAACATTTTTACATACCTAATTTTCACAAAGTGCAGCTTTAAGCTCTCGTTTAAAAAACGAACTGCCAGTGAGAACAGAATATAGTACTACTTACGTCATTCACAACCAAAAATGTGTAAAAAAGGGCAAGTACTCATCAGATCTTAATTTACGTTGTATTATAAATATTCTATCTGGTCGTTGGTTATGATTAATGGTCTCTAAGAAATGGAAAAGAAATTGTTAAATATCATCTACTTATTTATCTTAGCTTCGTCTTTGTCATTGCTTCACTAATTAATTCTTAATAAGTTGTTTGGTTTTCACGTTTTTTGTAAACGAAATCAGGCAAAATAGATATAATAGAAAATACATTTCGTTTAGGTGCCGGTTGCGGCGCAGTGGCACATACATGTGACTGTAAACGACTAGTTGTGGGTTCGATTTCCACTGGAGGAGTGGAAATATTTAATATTTCCATTTTATTCGCTCTGGTGTCGGAGCAAAGCGCGGCGTTAAGTTCCGCCACTTAACACGCAAAGCCTCCAAGATTCGGCGGAAAGTGGAGTACAGAGTGTCTTAACACTAGGTTTCTACCCTGCTGTGTACGGGATGTATACGGGATACGCTGTAGCGTGAAGAGCGTATACTTTCCTTAACGCCACTACCTTTTATAAAGATATTGAAAAGCGTATATATATTTTTTTGTTTTCACTATGTAGAACTGATTGCTTATCTATTTTATAGGTCTACAATTACGTATATAAACAAATAAACAAATTTAATATTTATAAAAAACGAATGGTTGGCTATCGTAGCACCGAGGGAGACAGCGTCTGACTGTAAAGCGATGGTTCTGCGTTCGATTTCCACTCGGGGAATGATTATACTTAAATTTTAATTTGTTCGCTTTGATACCTAAGACAAAGCGCGGTGTCGAGAATCACCATTCAACACGTAATATCTCGATTCCATATGGAAAGTGGAGGACGGAGTGTCTTGTCACTAAGTCCTCCTTGACTATCCCGCTATGCGGGAAAAAATTCTCTCTCTCTCTTTCCCCTGTGCATTATTAATCCCATCTGGTGGTGGGGTCTGTTTTCTTCGTTATTTCTTCTTCACTTCGCTCGATTGGACGCATCGTGAACGAAAACGTTGCAGGCATTCATGTCTCTTTTAATGACATCTGCCCATCTCATCTTCGGTCTTCCTCTTCTTCTGGACCCCGAGATGTTCAGATTCATTATAACCTTTTCGATGTAACATTTCAATGTAGCATTCTATGCGGGAAAAATCGTGACCCTGTAAAAAAACTACTAAATATATGTATTCTAGGAAGATGTCGAACACATGTCCTTTTGCTTAACAAACACAGTAACGTACCACTAGACCAAGAGATAAAAGAAATAATTATAGTATATCGATTAATTTATTATTAAATGACTACATCAACCATTACGTACAACACTCAACTAAGTAAATACTGTAGATATGTAAAAATCCCATTTGTGAAATAAGTTTAATCACAGCATTTTTGAACATGATATATCAAAATCGTAACCGAAATATTCTTTATTCAAGAAGGTTATATTGTTAACTGTTAGTTAGAGAGGTTCTTAACTTAAATAAGTATTTACATTTGGGTTATGTGAAAAGTCGACAAGAAATTTTACAAATATAAAAAAAACAGACTATATGGAGCTTTTAATTATTTGATTGGTATGCTCGTATGCTTTGAGAACAGAACTTAAACTTTAATAAAAATTGTGTTATAACAGTAGAATAAAGAAATAACAATTGCAAAAAAAACATGTCCACTTTGAGCTCTTTCTTTATTATTTGTTAGATTTAATTAAGATTTTATAATGCGATTAATATCAAAATTTCTATTTGGATAAACCCACAACATAAAAAGTTACATTAAAATAAAATAATTTAATAAAATATATTAATAATATAAATACGTAGATAGTGAATAAAATAATAACGGAACGGCATTCACAATACTGAATAATAACATTGATATATTACTAAAACCGTCGTTAAAAGTGCGTCGTAACAACGCGACTTACAATAGTTCATATTTCTCATACAATTGTAGCTTTTATTTCATTAATAATAAAGTTTATAATTGCAGAAAAAAATGTAAACTATACTTGAAGCTATACTAAACTTGCGCGATCGATATGAGCGGGGTCTTTGCGAGAGGTTTGTACTCGTTTATAGTTTATTTGATAAATTGTAATGCATATTTTTATGACGTTACTTAATTAAAATGAGTATTATGTTATTATTATTGGGCGTTGTTATTTTTTTTTATTTTTTAAATAATTAATTCGTTATAAAATTAATATGAAGTGTTCAAGTTATATTAAAAGACATTTAAAGTAAACGTGTAAAAATTTGAACGCAGCGGGATCAAATTTTTATACGTTTTCTTTAAATGTCTTTTTCAGTTTTCCTAAGTGTGGAATAACACTTTAAAAATGTTTAAAAGTGTTCTAGTTTTACTAAATATTTTAATTTAATATACATATATTCTGAATCCAGAATCATTGTACATCTTCTAAGCACGCTTAACAAGAGTTTTATAGTTTCTAAACATAAATTACAATTACTTTTTTGTTATACTAGCTGTGCCCGCGACTTTGTCCGTGCGGAATTCACAGAAAGAGTTATAATTGTAAAATCAAAGTAGCCAACTAACTTAATATTTTTGACAGTTCACGCAATATCTTTATAAACTGTAGCGTAGGTTTTATTCTAATGTATAAGCTATATTATTGTAAATTTTTATTAAAATCCGTTCAGTAAGTACGTGAAAGAGTAACAAGCCTTAGAAACTTTTGCATTTATAATATTAATAGGATACTTATTCTATTGTCAATTTCAACCTTTTTTATAGAATAATCCCGATTAGTCATACAATATATAGAATAAAATACATACATATATAGTTAAAGCAAGCGTGACGATGGCCAGTACGCATTACACAAATTGGCAAAAAATAAAGAACGCTATTCACGTCGTGAGTCACTTCGAGTTTCATTGTACGAAATGCATAATTATATATATGTACATATTTTTATTTTTTAAAAAAATATTACCACAGACGTATATATCAAATGTAGTTTTATTATCTTTAATTACCGTTTTGGCTGTTTATTTTAACTTAGGTTATTAGTTTTCTAAGAAAGTCTTAAATTTGGTTGCGTTTACAATAATTGCGATGTTACCACCGCGCCCGAGTGACTCATCAAATTTTCACAAACGAATTACTAACTGTCCCAACGTCATTATTTTCTCTATGCATTCGTTTCCATTTGCCATCTGTGCACTGTTATTGATTATATTTTTATTGCTGACTAATATTTTATGCGGAGAAAATTGGAATCCAATTTGAATGGAGTCAATTTTGTGAATTTCTAATATGATTATGGTAAAGCGTTTGTTTGTAATTTTGTCATCGATATTTTTTTATTTATTAGGTTAATATTTTGCTTGCTATATGTCTTGTATGTTAAGCTTAAAAGCTGTGTTTATAAGTTAATATATATCTAGAAATACTTATCCTGTAATAAAACATATTGAGTGCAGAACGAAGTATTTTGACTATATAGGTCCTCTCTAACTACTCTGCTATGCAGGAAAGAGCAGGGCTGCAAAAAAGAACATATTTTAATTTATAGAACTTCTATATTAGCTATAACATATTAAACGCATCTACTATGAAAAAATATTCCAAAAAACCCAATATCAACAATCAGTAACCAAAACATAAACAAACCCGCAAATACAATAACCATCTCACAACAATCTAAAAACTAAAAAGAATACCAAACGTAAAAGTTGCAGTGCGTGCAAGCGTTCTTGCAGCGCGCCAATTTCATTGCTACAAAGTGCGTAATATCGATTACCGGCTCCCTCCCGGCCCGCCTCGACGCACAATCCGATATCCCAATAACAACGTAAAACGGAACGCATCCAAACGTCAACTTTGCGCGCCTAACACAAACGCCATTTTGTTTTGTTAGCGCCTATACGACCTTTTTTCCCGCCACGCGCTCCCCCCGCCGTGGTTGCCATGACAACCGATCTGTCACACGCACAGAACATAAAACGCAGGCATTGATTTTTTCCCCGCTTCCTCTTTTACTTTTACGCGTGTCGTGTCGACTTTTTGCCTGGATTTTTATTTTAAAAGCGCGAGTTTTGGCGCTGTGTACGAGTGCTCTCGGTTATTTGAACGGGTTGTAACGTTTGTGAGACACTAAACGTTTGCTATTCTTTTTGCGCTAAGCTTTGGTTGTTTTTTTTCCCTTTTGTAGCTTTTACCTGCATTGTGTATTTGTTTTTAGTATATGATGCATATATGTATGTACAAATACTTATTTAATATACGTATATATAATTAGAACTATAATTGTTAATTAATCTTTGATCTATATCTTACCACAATAAAATATTTATTTATTTTTTAATCCTCACATATATACAATATAAAACATATAGTAGGACTATTTACATAAACAAATTATTTTGTATACTTAAGACGAAATAAGTTAAGGTAGGCCCGTTAACCCGAGGGCCCATGCTGCCCTCGCAACCGGATTTTCACCCTCTAACTCCGTTGTTAACTCAATCTAAGGAAAACGCCGTAGATGCGGGCCCTACTTAGATCTCCATGTTTCTTAGATTGTCTGACAGTGAAGAGTCTATAAAGAAACATATTGTGCAAACAGAACAATTTCGCACTATATGAAGCGAATGAACTCATGAATATTTGAAGTAACATATAAATAAGTAAGAAATGTATATATCCATATTAATATTACAAATGCGAATGTCTGTGTATTTGTCTGTCACGCTTTCACGGCTAATCTACTGAACCGATTTGGATGAAATTTAGAAATGAAAGTAGTAAAATGACTGGGTCTAACATAGACTACTTAGTTTTTTAAAAATCAGCCTTTAAACGGTTGAAATAGGGGATGGAAGTTTATATGAAAAATCTACACCGCTTGACCGATTGTAACGAATTTTGGCGAATTTATTTTTCAAAAATCCACCACCGAGGGTTGCAATATACCAAAACAGCCACGTAGAACACGCGGCGAAGCCGCAAGCGGGCCGCTCCTTTGTATATATTTGTAGGTCCTTCTTGAACTTAACCTTCATGCTTTATCCTGCATAACATGGTAGGCAAATTGAACCCAGTGTCAAGAGATTCCGCTCTCAACTTTAGAGAATTTGCGATATTGCGTCTTGAGTTGAGCGGAACTAAATGCCGCGAATGGAGACTTAAATATCAAATCATTCAACACAGTGGTAATCAAACCCACAACCATCGCGATACAATGAGACGCTGTCGCACTGCACCATGTAGGTGTATATGTGCATATATTTATAGTTTTTTTTTTCAATTACCTCCACGCCTTTTTCTACATAACAAGGTAGGCAAAGATAACCAAAGCAGTGTCTTGACACTTCGTCACTCATTTTTTTTATAGCTTCACGCTGTATCCCGCACAAAGCAAGGTAGGCAGAGCTAACCTAGAGTTAAGACACTCCGTTCCCCACTTTCCGCTGAATTCGAAAGCATTGCGTGTTAAGTTGCGAAAATTAACGCCGCGCTTTGCCTCGACAAGAAATAAGAAGAAGAAAATGGAAATATTAAATATTTCCACTCCTCGAGTGAAAATCGGACCCACAACCAGTCGTTCACAGTCACACGCCTGTGCCACTGGGCCACGACTGGCCCCAATCTTCATTTTATTGAATCCAATATTGCGTGTTGAGTGGCGAAGCTAAATGCCGCGCTTTGTGTTACCAGAGAAAAAGAAAAGAGAGATAATATAATCATTCCCCTGTTTAGAAATCGTACTCACATACAAAATTATTTACATTAAGATACTGTTCTACTGTGCATGGCCACTTTAGACAAGGTGTTTCTTTATTTATTCGCAGATTTATAACATTTTGCTTTAATAAAGCTTAAATTTAAATATTTTATTATTTAATCGAACCTCCTGTGCTATTCCTGTAATAATAAAAGTAAGTAGACAGAAACTAATTATAATTTCACTGGTTTTCACTTACCACTCTGTTTAACAGAATGTTCTTCCTTATATTACAAGAAAAGTAATAGTGAACAAATCGCAGAACATGTTATTGCGTGCAGCTAGGTGTATCTCGACTACGTCACGATGGCGCCTTAGATATTTACCATTATTTTATATTTTGAGGTCATCCTGGCCCAGTGTGACAACGTCTGACTGTTCGGATTGATTTTGGATTTGAATCCCACGTGAGATTATTATATCTGAATTTGTTTTAACTTTTCCGTTCTAGTGAAGTACAAGATGTGGCGTTGAGTTCTATTACATAACATGCATGGTTTTATTACATAACATACATAACATGCATTCGGTTAGAAAGCATAGAACGTAGAGTATTATGAATTGTCATGAAACTACGTTCTGTGCTTTCTAACTAAGAACCTATTGAGGTTCTGTCGGCTTACCTTACTACGCAGAAAAAAGCATAAAGCTAAAAAAATACATATTAATAAAGACTTTTAAAATTTTAAAATTTTATTAGTTATGTTGACACGATAATTGTGTAAAGAATATTCTCTATTTGATTATTGTAGTTAGAGTTATATGACTCTTATAAGATATTTATTTCAAGTAAGTGAGTAAGTTAAACTAATTTAGGCATAACTTAAATATGCATATGTACGAAATACGAAAAACCAAATAAATTAAAAATGTTTGCTAGCCCCTTATATAATTGAAAGCGCAATGCTTGAATAATTAAATAAGTTTTTATTACCTTTTAGTAGCATTATAATAATAACCTTCTTATGCTAAATATGTCTTTTATCTATTTTAAAATTTATATCTCTTTTTTAGTTATAATTTTATATTTTAAATTAAGAAGATTGATAGGAGAATGTCAGTGAGCTTTCCACTTTTCGCCAATACAAAGGATTTTAAGTTTGGGAAGTTAGCCATCAACACCGCCTGTGGTACCCACATCCAATATATCATTACACCCTCTGCATCACAATTTACTTATAAGATTAAACTAGTTGGTTAATAGAATAAAATATCCGTAAAACTGTATTTGGAACCAGAGCGCAAAAATGGAAATAGTGTATAATCATTCCCAGAGCTAGAGTTGAACCCATAACCAACGTATTTGCAGCAGACGCTATGCCACTGCGCTACGACGGCCTCTTAACTGCTCTCTCCTATTAAAAATACTACCTCCTAATAAATAGCTTATGGGACAAATATGCAACTAGGTGAGTAAATAAAAAAAACGATCATAAGGTTAGGTTGAAGCCTTAGTGGTGCAGTGGGCCAGCGTCTACTTGTTTAGTAGACGATTGATATTTAATTTATTTTCATTTTTATGCTCTGGTAAGTACAGTACGGGGTTGAGTTCCGCCTCACTAGAATGTCCGAATCTGGATTTTATGACGTCTGGATTCTCTTCGCCTCCTTTGCTATAGGAAAAAAAGCGTGGAGCTGTATATGAACTACATAACTGTTTTGATATATTGCAAACCTTGGAGGTGAATTTTTTCAAAAAAATATTTGCCTAAGTTTAACCTTGCACTGTCAATTATATTTATCCGAAAAACCATTACAATGGGTCAAGGGATGAAAGTTTTTTCATATATACTTTCATCCCTTATTTTAACCCTTTAGAAGTAGATTTTTGAAAAAATAAGTAGCTTATGTTTGACCCTTAATTTGTTACTACTTTTATTGTAAATTTCATCTAAATCGGATCGATCGATTAGCCGTGAAAGCGTGACAGACAAACAGACAGATTTTCCCATTTATAATATAAGTATGGATGAAAGAAAGGATTGTTTTGTGAAAAAAAAACAAACATATTTTGTATGTATTTATTACAATTTTATAAAAATAAATTGATATAATTTAATTTAAATTTACATATTATAAAAATGCAAAAAATATAAAAACTTAAGCAGAACTTTTAACTACTATTGTGAATTAGGATTAAAAAATATATCTAGTAGTTTTATCTAAATATAAATTGATATTTTAAAACCCTTTGAAAGTATAGTTGAGTAATACGTATCTCAGAGAGAGAGAAATAAAACATGAGACAAATAAATAAAAAAATATACTTACATATATACTGAAAAATTGAAATTTAAATGGCTTTGAAATTAGATAAAGTATTACTGATCGATGGCTTCAATTTTATAACTTAATGATAAGTAATAAGGTTTATGATTATTTTCCTTCCCCATAAGCCGATTGTAAAATTGATAAAAGACAGTTACGATACCTAACTTAGAGGTCGTATTTTCTATTATATTTTCTATAATTTCTTTACTGAAAGTAATATATTAAACATTTTCAATAAATTTGTGTGTTCTGTTAATAAAATATAAGGAAAACGACGTATCCAAGAGTCAAAACTAAGCTCAAAACTGCGAGAGATCACTAAAATAAGCATTAATATATAACTTCAAATGATATAATAATACGTATAAATACTTGCAAATATAAAAATTCTTATAATTTAGCACCAAAATATAGATAATACATACATTATACAATTTAGTTACTGTATCTTTATTTACATTCCGTATTAAATAAAAAAAATAATACTTGGTTAAACGTTATTTAAGATCTAAAGCTATATTTATATACATATTTATTTAATACTCTGTCATTAGACTACGTTAATTTCACATAAAATTTCCGAATACACACGACACCAATACATATTATACAAAATATTACACCATTAATGTCATGATTTTGCATAAGAATAAGCCAAAATAAAATAAAATTTAATTTAATAGTTGTTTAAATAACAAAATGTATAGAAATCGCTTTAAAGCGAAATGCCTGTCATTTCAAGCTTTTATCTGAACAACGCTCTTCAAGTTTTATTAGTCATATACACAGTAATCAAAAGCTTAAGCGCACAACGCCATCTTGTGGCGAGTAGCCAAAGCTGAGAGAAGCTTTCAATAATATTAACATCCTTCAATCATATCAAATCTTAAAATTACATCACAAATTTCAACGAATATTAATTATTATTCATAATAGTGCATTGACAACAACTGGGTATCCAGAAAACGTCGGTATACAGGTTTTGTCCACTGGATTCAAGCGCCACTAAACGTTTTTGAATGTACTTTTGCTCGCAACGAGAAGTGTAGCCAATTGGTAAGGTACATATTCCACTGCATTCGTTTGATCTGTTGAATGAATTAAAAAATAATTAAGACTTAAATACAAAAACTTTAAAATGGAATTAGGATTCTTCTCCATAAGAGATGGCGCTGTCCCAAGTTATATAGTTACAAAAATATTACACAGATAGCGCTTATTAGAGACCCTACAAAAATATTTAGAAAAATATTTTTTTTTTGCAAATTTAATTTTTTCGCACTATTTTTTCCCCAATACCAATTTCACGTGGTTGAAGAGTGTCATGACACTCCGTTCCCCACATTCTGCTCAAAATCAAATCGTCTATGTCCTCTGACACATGTGTGTTCGGCGGCAAGACTCAACGCCGCGCTTTGTCTAACTATTATAGTAAAAAGTGAAAATAATTTAAATATAATAATCCCCACAGTGGGAATCGAACCCACAATCAACAGTTGTGTTTACAGTCAGACGCTGTACCACGTCATTTTTACTTAATTACTTTCTTTACTAAAACTAAAACAGTTTAAGATTTTCTTATAAATTTTAATACAAATTTGATATGCTTTTATAAAAAAAACTTACGTGCAAATCTCAGCTCTGACAAGTTGCGTCATATTGTCAGGCATGTTGACGACGTACCGCCAGTTGCCCTTGTTGTTGAGTGCGGCGCGCGGCGTTATGAACTGCGTGCGGACCTGACACAGCTCCTGCGTGTCCACCGCTTGGCGGCGAGGACGCTCGGCTGACACGTCCACGTCTTCGCTATTACATGTAAAATACATTTAATTAAGATTACTACTTTAAAAAGACTTGATCTACTTTAAAAAAACTCGGTCTTCTGGAAGGCTTGCTTGGAGAAATAGGTCTACTAAGTAGAGCCCTCTCAAGACAATAACATTTAACTGTGATGCATCAGCCAGGATCTCCACTACCTACTACTAGTCTACTACTACTAGCCTCCACCACCCATATTACTATCTCCTTTAGGATAACTCGGGTTCAAAAGAACCCGGTCTTTTGGAAGGCTTGCGTGGGGACACAGGTCCAACACGTATAGGCCCCTTAGAGTTAGTAAATTGTTTTACTGTGACGCATCAGCCGGGATTCATCTCTGAGTAATCACATTAAATTGCCCAGAGATGGTCACCGGCTAATGCGTAGAGACTATGAAAAATATGGAAACTAAACTGGGACTATGGAATGGAGTTTGGATGGATATTACTACTATTATTATTATATTACAATACTATCTCGTGTAATGCATTTCTATCTCGTGCTTAGAAGGCAGCATTAAAAGGAAGGGTTTCAAATTTGGTTACGCATAAAGAAACGCTCAAACAGAGTAGGGCTTCATTAATGCGCATTTTAAAGGAGCCTTTTAAATCTGTCTCCACGTGGATCGCTAGTCCCAGGCATTTCCTGCAGCTTCTCTTTCTGCAACCCTATGGGCACTTGCTCGATGAATGCATCGAATGCTAGTCTTTTAGTTTCACTCTTTATCTCTAGCAAGGGATATAAAAAAAACGATAATATAAATAAATAATAACTCACTTGGCTAAACCTAAAGCTATCCTCAAAGCTTCGGTCCCAGTCAATGTTCTTTCAGCAGCAGCTTTCACAAGCTCGGCGTTGCGACGACGCCGCGAGTGGAGCGTTGTGGTACGCGTCGGAAATGTTATGGAACGTTGAATTGTCACGTCTGAGTCTGATCGGGACGGCGATATATACCTTAAATGGTTAAAAGTATGTTATTATTTTCTGGATTTATCATTCGAAGCTTTTTAAAGGTGTTTTTTTTTAATTTTAATAACCAATACTATATTTTTTACAGT
Organism: Dryas iulia moderata; assembly: GCA_019049465.1. NCBI lineage: Eukaryota > Metazoa > Arthropoda > Insecta > Lepidoptera > Nymphalidae > Dryas > Dryas iulia. The sequence continues at coordinate 3,788,643 of CM032425.1, forward strand.
TATCATTTACAGTTCCTGCATAAGAAGTCAGAGAGAATCTAGTGTCATTCTGCACTTTCTGTCTGAATCAGTACATTGTGTATTTAGAACCAGAACTCAACGGGCCGCTTTGTCTTTTTACTTGGATTAGAACGAAGAAATGAAAATAATACAGTTAGAGTTACCTTGGTGAGGCGGTAATCGAACCCACAAGCAACGTAAGTAGTAATTTAATGAGCATAATACTTAACAAAAATAAAAAAAACAATTAATCTTATAATTAATTATAAATACTTAAAATTATAACAATTATCTAAAGTAAATTCATAAAATGATATGAATATCGCAACATAATTATAAATTTCTTGCCAAATCGTCAAATTTATCACGTTTCTTATAGGCTTAAGAAGGATTTTTAGAAATCTGTACGGAAACGGGATCTTATTTTTTATACTCCACGCAAACAAAATTACGGGCTAAAAATTGTATTAACTAATTATCTTTACTATTTATTGTTCTAGTCAGTGTGACTCATGGCCACACTGAAAGCTTTGGCAATGAAAATGTGATTCATAAAATTTCGTTGATCTTCACTTGTATTATTTTGTTGATGACTGACGTACATGGTGTTTGGGATAAACCCAACTATGAGTAACGAGTATTTGTAAGTTATCTAATGGTTATTTTATACAAATTCAATTGTATGTTAAGGCGACTAGGATGTACTAAAAAGACTTCTAATATTTTATTGTATTCACTTCACAATATAGAGATTTAAAGTTTAGTGGTGAATTTGAATCTAAAGTTACAGTTAGTGTTCTTACGTTCTAATTATATGTGCTTTATTTATACGAATAACGTGTTTTCAGATATACTTTTAAACTCGATTCAAAAGTATGTATTGTCGATAACATCAAGGGACATGCCCAATTTCACATTTCCATTGAAGAGATTATGAAATGGTTTTTTTAGCTTCACACTGTATGCCGTTCACAGCAGGGTAGACAGAAGGAACCTAGTGTTAAGACACTCCGTTCCCTTTCCGCCGACTTCGGAGACATTGCGTGTTAAGAGGCGGAACTTAACGCTGCGCTTTACCTCTGATACCAGAGCGAAGGAAATGAAAATATTAAATATTTCCGCTCCTCGAGTGGAAATCGAACCCACAACCAGTCGCTTACAGTCACACGTTCTGGCCCCAAAATAATAAGTTATTAAATGAAATAATAAGTTATAAAATCTTTAACTATATAACTAATATTTCCATCTCGTACAGAAACAGCGAGGCTATCATCAAACTCGCAGCCAAATTAAAGAACCAGTGAAGAATAAAAAGATTCATGTAGCTGACCGAGCAAAAAATTAAAAAAAAGGAAAAAATAAGGAAAAGAAATACAATCATCAATTAAGAACAACAAAGGCACGGAGCTGTGTCCGTGGAAGCCGAAGAGTCGTCATTCATTTAAAAAAAAAAAAAAAAAATAATAAATTACTCAGTTACTTACACATAATACGAAACGATACACGAAATCTTAAAATAATATTATAGACTAGGCCTATTACAATATTAGAACGGAAATACCTAAAATGTTACCATAAATCAACCTACGCAAACAAACATAGACATAAAGCCACTTACTTCCACCATTCACTCGGGTTATACTGGGTCACTCCGCTGGACGCTCGCAGCCAGTCAGAATTATAATTCTGATACAACTGAGGACTAAAATAATTGGGATTGTATACATTTAAATTTTCATTATTTTGCCTTAATCTTCTGTTTTCATAGTCATATTGTTCTGATGGATTCCAGTATGGGGTACTATGGTAGCCTTGGAAGCCGAATTTCGAGTAGTTTGAAGCTTGATAAGCCTTAATGTTATATGGTGTAGGACCAGCTATAGATGGTGGTTGGAGAGGCGTCTTCTCTGAGTATATATCTGTAATTAGATTTGTTAAATCATGTAAAAATAATATCTCAGGGATAGTATATAATGCACAGGCTTAAATAATAGTACCTATCAATGTTACATTCAATATAGCTTCACATTTTTACATAGCAGGTTAGTCAAAAAAGCCTAGGACCAAGTCACTCTATTCTTCACCTTTTTGGTGATTCCGAAATATTATATACAACGCCACGGTTTGTTTTATCTTATGACAAAACAAATCGCTCTAATGAGCGAAGTAATGAGAAAGAATATTTTAAGTATAACGTTTTCCCGAATGGGAATCAAACCCACTCTTCTACAGTCTATAAAGTCACACTCACTTCGTCATAGGCTTGGCATACTTTTAGTTTATATATTAATTAAATTTAAGAAATGTAATAGTGTCTTTTACGAAAATTTTGAAGAAATTACAAATATACCATTTCGCAAGGCTGATTTTCTACATTTTAATCACGTTACTTGCTAAGTTATGGAACTCAAATATAATTTTAATTTATACATTGAAATTTTAAAGGCCGTCGTGAAGATGATGATAAACGCGTTTAGTTTAGTATCATTCCCCCGAATAAGAATCTAATATACATCAGATGCTCATTCGGGGAAATGATTATATTTAAATTAATGCAATGTCTCGAGACTTCGAGCGGAAAGCGTAGAACGAAATACTTTGACACTCTGACTGACTGACTTAGAAAACCCATCTTATAGAATCAGCTATTTGGGAAAAAGCATGAAACATTTAATTTAAAATAAACATATCAATCAAGTAATCCGTGTTATTGAAAGTGCTTAAAGACATTTCCCACAGAACGGACGTTAACAAATTACTTAAGTTTCACTGCAACCTATCGAACTTTACGTATTTACTTTCTAATGACAAAGCCCTTAATCAACTTTTCGTGTTAGCGTTTGCGGAACATTACTTACCACCGTAACTAATGTACGTGGAGACTTTTACTAGTTAACGATTTTTACGAATGGAAGAATTTAGCCTAATTTTAAGAATGCAATTATATTTCTATTTCTTGATTATCTACGGTTGTTGTTGTGAAGCGTTGTTTATCTACGGTTGTCGGACCGCCTCATTAATATTTGTTTGGTAATTTATTATGAGATTTTTTACGCCTCACTTTTATCGAACATAGCAAGGTGGCAGACAGAACCTAGTGGCAAGACAGAACGTTCTTTACCTTCCATCCGAATTCGAGACATTGCGTTTTTACTACCAGATTGATATCGAAAAATTTCGTTTGTCTACCAGAGCGAAAAATTAAAATAATTTTCTGAATACGAATATGAAAAGGAGTCAAAACTCAAAACGAAACGAAAGAAACTCACAACTGTCGTGTATACAGTTAGAGAATATGACATTGTGCCATAATAGATAGCTCAATTTCTAAGATGAAGATTGAAAAATATGTATGTAAGTAGTAATGCATCTTAATAAAATCACTCTTTTAATGGAGTATTCACATGGAGTCTAGTCTTACTACTTTCGTTATTTACTTTGGATTTAATTATTATACTTTTTTCCAATAAAACCGAATTAGGGGCCAGTCGTGGCGTAGAGGCACAAAGTGTGACTGTAAAGCGACTGGTTTTGGTTCGATGGTGTGGGTTCGATTCGACTCAAGGGGTGGAAATATTTAATATTTCCATTTTCTGGTGTCTTTGTGCTTTGGTGTCGAGGTAAAGCGCGGCGTTAATTCGGCCTCCGAATTCGGCGGAAAGTGGGAAACGGAGTGTCTTAACACTAGGTTCCCTCTGCCTACCCTGCTGTGTGCGGGATACAGCGCGAAGCTAAAAAAAACCGAATTAATGTATGAGTGAGAATCGAACTCACAACCAATCACCTACAAATATATAACATTGTCTTGTTCCAACTGCGTTAAGAGGGCATTTAATTGCATACAATTTATGAAAGTACTTACCTTGATTAAATTTTGTATGAAACTTTGTATTATAATCCTTGTGGAACAAACTATCATCAACCAGTGAGATTTGGTCGACATGAGGCAGTGAATTGGGTCCATATCCGTAAGGGTAGCTGCCCTTCTTGTTCGTCTCGAAATCATCCCGACTTTCATCGGATAAGAGAGTTCTAATATCGTATTGTCCTGCTTCTACTAATTTTCTTATTACTTTTCTGGAAAATATAGCAAAACGTGAAACAACCTTTTAAAAGAGATAAATAATTATATATGTTTTTGTAAAGCGACACACGGCGTACATTTTTATTTTCATTTTTTATATTTCTATAACTTTTATATATTCCATAATATATTATTATATTTTTTCATCTTCCCGCTCTTTGCGCATAACTTTAGACAATAAAAAGCGACAACACACTTCGAGATATTACGTGTTGAGTGGCAGAATTTAATGCCACTCTTTGTCTTGTTCACAAGAGCGGAGAAATGAACCTAATGTTAAGACACTCCGTTCTTAGAGCTAAGAAAATGGAAATATTGAATATTTCCACTCCTCGATGGGAATCAAACCCACAACCAGTCGTTTACAGTCACACGTTCGTGCCACTGCGCCACGATGCTTATATTTGATATTATATTTTTTTAAATATATTTTATATATCTAATGAGTAATAAGATTACGAACAACTTTAACAAATGTAACAAATATAACTTGCTGTATTTAAAACTTAATACATGTTTTAAAATAAATTCAGTTACGAAAACATATTATAATTAAAACATATCTTACTCAGGGTATGGCTCTGGATGTAAGCAGTAAGTGAGGCCAGGTTGCGCACACGCAGGTGCTCTCCCTGGCGGCGCGGGTTCGAAAGCGCAGTTCTGACCATAAGGGCAGTTGTACCCAGCTCCACCTCTTGCGGCCCAAATTATCTGTAAATAAGTATGATGTGGTAATAAATAACAAAAAAATATAATTATGCGCAGCGTCCAACGTCCAACCTATCTTGCTATGTGGTGAAAAGGGTTTAGCTAAAAGTATAAATTGTAAAAAATCTGATAATTGAGTGTTTCATTGTTATAATTGTACGTCCCTCTTCTTCTTCCATCGTCCATACAAATAAATAACTTAAAAAACAATATAATAGACACAGCAAAACTTCATAAAAATATAAGCTTTTTTGTAAATTTATGTTTACTTTTATTGACATAAACTGAAGTCAAATTTTTAATTGTATGCCCTTACGATGTTGTATATATTCTTCTCTTTGTTGTTTCTGATATTTGAAAAATAAATGCTACATATTATGTATGTACAAGGTATAATCTCGGAAGCTAGAGAACGACCACTAGAAATTTAAAAATTATAAATAAATTATTACACACGAAAACAAAACAATTACTTATAAATAATTACAATTTAATCGTCGACACTAAAACAATATAACCAATAAAAAAAATCATAAAACTCATTCACTACAATCCAACACGGGAGAAAAATATTTAAATTTTTATATAGTCATCAGAGTTTATTGAATAGTCAATGACAAGGTAAATAATAAATGTAAACGTAGCATGGCCACATCTCTGCCCTGCATTGCTGTAACGCCCACCGGTTCGGATACAAATGTCAATGTCATCGTTATTCATCGGCAGCCAAACTCATGCAAAAAAAACGTAGCGAAATGATCTGTACCGAATTCTGATATAATAATATATTTTATAAGCATTTTTTTTTATTATTCATAGTTTTATAGTAGGTACTAGTAACGGCTCGTAAGTTTGTTTGTGTGGACTTAACGAACCTTTCAAAGTCAAAGTCAAATAATTTTATTCAAAATAAGAAGTTACATGCTTCGTTCGTCCTTTGAACTTTATCAAGCAAAATAATAATAATTAAATAGCTTCACGCTGTATCCCGCACACAGCAGGGTAGGCAGAGGGAACCTAGTGTTAAGACACTCCGTTCCCCACTTTCCGCCAAATTCGGAGGCTTGCGTGTTAAGTGGCGGAACTTAACGCCGCACTTTACCTCGACACCAGAGCGAAGAAAACGGAAATATAATTTCCACTCCTCGAGTGGGAATCGAACCCACAACCAGTCGTTTACAGTCACACTCTTATGCCACTGGGCCACGACTGGCCACAATTTTATATTTTATACCTAAAATCAATATTAGTTTATTAGCTAGTTCTATAAAAGTTGTTACACTCTTCGAAATCAATTCGTATACTTAAGTCAAGCCTAAATTTAAAGATTATAAGACAAAAAAGGATTCATTTCAAAAGTTCTGAAGTGCATGTACAAACATCCTATTTTTATTGTTTTATTATAGTGGTAAAGTATAATCTTAAGATCTTATAATAAGATTTAAACTTTAGCAATTTGAATGATAACCCTTATGTTTACATTTAGCACGATAAATATTGATTATTTTAAATAAGAAAAATGGACTTAATCCATTATAATTAGAAAAATTCTAAGTTTTACATAAGATCCTAAGATTTCGTCTAGTACCGTTTTACAGTAATACCTATATATCTATATAGAAAAGAATACATAGGTATTAAAAAAAATGAGCGCAGCAAAATTCAAGCTCGCGCCTCTTAAAAGCTATAATAAAATAATGGTTTGTGTAAAAATCTATTTTGATATGATGTTTTCCAGTTTATTGGTAAGTCAATAAGAAACATTAGAAAGGCATTATTTCCTCTTTTATTTAACATTTTTCATATTATTTATAATTAATTTAATAAAAGCTTAAAACAACTCTGAGATTAAAATATCTTAAAAGAAAGATTTTTTTTTAGCTACACGCTGTATCCCGCACGCAGCAGGGTAGGAAGAGGGAATCTAGTGTTAAGACACTCCGTTTCCCACTTTCCGCCGAATTCGGAGGCATTGCGTGTTAAGTGGCGGAACTTAACGCCGCGCTTTACCTCGACACCAGAGCGAAAAAAAGGGAAATATTAAATATTTCCACTCCTCGAGTGGGAAACGAACTCACAACCAGTCGTTTACAGTCACACGCTTGTGCCACTGGGCCACAACTGGCCACAAGATTTTTTAGAGAAAGTCCTTAAATACGTGATTAACAGACAAGTGTTGCTTTTGTTTACATTTATAGCGGCTAGAACCACCACTGTGAGGATATTCAACAGGCGATTCAGATTAGCGCGACGCGTCGCTTTCATTTGTGTGATACGAATGGCTAATGATAACGTTGACTCATAAATACTGTTGTACAAATTTTGGTTACTTCGATAACTTTGATGTAAGTTATCTTAAGTTTTTCATAATCTTAGCAATATATAAGTTAATATCTTCAGATACCTTATTTTACAAGTGTAATTCAGCTATTTAAGTTTTAAATTCTTTCTCTTGCTGAACGATGGTTCGTAGATTAATTAATCTTTGCGTAGTAAATATTTGTAAAAATCTTCCTACAGAGATGTTAACGACAAAAGTAAGGGGTGATAAGCGTATACGAATTTCATCGTAGCCAAAATCGTAGCCAAATATAGAATGCATGGCATATTGGTCAGAGCATTCGGATGGTTTTAAGAGGAAGCGGGTTCGAATACCAAAAAAAAAAACAATTTTTCAAGTGTTCAAATTTTTATACGATTTCCATAAATAAATTATTTTCTAGAAGAGGGACCTAAAACTAAAAATTAAATAAACCTAAAAGAAAAGCTACATTTAAAATCAGCAGATTAATCTACATCTCTTTCACAACCGTAATAACATATTCGACTAATCGTAGGAGTCGTTGGTTGCAATAAGGTTATAAGATTAATTCGGCTTGTCACTTTAGGGGCAAGGCTATGTAATGTCAGATAATCACGTCGATTTACAACAATGCTCATTCAACATTTTATTGCTCGGAATTAAAGCGACCCATTGTCGGCAAATTAGTCTACTAAGCCTTGGTGTTAAGAATGCGAATATCGATGACTGGTGAAAAAGACTTAAACGATTTCGTTCTGAGTATGTACAGTTAAGAACTACTACCTTGTAGAAATAAAATTATTCTACGTGCTTATATTTAAGACTAGGGGCCCGCTCGCGGCTTCACCGCGTGAACTATTTCGTTATATTACAACCCTCGGAGGAGTATTTTTGAAAAATAAAGTAGCCTATGTTTAAGGTTAGATTATTAATTATATTTATGCCAAAATTCATTACAATTGGTCAAGCGGTTTAGATTTTTCATATTAACTTTCATCCCCTATTTCAACCCCTTAGAGGTTGATTTTTGAAAAAATAAGTAGCCTATGTTAGACCCAGTCACTTTTACTACTTTCATTCTAAATTTTATCCAAATCGGACCGGTAGATTAGCCGTGAAAGCGTGACAGACAAACACACAGACTTTCGCATTTATAATATAAGTATGGAAAAGTATGGATATAAATAATCAGCATTAATATTAAGTCACTTGAATTTCTATATTTTCAAACATACATAATGCATTTCTCTATTATATAGTCGCTTTAGATGTATAGGAATATAGAATGAAAGGTAGGATGAGAAGTGTAGCCGGACGTAGAACAAGCAGCTTAGTGGTCAAAGGACTTGGACAGTTTCCAATCTCGGTTCAAATTCCACTGTGTTAAATTTTTTTTAGGTTTAAAAAAATGTGAATCATTACATTTCTTATTTTCAGTCACATGCGTTATAACTACTGTATCTTGATTTCTATGAAGTTATTAATGAGTTATATACTTCTTAGGGTCCAGTCATGGCGCAGTGGCAACGTACGTGTGACTGTAAACGAATGGTTGTGGGTTCGATTCCCACTCGAGGGGTGGAAATATTTAATATTTCCATTTTCGCTCTGGTGTCGAGGTAAAGCGCGGCGTTAAGTTCCGCCACTTAACACGCAATGCCTCCGAATTCGGCGGAAAGTGGGGAACGGAGTGTCTGGACACTAGGTTTCTTCTGCCTACCCTGCCTTGTGTGAGATACAGCGTGAAGCTAAAAAAAAAAGAACAAGAAAAACAAAAGAAATTTACTTCTTATTATAAATAACTAATGTAAGCGTAATGTAAGCACTTCCTATTCAAAATCACTCAATAATTGAATAATAAACATATTATTATCTCTAAAAGCAATGTTAGTTTAAACTTAAGTAGGACGAGACAAGCTTTTACGTAACAATTTTGAATAGTTTTCCTTTTCAAGCCTTGAAATGTTCTTTACATTACCAAATAAGTATGTATGTATGTTGTTTCATAATTTTACCTAACTAAAATTTAACTATGATATTATTAATACGTTTTCTCATAATTTTGAAGAAATCTTTTTATGAATAAACACTTTAAAACGTACGCTTCAAGAAAGAAAATTCAAGAAAGAAAATAAATAGCTTCACGCTATATCCCGCACACAGCAGGGTAGGCAGAGGGAACCTAGTGTTAAGACACTCCGTTCCCCACTTTCCGCCGAATTCGGAGGCATTGCGTGTTAAGTGGCGGAACTTAACACTGCGCTTTTCCTCGACACCAGAGCGAAGAAAATGGAAATATTAAATATTTCCACTCCTCGAGTGGGAATCGAACCCACAACCAGTCGTTTAGTCACAGGCTTGTGCCACTGGGCCACAAGAAAGAAAATGCATATCTATATACATTTATAATAAAAATGAAAGTGATCGCTGTCTGGAAAATATTTTAAAAGATATGGGGCCTGAAAAAATTATGAAGAATTATGATGAAAACCAAAAATAGTATTTTAAAATGTTTCTTCGTCTGTCTATGTTGTGAAGTATGAATATTTCTCGCTAACCTCTGAAACGGCTTCAGCAATTTAAATGCAGTGTTGTCTATTGCCTATCATATGGTAAAGTACCCTTAACATCAAATTTTTACTTGTTTTGTAACGGTTTATAAATCATAAAAATACAATTTGTCTTTTAATTTAGAACTCGAACGAGCCATATACCATAATAATTATAGCCGTATAGTTTTGTTGGTTAGTTTAAAATATATTTAGTTACATAAAGTCCTGACAATTTTTCTTATGTACAAGCTGATATAAAACATTAATTTAAATATTATTATGCCTTACCAACTAAGTACACAGGCGGAGCTCGCTATTAATTTATGTGGAACCAGAACGAACGGAGCGCCATTGTTTAGTTGGTGTACCTAATTTACATAATATACATATTTTTCTGCTTGAATTACGCTTGAGACAATGGCAAAAATATGTTTATGAACACTCAATTTGTCTGTTATTTGCTACTTCATAACTTTTAATTTATATAACTATATTTTTTTGGGACCAGTCGTAGCTCAGTGGCACGAACGTGTGACTATAAACGACTGGTTGTAGGTTCGATTACCACTCGAGGAGTGGAAATATTTAATATTTCCATTTCCTTCGCTCTGGTTTCAGAGGCAAAGTGCGACATTAAATTCCGTCACTTAACACGCAATGCCTCCGAATTCTGCGGAAAGTGGATCGGAGTCTTAACACTAGGTTCTCTCTGCCTACCCAGCTGTGTGCGGGATACAGCGTGAAGAAAAATATATTTTTATAGCTTTCCTCATAGAAAAGTAATCAGAGAGAAACATTCAAGACACTCCATTGCTTATATTTCCTTCGTATTCGAGACTTTGAATGTTGAGTGGCGGATCTCAACGCCACGGATCATCAGAGCTAAGAGATAATTTTTTTAATAAGGACTATTTCTCGAAGTGGAAATCGAACCCATAACCGATTACAGTAACTACAGTCCGATTTTCACGCAAGTACTGATCTTATCATAATTTCATTTCCATATCTCCACTGTGGTAAACAAAACGAATCGAAGCGTTGACTTCCGCCATTCAACATACAATATCTCAAAATTGGGAAAGCAGAGGACGGAATGCCATGTCTCTTGGTTCTCGGCTTTTTTACAGAGAGGAAGGAATAAATCTTGGAATCCTATAAATAATGTCAAGCATATTTATTCTGACAATAGTTATATTTGTGTTGGTTATTTAAATTTAATTATTTATGAATGGCAACATAGCGCGAGTCACTTAATGATAACAATAAATTACCTTTTGCATAATAATAGCATTTACATGTAATTACAATATTTTGTTATAGAAATGATCTATTAAGCCATAAATATACAACGTAGTTCTGATATTATTTAAAAACGAAATTTACTTGTTTTTCCTTTAGTGATCCACGAAATTAAATAAATATATCATGAATATGATCTACAGCGTTGTTTAAATTACCCTTTCAGCGAAGTTTGACAGCAACGATCTGTATACGACTGCGTATACAGAAGACTGAAACTACTGGGTTTCAGGTTTGATTCCCACTTAACTTCATAGTATTTGAATTATTTTTTATTTCTCCACTCTTAGGACAAGAATAAACCTGACATTGAATTTCGTCACTCATTACGCAATGTATCTGATTCGTATACGGAAAGTAAAGGCCTGTATGTGCTCTCTAGGATATGAGTAAAAGCGTAAAGCTGCTTTTATTCAAATATATTGTAACAAGCGACTATACTGCACTCTTAAATTAAACTCTTCTTTTTGATAACATCACAAATTATCAACAAGTTGTTTATGAATGTTAAACGGATATATTTTATTCGGGGAATAAGTTTATTATACCCCTAATAAAATTTATCCGAACGCGATTTTTGTGGATCAAGTTTGATGATGCAAAACAATCGAACAGTACTTAATATAATATATCATGAGACCGTCGTGGCGCAGTGGGACAGCGTCTCACTGTAAAGCGATGGTTGTGACTTCGATTCCTACTTGAGGAATGATTTTTCGTTCTGGTGCCTAAGATAAAGGGCGGCGTTGAGTTCCGCCACTCAACACACATTATCTAGATTTCGGGCAAAAAGAACGGATTGTCTTGATACTAGGTCCTCTCTGCGTACGTACTAAGCTAAGTACTAAGTAAGCAAGTGAAGTAACTCTCAAGTCCATCGTGTTGCAGTATGGTTGCATGAGGATCTCGAAGCAGTGCCTTGCATTACTGTGCGTACTTTGAGGGTCCACCACGAATAGTGCAATTAATAAAGTATTCAACTCAAGTAATTATGGGGCCAGTTGTGGCACAAGCGTATGATTGAAAACGACTGGTTGTGGGTTCGATTCCCACTCGAGGAGTGGAAATATTTAATATTTCTATTTTCTTCGTTCCGGTGTCGAGGCAAAGCGCGGCGTTAAGTTCCGCCACTTAACACGCAATGCCTCCGAATTCGGCGGAAAGTGGGGAACGGAGTGTCTTAACACTAGGTTCCCTCTGCCTACCCTGCTGTGTGCGGGATACAGCGTGAAGCTAAAAAAATATATATTGACTAGACACACGAAACATCTACTACATTTATACAAAACATATTTCAGAGACCAATATTGAAATTCTCTACCACCGTATACAGTCTAATACGTGACTCTTGCGCCACAACGGTGTAATTTGCAATTTTCCTTGTAAAAGTGTTTAAAAAGAAACCATAAATTTTCACTGTTATATCAGTCAGTAAAACAATATTGTCATATTAATTATGGGAAAAAATCGGAAGTTACGTTAGAATTACGTTAGGCATTGTGTGGTAATCATACGTGCGTGTACACTGCACGGTGTACGGTGTACTAGAACGAGTCTCTTCTACATTACAAATGTAGCAAGGCAAGGCACATGTGAATGACTAAATGTGATAAATCGCTGTATTTATGATAAAAGCAAAGTGTTTCTTGAAAATCAATGTTTATTACTTTATTTAATACTTTTAAGATTTTTTTAAATAATCAAATACTTCGCTCGTAGGTAATATATTTATGTTTTTGTTGTTAGTACGCAGGGAGAAGGCTTAGTGGCAAGATGGCCACTCCGTTGTCGACTTCTTAACTAAATTCTAGGCAATACACATTGCCTGTTGAGTGGAGGAATTCAATGCACTTAATTTACCAGAGCATGAAAAAGAAAATAGTTAAAAAACGATCATTTAACCTAAGAAAATCGAACTCGCGATTACGTTTACAGTCAGACGCTGTCCCACTTCGCTTCCATGGCCTCTGATTATATGCAATGTAGAAAAACGTAGTACTATTATCACGATATCGTAGAAATATTATTAATATATACTGATTAGATTTGACTTTGATTAGTTTGTCCTCAATAAAAATCAACAGAACGGATATCGATCAATTAATTTACAAGGTAACTTTTCCCGGAATCAACATAGCTTAGCTTTATTTATTAATTTTTTTTTTATTTATTAATTTTGAACGTGAGTCTACACTATAGTTCTTTTAACATAGTATTTCTTGCTTTATATAACTCAATAAAGTAATATAATCATTTTATATATATATACATATATAAAATACATTGTCTAATTTTCTTTCTACTTAAAGCACTCCACATTACTTTTCAAAAGTTTCGTAATCCTCTACTTATGTGTATGTGTATACTTACTATCTTTTTTTATTGTGACAAGTTAGAATCACGTCCTTTATTTTACATAATGTTTATGGCAGAAGCGTTTTGGAAAGCGAGTAAAGCTGGCGATAACTCAGATACTGCGCAACGAAGATAAAATCTGTCTTCACGCTGAATGCTAAATGCCTTCTAACTCACTAATATGCTTATTTACATTGGATTTTGTATAGTTGCCAAAGTTAATTGCTTTTGAACTTAGTTTCACTCTGTATCCTGCTCACAGCAGGGTAGATAGAGGGAATCTTCATGTTAAGACACTCCGTTCCCAACTTTCCGCCTAATTATGCAGGCATTGCATGTTGACTGGCTCGTGGCTCCGCACCAGAACAAAGAAAATGAAATATTAAATGTTTAATTTCCTCGAGTGTTAATCGAACCCACAACCAGTCGCATTTACAGTCACACTTTGTGCCCCTGCGCTCACGACTGGCCTCCAAAATAAAAGAAAAAATTTAATTGCAAAACAAAATTTTCCATGTTTACTTTTACGATTTTTCATGTTTAAGTAGGCAGAGACATTCCGATTTGCAATGTCTGACCGAAACCGAGACATTAGGTGTTGATCTAAGCACGATGTGCATTATTTATTGCCCGGTACTATACTTAAATTATTAAAAATCAGCAATCCATCGCGGCTTTGGTGATCTGCAACTTTTATCCTCTATTCGGGTCGTTTTAGGATTCTCTGAAGTTTTTGTTCAATTTCCATAATCCGTTCAGTATTTCCGTAGATTACTCTTTACAAACAAAGTTACAAGCTTTATCTCTTTATTATATTAGTATAGATTTTGTTTTTAATGTTTTATTTAAAGGAACAAAGACAAATGCTGTTGGCTGTGGCACAATTTTTATTTATTTAGTACCACTGCTAAGAAAAACATAAATAAAAAAAAATGTTATTTTGATTTACAGTGAAATTGTAACATAGCATAAGTCAATGTATGTACTATTATTGTTATTTTTCTTTATTTGATCTGGTTATACAATAGCGCGATAGCTTGCGTTGCTCGAAAGACAAAGCGCGTCGTTAAGTTTTGTCATTCATTTGCCTCGATTTTGGCCGAAAAGCGGAATACGGAGTGTCTTAACACTAGGCTCTTTTTGCCTACGGAAAAAAACGTGGAACTGTAAAAAATACTTTAATGTGAGTTTTGAATATGTTAAGCGTTAGTTTAGGTAGGTACATAATATAGGAACTAAATGAGTAAACTCTTAAGTCATCCTTGTCCCACATTACGAAGTTTTGTCAACAAGAAATTAGCAGAGTTAAAGGTTTGTTTAAGTTGGATGTCTATATAGGAATACATTGCGGTTACATTATAATATAGATATGACATAAGTAGTTGCTGCCCGCGACTTCGTCCGCGTAGTAAGGATAATATCTATCTTCTAATTTAATTCTTCTAGTCTACAAAAATCCTAAGAATCCATTTAAATTTGAGCCCGTAGTTCATCCCTGTCAATACACTGATTGTCTCATAAGCTCTAAACTTGCAATAGTTCTTGGACCGCCTTAATCTAGCCCAGTCACAAAATCTGTTCTTAGCAGATGTCAATAAATTATAAACTCGTCGTTTCCCTAATGTTATCTTTGCATCTTTCTCTTCTATCATGTTCTATTCATATGTAAGCAGCTTTACACTATTTCTCCGTATACCGGGGTAGTCAGAGAGGACCTAGTGTCAAAACACTCCCTCCAATTTCCACCCGAAATCGAGTATTGCATGTTGAGTGGCGAAACTCAACGCCAGACTTTGTCTTTGGTACCAAATCGAAAAAAAGTAAATTCAAATTTAATCATTTCCCCGAGAAGAAATCATACCCACAACCATCGCGTTTACAGTCAATCGCTGTCCCACTGCGTCACGACGGCCTCCTCCTCATGTACTTATTATAGAAAAAATCTCATCTTTTTCCGTTATAAGTTGCATATATAATCATTAATATAACTGTCTCATTAATGATAACAATTAATCTAACCAAAAAAATATTCTACGTAAATATTCGTATATCTAATACCTAGACGTAGCAAATTTACTTTTTGTTATATGCAATATATACAATAAAACTTCAACCATGTTTAAACATTTAATTAACAAACATAGGTATTTAATTACACACTAACTAACCATTAGTTTACATTTTCTTATTAATTAGGTTAACAATATAAAATAATGTAACATTTTTCCTTATTGCATTACAGTTCCTTGTGGCTTGTGGCGCAGTTTAATTGCTCACCACACCCACCTCGTGACAACAGGCGTTAGTAGCGAAACGAAAGTTCTGCACAAATCAAGGATAATCGTGCGCGACACGCAATGACATAACTGTCAGTAGATATATATTTATTAAACGTTAGAATTTAAAATTAATTAATAAATAGGCCGTAATAAAATAATAAATAATATGATATTGAAAAATGAAATAGTCTTTTTTTTTATTAATGAAAGGGTAAGGGCAAACGAGCAGAAGGACCACGGCAACGCATCCACAACATTACAAAAGTTGTGGATGCGTTGCCGACCTTATGGGGCAGGAGGAAAGGAGGGAGGAAGGGTAGGGAAGGTGGGAACAGGGAGAGCTAGCTTACATGCCGTGGAACCAGAACACATAATAAGATGTTTGGCGGTTCGTCTTTGACATGATAGTGATCGCGAGCCACTCGGAGTACGAATCTCCTACTACCAAGCTACTGGGTTAGCCGCCGGACGCGGAGGGGAATTATATTCTAACCCGTCCTATCACGGGTGAATCTGAATTTATGAAACAATTAACTGAATGTATATTTTATTTTTGGATTACAATAACGCAGTATAGGCCCAAAACGCTGAGCAGATGAGGGTGCTAAAACTGGCCCTTGAGAACGGAACCGGCAGAAGCGCAGACCGAGCGGTGGACACCAACGTAATGCAAAGCTACGCAAGCGTCACTGCAAAGGCGTGCACACCGAAACCAGTGCACTCAATCATAATCTCCTCGGAGAAAGAAGAAGAGACAGGGGAGGAGGTGCTGGAGCGAGTGCGCAAAGCAGTTGATGCGAAAGAAGGCTGGGTCAAAGTGGAGAAAGTCAGGAAGGCCAAGGACAGGAAAATTATTCTCGGGTGCCCGACGATAGAGGACAGAGATAAGGTCAGGCAGCGGCTAGAATCCAACCGCCTCGTTGTTGAAGATGTCAAAAACCGTGACCCCATGATTGTCCTGAGAGATCTCTTGAGCATCAACTCAGACGAGGAGGTGCTCAAGGCTCTCAGGAAACAAAATGGTGAGGTATTCGACAGCCTCACCAAGGAGGACGACAGGGTCCAGATTCGATACCGGAGGAAGGCCAGGAACCCCCATACGTGTCATCTGGTGCTGTCGGTGTCCCCCAAAATATGGAGAAGAGCGACAGAACTAGGCGCACTGAGAGTAGACCTGCAGCGGGTCCACGTCTCAGACCAGTCACCCCTGGTGCAGTGCTCACGGTGTTTGGCATATGGTCACACCAAAAAGTACTGCACCGAGGGATTAGAGGTCTGCAGCCATTGTGGAGGCCCACATCTGAAGGCAAATTGCGAACAGTGGACGGTAAATGCTACCCCTACTTGCAAAAATTGCATTAGGGCTAGGATTAACCGCACAGAGCACAACGCCTTCAGCGAGGACTGTCCTGTCCGTAGACGATGGGAGTCGCTGGCTCGCTCGACGGTAGCATATTGCTAAGGTTGATACGGTGGACTCTGGCATGTATTGCGTGCTCCAGGCGAACACGATGAGGAAGAAGTTGGCCACTGAGGAACTACTCATGGAAGCGTCAAAGCGTAGGGTGGCAGCCGTCCTGATCCAGGAGCCATACGTCGGTGCGGCTCGAAGCATGAAGAGTTACCCAGGTGTGAGGATCTTCCAGAACAATGCGCCGGGGGAAGGAACCGTAAAGGCAGTAATAGCCATTCTAGATGGCAGCATCGATATAGTCCAATACCCCAAATGGACCACTAACAACATAGTAGTTTTGAGACTGGCTACCAGAGCCTGGAAGATCACACTGGTCTCTTACTACTTCGAGCCGGACACACCTATGGATCCCTATATCTGCCAGCTTAAAGATATCGCCCGGAAACCCGGGCTGGGCAGAGTAATCATGGGGGGAGACGCCAATGCCTGGAGCACGTGGTGGGGAAGCGCGAAGACGAACGCCCGAGGAGAGGTGTTCATGGAAGCCCTGGATGAGCTCGGTCTCCAGATTTTAAACGTAGGTAATACACCAACCTACGATACCATTCGGGGCGGTCAGCGTTTTCACAGCCACATTGACGTCACCGTATGCAGCGTGAACGCGCTGGACCTGATCGAGGGCTGGAAGGTCATCGAAGGCCTCACGAGTTCGGACCACAATGGAATTTTCTTCGGAATTAGGCTAACAAAATCAAAAGGAATAAATATAAAAACAACTACTAGAAAATACAATACAAGAAAAGCAAATTGGAGCCAATTCCGTGATAAATTAAATTCATTAAAATTACACTACAGAATTTCAGTTAAGAACGCAGATAATATTAGGACAATCGAACAATTAGACGAATTAGTAAATAAATACACAAATATAATAACAGAAGCATGTACTGCATCTATTCCGATAAAAAATTCAGGACAAAAGTTAAAGATCCCATGGTGGTCCGAACACCTGGAAAAGCTAAGGCGTGAAATGATCACGAAAAGGCGTCGAATAAGATGTGCAGCACTGGTTAGGAGAGCGAGAGTGGTGGAAGAATATTTGAAGATTAAAGAGGCGTATGAAGGAGAGGCAAGGGCAGCACAAATATCCAGTTGGAAAACTTTCTGTGGGAAACAGGACCGAGAAGGAATGTGGGAGGGAGTATATAGGGTGATAGGGAGAACAGCTAAAAGGGCAGAAGACGTACCACTGGAGCGGGATGGTGTGCTAATGGACGCAGAAAAATCGGCAAAACTCCTGGCTGAAGTGTTCTTTCCGGAGGACTCGAGTGAAGAAGACACGTCTCACCATATAGACGTAAGACACAGGGCCAACGGCGGAGCATGCGGAACACCGCACGATCCGCCATTCACTCTCTTGGAGCTCCAACTCTCACTCGAGTCATTCAACCCGAAGAAGGCACCTGGAGCAGATGGGTTCACTGCCGATATATGCAGTCACGCCATTAATAACGAGCCAGAACTGTTTCTGGCTATAGCCAATCGTTGCCTCGAACTCCATTATTTTCCGAAAATATGGAAAGAGGCAACCGTCATCGCTCTTCCAAAGCCCGGGAAAGACAATTCACAATATATACAATAAAACTTCAACCATGTTTAAACATTTAATTAACAAACATAGGTATTTAATTACACACTAACTAACCATTAGTTTACATTTTCTTATTAATTAATAAGAAAATGTAAACTAAACAATATAAAATAATGTAACATTTTTCCTTATTGCATTACAGTTCCTTGTGGCTTGTGGCGCAGTTTAATTGCTCACCACACCCACCTCGTGACAACAGGCGTTAGTAGCGAAACGAAAGTTCTGCACAAATCAAGGATAATCGTGCGCGACACGCAATGACATAACTGTTAGTAGATATATATTTATTAAACGTTAGAATTTAAAATTAATTAATAAATAGGTCATAATAAATTAATACATAATATGATATTGAAAAATGAAATAGTCTTTTTTTTATTAATGAAAGGGTAAGGGCAAACGAGCAGAAGGACCACGGCAACGCATCCACAACATTACAAAAGTTGTGGATGCGTTGCCGACCTTATGGGGCAGGAGGAAAGGAGGGAGGAAGGGTAGGGAAGGTGGGAACAGGGAGAGCTAGCTTACATACCGTGGAACCAGAACACATAATAAGATGTTTGGCGGTTCGTCTTTGACATGATAGTGGTCGCGAGCCACTCGTAGTACGAATCTCCTACTACCAAGCTACTGGGTTAGCCGCCAGACGCGGACGGAGGGGAATTATATTCTAACCCGTCCTTTCACGTGTGAATCTGAATTTATGAAACAATTAACTGAATGTATATTTTATTTTTAGACTACAATAACTATCACTAAAAGCCGCAGTTACTATAGTTAAAAAAATGCTTTACCCATTTTTTTTTCATAGCCGGCATGTCAAAAACAACCTACTGTTTGACTAAACAGAATATTATTTTTATCTTACTGCTCTATACAAAAGATTCGTGAAACTATAAAAACAAAGAACATATTCAAAAGTCGGCAACCTAAGTGTATTCGCCAAGGTCTTATTAAAATATAGTAGAGTTTCAAGCCATGAACCAATGTGCAAAGTTTCAGTGTCAAATAGATGCATTACAGTTAATAATTTATGATTAGACCAGATATGCAAAAATTGATTGATATTAGTATAGTTACTTATAGTAACACCAAATTATAATAAACTCTAAACGACTTAAAGAACTCAGTAAGTACAAAAACACTACGAGCTAGACATCATGGCAAGTCCTGTATGTAGCTTTAAGAAAAATTATAATTTTATAAACATAAAAACAAAGTTAGACCCCTAAGATGTATTCCTGAAGACTGCAGCAGGCGGTCTGACTGCAGACCGATATGTGGAAGACGTTCTTCTTGATCACGTCCTTCCTTATGAAGGCTTCGTAGGAGATGGCTTCCTTCTAATGCATGATAATGCCCGATGCCATACAGCACGAATCACTCGTCATTCCTGGATGAAGTTGATATTGAGACCATGGACTGGCCACCACTCAGCCCTGATCTTAATCCTATTGAACACATATGGGATAAGTTGAAACGCAGGGTCCGAGCCAGAAATCTAGCGCCTGCAAACATTGTAGAGCTAAAGACAGCGCTCGAAGAGGAATGGGAAGCTCTCCCTCAAGATCTGGTAGTAAGGGTTATCAGGTCGATAAGGAACCAGGAATCAGGAATGAGGATCAGGAATTAAGGCCAGGGGGGACATTTTGTTTTCATTTAATTTTAATTATTCTTTGTTTTTTTTTCACTTATTCAATTTTTGTTGCTTTGTAATTAGCATTCGATTAAATTGGAAAATATTTTGCAGATTTTTCAAATTATGGTATCACTTTAAAGCTTATGAAATAGGCTTTCAAAAAATTTACATATACCTATTATTTTTTTATTATTTAAAAACATATTACATCATTTATCAGTTTTGTAGAGGTGAGTTGATTCGGTTGCACGCGAGAGTAGTAAGGTTACTTTAAATAAATTATACCTTCAGAGTTCAGTTTCAGGCTTCTTCCCTTCATTGCAGTGTAGGCAGAAAAAACCTAGATCAACACTCCGTCCTCCACTTTCCAACCCAATCCGAGACATTGTATATTGAGGGAACTAAACACCGCGCTTTGTCTTGTCGCTAAAGAAGAAATTAAAATAGTTTAAACATAATTATTTCCCTGAGTGGGAATCGAACCTGCAACCATCATATATACAATCAGACACCATTACACTGCTACGATTAAAATACATAAAAAAAACCTTATCTTACAAGTGTCAAATATTATTGACCCAACAAAAATACTTAGAAATGCCTGTACAACTTAGATAACATTATTGTTTCATTATGCCTAAGTAAAAAACACTTCCGTACTAATCAATGCCCCACATAGCCTTGTCGCTTAGTCACGACTATTAGTATATCGGATATGTCGTTAAATATGTACGATATCTGATCTTGGTTTTTTTTTGGTAGCCTTATTTTTAAATTAGCTTAGTTAGGTTTTTTTTTATTAAAGTATAATAAAAAAAATGAAATGTGCTAACAGATTAAAATATATTTTTAAAAATGAGCAAGGAAAATTAAGTAATATTTTCCATTTTTTCCATTTTAAAATTCGACCGTCATGACACAGTAGGACAGCTTCGCATTTAGGCGGAAAGTGATAAATACGTACTAACGTAAGGCGTACTTTGATAACTAAGTAGGTTAGAAGGAGGAACTGCCTACTCCTCTTATTATAAAAGAAAAAAGCATAAAGCTTCTAAACAATTTATGTTTACTTATCTTTTTATACTTAAGGTGTTACTTAAGGTGTCTGACGATTGATCCTGTGAAAGTCAATTTCACATGAAACATTGAAATGAACTTTAAATTTGTCTTTAAAAAGTTTGTAAGCTCTCTTGTCATAATAATTTACCTGTTAGGATCCCCACATAAAAAATCATACTTCTTTTAAGCTTCACACTTTTACTCGCGGCACCAGAGAGTGTAGAGAGAACCTCGTGTTAAGATAGTCTTTTCTTCACTTTCACTTCATTACTTATTGAGCGGCAGACCTCAGTGTAGCGCTTTTCTTGTTTATAAAAGCACAGAAATGAGTTAACAAATTATGATTATCATTCCGAGACGAAATCGAACCTACAATCAATCGCAATTACATTGAAACGCTGTTCCACTATACCACGACAGTTTTAAAAAATAACTATGATAACACGCTATTATTTTTTTCTTACAGATTTAAATTAATAAATTATGAGATTTAGTTCTGGTAAAAAACACGATAATTAAAACCTATTTGAGTGACAAGTTAATTTGAAATACCACATTTTAATACATAATATCTGTCATACTCAGAATATATAGAAAAATAATTGTAACAATCCACAAATACTTTGCAGATATTTATATATACATACATAAATGAATAAGGCATTTGAAACTAGAACAGCGTTTTTTTAAATTAATTGTTTACGAATTCCGCGTATTCTTATGGTAGGTACGGTACGCTTAATTTTCAATACAAAATCGCAAAAGAATGTCTCTATTAATTAATGTATTAAGTTACAAGGCAAAGTACTATTTGTTACGTATATAATGTACTGTTTTCCTAGGAAATAAAATTTTCTAAGGATTGAATTAGAAGTGTTGTTTTTCCCATTGTGTACAGTCGCGAGAAATCATTTATTGTATTTAATATTCTTTATATATTTTTTTGCAGTTATACATTTCCGGAATATAGTGATTGCGTATATGACACTAGATTACCTTAGAATCTAGTGCTAAGGACTGGCACTCCGTTCGTCACTTTCCAACTAGAAAAAAAAGCGGAATTAAGCACCGCGCTTGCCACTTTTTTTACAAGAATTACACTTTAAAAAAATAACTTAAATATAACCTCTTCTTTAAGTGAAGATGTAAGAAAATAAATATATTATAAAAAATAATTTTAATGCATTGTTTTTTTAATTTATTCTTTTAGCATTACGTCGTAACCCATACAAACTCTGTTTTTAGGGTAGTTCTTTCCATCATAATAAAACATACAAACTATTAAAATATCATAATATTATCGGAGGGAAATCATTACAATGGAAATCCAAGTCTTTTAAAGAATATACATGAATTATTTTTTTAAAGACTTCTTGTGTAGAACTGTACTGTAGTGGAATCAAAATACCACGTATATCCTGTATTTTTGTTACTGTATAATTTGAACTATAATAAACGAAACAATGAAAAACACAATTAAAAAATGTATTTCAACTATATATTCTTCTATATCAGATAAAAATTAAAGTACAATTTTTACAAGCACTCTAACTTTACACTTAGTCCTAGGTGCGAATATTAGGAAACTTTGACACTTGCGAGCGTGGAGGTACAACCTCGCTCTACATGCATACTTATTAGGCTACAATAGAGACCGCATATTAATTATTTGTATAGTGCGATACTAGTCGACGATTACTCATCGTGTGAATTTCTTAACGTTTTTAAGAAAGTAAACTTTCTAACGTTTTTTTTTCAGTTTATTTGGTTATACATTTCTCAGATACAGCATACAGACATTATATATGTCATCAGGAAGAAACTAGCATTAAGACATTTATATATGTCATTTATATGTATATTTATATGGTTGGAGCCAGTCGTGGCGCAGTGGCACAAGCGTGTGACTGTAAACGACTGGTTGTGGGTTCGATTCCCACTCGAGGAGTGGAAATATTTAATATTTCTATTTTCATCGCTCTGGTGTCGAGGCAGAGCGAGGCGTTAAGTTCCGCCGCTTAACACGCAATGCCTCCGAATTCGGCGGAATGTGGGGAACGGAGTGTCTTAACACTAGGTTCCCTCTGCCTACCTTGCTGTGTGCGGGATACAGCGTGAAGCTAAAAAACAAAAAAAGAATGTATATGTCGGCCGTCGTAGCGTAGTGAGACTACATCTGACTGAAACGCGATGATTGTAAGTTTGATTTCCACTCGAGGAATTATTATATTTAAATTTTGAATCTTCGCACTGGTACATAAGACGACAAGACTCACGCGTTGTTGAGTCCCATCACTGAAAACTCAATATCTTAATTTCGGGCGGAAAGTGTAGGACGGAGTATCTCGACACTTGGTACTCTCTGACTACTATGCTATGCTAGAAAAAGCGTGAAGCTGGAAAAAAAATATTTAAACATATACATATACTAACACACTAACTGTAGGTATAACATTTTTCACTCCTTGCGTAAGGTTAAACCATCTGGTTTAGAGGAAAATATTAAGTATTGTTAAAATGTTGTTTTAGTAGACTGATTAGTTCTCGTACGTACTTCAGGATAATTTGTTGACATTTTTTTCAACAAATGTTTTAATTAAATCTCTTTGTTTATATATAAATAGTACCAGATACGTCAATTTATCAACTAAAAAAATCTTTTCAAATTACTAACTATAATAAAAATAACTAGTTTGGGGGTTCGGGCAGGTTTAGAAAAATGTTACACTGATATTCACTTGCATTCATTCCATGTATCGTCATCTAAATCGAATGGAAAATTTCAGTTCAATCGACTGATCAATCAATCAATCGGTTGAATCGACAAATCAAGCTCAACCGAGGGGTCGGCAGATATATCCTTTAAATTGAGTATTACAGTTCTAAGTAAATAAAATAAAAGCTTTATAAATATAAGCAACTTAAATTACTTTAAAGAAATATAGTTATTACCTAAAAAGATAAATATAGCATATGTACATTCCCTTTAACACGAGACATTATTTACTCCTCGAGTGAAAATCAAACCCACAACCAGTTGTTTACAGTCACACGTTCGTGCCATTCCGCCACGACTGGCCCCACATAAGTAAAGTACAGTACAGTAACTTTTTGTCGTTAAATATTAGGTTCAATTTAACCCAAGGACTTCGTTATTCGGTTTTAATTAGCATGTAATTACTTTCAAAATCGTGTATCGATATTATCTATTATGTCACGATATTTGATTTGTTTTAATCTGATTTCATGTCTCTGATTACAATAACAAAGCCTAGAAGGAAATCCTTGAAGTGACAATATGGATAATAATAACAATAACTTAATTTGTATATTTAATTAAATCAATAGTATAACAAACGTTTTGAAAGTTATTTGTAACTAGCGGCCCGCTCACAGCTTCACCGCCGGAACTACAGAACTGTTTCGTTGTATTGCAACCCTCGGGGGTGGATTTTTTAAAAATAAAGTAGCCTATGTTTAAACTTGAATTATTAACTATATTTATGCCAAAATTCATTATAATCGCTCAAGCGGTTTAGATTTTTAATATAAACTTTCATCCCTTTAGAGGTTGATTTTTGAAAACAATAAGTAACCTTTGTTTGACCTAGTAGATTAGCCGTAAATGCTTGACAGACAAACAGACAGACTTTCGCATTTATAATATAAGTATGGATTACGCGCTATGTTATGGTTATACTATTAACATATAATAATATTGACACCCACAGATAAATGAAAATAAGGCAAATATAAAACGTGTCTCAATTCTGCTTTTTTTTTTTAGCTTCACGCTGTATCCCGCACAGCAGGGTAGGCAGAGGGAACCTAGTGTTAAGACACTCCGTTCCCTACTTTCCGCCGAATTCGGAGGCTTGCGTGTTAAGTGGCGGAACTTAACGCCGCGCTTTACCTCGACACCAGAGCGAAGAAAATGGAAATATAATTTCCACTCCTCGAGTGGGAATCGAACCCACAACCAGTCGTTTACAGTCACACTCTTGTGCCACTGGGCCACGACTGGCCACATGGTGTTTACCAATATAAAATTGTTTAACGAACAAAAAAACGAACAAAATTTAGAACGCGTATTAAAATTAGAACGCCGCGGGATTCAAACCTGCGCCTCTTAGACACTCAATTGTACACATTTTAACCGCTAAGCCATGCATTCTGCCTACTGGCTGCGTCGAAATTCTTATACGCTTATTATAACTTATTTTTGTTGTTAGAATTTTTGTAAGAAGATTTTTACCAATTTCTGATACCCAAAGATCGAACAATCGTTTAGAAAATGAGAATGTTAATTTTTAAGTTTTCTTAACATTTTTAAAGCTTTTATTGTTAACGGTTTCTGTCAAAGTTTTTCAATTTCCTATGTGTGCGAATAACACTTTAACACAACTTTAGAAAATTAACGTCAAATTATGACAATATTGAAAGTTCATTAACATCTCCTTGTTACTATTTGCGCCTTTTTTGTTGAATGATTAATAAAATACTGAATCCGGTAAAAAGCGTTTACTGCGCTTAAAAGACAATGAACTTTAAAGAAAACTAATTAAATAAACCCTTGATTTTTAAAAAGCTTTTTGTTTCGAAGCGATGCTAATTTATTCGATTACTATTAAAAACTCATTTGAGATTAAAGTAACCGCATCATGCTACAGTGACTTTTGGTAATATTATTGAATTAGTCACCGAGTGAATGATAAAGTGAAGTTGTAATATTATTCTACAAGTTAATGTTTTGTTCAAAAAAATATTATTTCTACTTTTAAGTTTTAGAAATGTTACACGCTTAAGAAATTGAGATAGACATTTTTTGAAGATGAGATGCATGTCTTAGCCGGTTTTAACGCCCGTGTTCGAATTCCGCTGCGTTCATTTTTTTTTTTAATTTTCTAAAAAATATATTTTTTAATATAACTTCTACATAAAATATTATATAAAAAGTTTTTGTACAACTGACTAGTCCCTCTGCCTACCCTGCTGTATGCGGGATACAGCGTGAAGCTATAAAAAATATATATTAGAAAATTCACATTACTTATCCACAGGGGTACCATGGGGCGAGTATCAGCGTCTAACTGTATACGCAATAATTGTGAGTTTGATTCTCATTCAGGGGAATATTTATATGTACGTTATTTATATACGCTTTGGTGAACTTTGGGCGGAAAGTCGAGAAAGTCTTGACTTTAGATTCTTTCTGTTTGATTGTAATACATGCAGGAAAGCGCGTAATTAGACTTAATACTTGATAAAAGTCTCGTGGCTAGTCATGGCCCAGTGGCACAAGCGTGTGACTGTAAACGACTAGTTGTGGGTTCGATTCCCACTCGAGGATTGGAAATTATATTTACATTTTCTTCGCTCTGGTGTCGAGGTAAAGCGCGGAGTTCAGTTCCGCCACTTAACACGCAAGCCTCCGAATTCGGCGGAAAGTGGGGAACGGAGTGTCTTAATACTAGGTTTCCTCTACCTACCCTGCTGTGTGCGGGATACAGCGTGAAGTTAAAAAAAAAAAACTTGATAAAATAAAAAGAATATTACATTTAGGTATTATAATATATAAACAATAATATATTCTTTTAAAATAATGAACTTCGTTTTTTTACAACGAGTTGATTGAACCTCTTCAATATTAGATTTGCTTGAAGTTTAAATAAAAGAATAAACGAATATTACGCGAACATAAAATAAATGCCGCAGCATCATAATCGAATGCAACAAATTGGCAATACGGAATAAATCGATTTCATCGCACCTCTTAACATAAAAAATTAAACATGTAATAAAAAAGACTTTAATAAATAGCTTTGGAAGAATAAATTTTAGCAAATATTCAAATATATCAAGTGGCAACACCGGTGGCGCCTACGACGGCGCCTTTTGGTCGATGACGGAAAACAAATGAGGTTGCAACTTCTATGTGACTTATTAGTGTCAATGCCTGACTTAAAATCGCGGGGTCAACATTAAAAGCTAATGTTAAATGTAAATGAAGACTAATATGCAGCTTTATATACTAAGTCCTGTATGATAAATTGTAGATAGCTTGCTATTTTATCTAGTATTTTAAAGTATAAAAGTATATTTATTGCATTTGTAAGGTAAGCTTTTACACGAAACAACCTAAAATATCAATAAATTAAAAAAGAAGATTTTGACTTATTTTGTTTGTTGCTTTCGATGCCTTTATTCCAAGCTTGGAAAAAAATAATATGAATTCTAAAATCAAAATGTAGTTTATATAATATAGTAAGATAAAATATAATTCCTAGCGTAGTAGTAGACTTAAGCGATGGTTGTGGTTCCGATTCCTACTCGGCGGAATTATTAAAAATTAATTAATACATTCAAATTATTATCATTGTCTTAGGTAGACAAAACGCGGCATTGAATTCCGCCACCAACACGCAATGTCTCGGTTGAGGTGGAATGGAGATAACGGAGTCTCTCTGACTAACTTTCTGCAAAAAAATATAGTTTTCAACAATCAATTTCTTGACATGGACATGAAATTTCTAAACATTTTCATTCTTTTTATAACATTCCAAAGTCCAAAACATCATAAGATTATTTTATAGATATACGAGTATTCTCAAGTGCTGATTTGACTAATTGAATAATTATTTCAACAAGTGTTACGAAGCATATATAACTACAAATAACATGATTACATGATACTACAAGACCATTAATCAATGTATGTAATTTACAAAAGCCTGTCTGCGAGGCGCCACGTGTTTCTCAGCTCCTATTTAGTATGTCTTAGACATTTCGTCACAGTAGGTTATCAATATGCTCTCTCTATTCGTCTAGGCTCTATCATAATTTTCTTGTATCGAAGTCTTTGGCTAAATTTTTAATAGTGAAATGCTGGTATTAATCATCTATTTTATAAATGAACTTGATTTCCGAGACGATTTGTAATATTCATTATTATATATTTAGAAGATTTAATATATTATATTTTTTTATGACCATTGAGTGAATGACCAATGATAAGCTTGTGTATCATCTAAGCCTTGCATGCACCAAACATGCATCTGCTTAAAAGACAGTGGAGGCATGTTTAGTTTTAGAGTAGATGATCTATACTAAGCATATATGTACATAAAGCCAACCATCAAACCGCCTTTATTTCTAATATATTAGAAATACATTAAATAAATTAAATAGCAAAGACATTTAAAGAAAACGTATAAAAAATTGAACGCAGCGGGATTCGAACCCGCGCCTACTGAATACCGTTCAGGCGCTCTCACCACTGAGCCATGCGTTCTACAGTTTCCTAAGTGTGGAATAACACTTTAAAAATGTTTAAAAGAAATTAAATAGCAATTATTTTATTTACCACGTTTTTACATAGCTCTAATATTTTTCTATAAAGTGACATAAATATTTCCTAAGGTAATGCGTATTTTATACGTCTACGGTGACACTACTCTTTTTCAATATGAGGAGCAGCGAAATGTTTCATTACAACACTTATAAGAAAAATAATATAATTACAAATGAGATCTGCCTCTCCATTATTCAGTCTCCGAATTCAGACGAAAGTAGAGATCACAAGGTTTTTTGATCCTAGTCTACTACGTGAGAAAAAGCATGAAGCTAGGAAATCCGATTCATGGAAGTAACTTGGCTACTATGATAAAAATATGCTTACTTTATATGCAATCATGATTAAGAAAACCTAGGTAAAACGCGCAAATGATTTTTAGCTACATCAATTAGAACGAGTTTTTTAAAAAAAAAAAACTATTGAATGTTATCGATCAATTTTAAATAGAGAAAATCATACTCTGGAAAAATAATTAATTACAAAATTTACTTAACATTACTTACAAGACAAATTGATAGCAGCAAGACATGGCGCCTAATTGCACAGACAATATGTTCGTAAATCATTTTTATTAATTTTCCTTTACTGTTTATTGTTGAGACACATTGTTGTATAGTATTGTCAATCATGCTAGTAACACTGTGTGATTAATATTTTTTTCTTGCAATAATAAAAAAACAACCAGCTTGCTATATTAGAACGTTATGAAAACTTAACATTTACAACACATAATAAACAATGTTTCATGCGTTTTTCTGTATACTCAGATAAACCCATTGGCAAGACGTTCTCGCTAATAGTCAGGAATAGGTAATAATATTAGTCATAACAGTGTCAAAATTTTACAGCATTTTTTTTGGAATTTATTTTAAGTTGTTCATCCAAACAATCACTAAGCCTAAGACTGTCATGTATGTTTTTTTTAAAATGTTAATAATAATATAATAGTATATTAATATTGTATTTGTTTCAAAAAACTTTTCGTGTTCAACTTAAGTTACTTGTTATTCCATAACTGTATTCTTTTCCTATTTCCCCTTTTTCATTCCTTTCTGAGACCGCCAGAGATAATTACGTCGGATATATCGGAATCCCCTTAATGAATAAATACTGTGACCCCTAGATATTTACCTAAAATGGTACCTGTATATATATGCCATAATAAGAATACAATAGCTTCTTTTATTTAATCAGCTTGACGTTTTTTGCCACATAGAAGTAGATAAAACCCAAAACTCAGTGGCACAACATTGCGCTTTTCATGTTATGTTGAGTTGTATCAGGAGTTGCGGAACTTAATGATACGCTTTTTTGTACCAGAACGGCAAATGAAAATAACTCAAATGTTATATACTAGTAAAGATCAAACCCACATCTACTCGCCTTTATAATTAGACATTGTTCCACTCCACCACGACATAAAAAAAATAATTTATTATACCGTTTACTGATATATCCAAACATCTCAATAACTAAAGAAAAAACTTAATATATGACATGAAAGACTAATGAAGAAGATTTAGTGCCAATCTTTACGCAAGCGTTGATTACACATGAAAGTATAATCATTATGTCTCAAGGTCCTCTAATACAATGTTGCTGCTGAAATGTCATTTTAAATATTTTTGTTCGTGTAATAAAATAAACATGATTAACGTACAACTTAAAGCCTGTCGTAATCACCGTGTTTAGTAAGAAAATTACAATTATTCGTAATTCAGTAAGTAAGATATTTAGGAAATTAATCAGAATTTGATGTTATTCCATTATTTTATATGACTTATAAATGGTTTTATTTGTAAAAAAAATAAACTTCTTGGATTATTTCGGCAATTATGTAAGTCTTAATGAAGTTAACTAATAAACAAATTATAGAACACAAGTACAAGTGTAGGTATTATAGTACAAGTAACGTACTTTATTCCGTCACTATCATTATCTCAAAGGGTTTAGGGAACTGTCAAAATTTTACAGAAAAATTATGAACATTTTAGAACTAATTTTATATTCCGTACAATCAAATAATCACTGCCAACATGAAAATATCGCTTAAAAAAGAGTTAGATTATATCATACCTACTTACCCAAGGCATTAAGGGGACGAAGGTACTTTCGTATTCTCCCTAATGAACAAAAATGTAGCCCTCTAAAATTTTACTTAATCATATCATAACATTATTATAATAATATCTTAATTTGTTTTTTAGCCTCACACCTTTAGGTGCATAGCAAGATAGTGACAAAAAACATTTCTGGCCGAATTCGAGATATTTGTATTGAGGTAAACTCAAATATAATAATATAATGGCAGAAGAATACATGTGTAAATTATGCACATATTCTTCTGCCATATATATATATTTACTATTTTGATAAAAATACGACAAACCAGATGTAGATATAAAATTTGTAGTTCTATGTATTCAAGTTCAAGAGAAATCCATAAATCCATGTGAAAATTTAAACATAAATTAGAAAAGATTTATAGCGGCACTGACAGTGTAGTTTCTTTTTTAGAAATCCATCAAATTGAATATTGTAATAATTTGTCCGTCTGCCTTTATTTGTATGCTTACAGAAGAAATTCATCAGCATTTTACATTATTTATAATTTACTTGTTTTGTTTTATTACTTTAAGGCATCGATGGTGCCACCATTAAGGTGTAAAAAATACAGCTATACAATCTTCTGAAAAACGAACCTATGATCAAAACGCGTCGAAGACTTTTTTTTTTTTTCTATTTATTGTACAAAATAAATGAAAATCGAAATATATGAAAAACACATTACAATTGATTGCATTCTTTATAAACAGACACAGTAAAGTTCGAACGTTCAAACGCTCCAAGTTCTTATATATTATAATAATCAAAATATAGTTTGAAAATAAATAAAAATAACTTATAAATTAATAAAATAACTTAAATAAAAATAACTTACATATTTTTGTAAAAATATCGTTCGGCAAAAGATTATTCAAATTATTACATTATAGCAGCTTTATACTTTACCCACATAGTAAGGTAGTAGAGAGAAACCTAGCGTTAAGACAAATATAAGACAAGAAATAAATATACATAGCAATATAAAATATTTCTATTGAATAATTTAATGTAATTTAATAATAGTACAATATTATTTTATGTGTTATTTTAAACAAATAAAAAATATTAATATATTTTTTTAAATATACTGTTGGCTGTATCAGATACAGGCAAGTTATAGTTCATTAAAAAAAAAAAAAAAAAAAAAAGACGGAAAGTTGGCGGGAGCGTGTCTTGCGTAAAAAGATGCTGACTTATTGATATTAGATTACGAATAATGTAAATGTTATAAAGAGAAGTATATATTTAATTAGTAAATTGAACATGTAAAATGCGCGGGAATTGAAATATAATTGGTTTAGTGATATTCATAGTCGGTGATGTGAAAGTGAGGTTATGAAGAATTTCTTGGTGAGTTTTTATTACATTGTAAATATAAAAGTATAAATAGTATTATTAGAAATATTAAAGGTAATACATACTCCGAATATTCTTTCTATTAGAGATCTAAAATTAGCAATACCAATATATTAAATTGTCCGCCGCGTTGCACCGCCATTTTGAAATACTATTGTATGGACATTTTCTTGAATATTATGAAGTAGGTATATAAAATAATACGAATATTGAAAGTTTAACTACTACTAATTAGGTTTTTTTTTTTGCGATTATTGTAAGAATTTATACAAATGGGTGAGATTTAAATGAATACAAAGTATATTAATTTTCTTTTTTGTGTAATAACACTTCATTCTCCACTTTTCGCCTATAATAGAGATAGTAGATGCGTATTGAGTGGCGGAACTCAAAGCCGCGCTGTGTTTTAGGTTTGAAGCAGAGTGAAGAAATGAACAATCATTAAATATAATCAATCCTCCGAATGGGAATCGAACCCACAACCACTGCGTTTACAGACAGACACTCTCTGGAAGTAAAAACGGAGTGTCTTGAGTTTTGGGATCTTATTCAGTCTGCTATACGGGAAAGGGCGTGAATTAATTTATTGCCTTAATTAAAAGAAACATCAATTTACAATTATATAAACATTCGTCTTCTAGATACTTTCTTTAAAATGAATAACAAAGCAATTGTTTTTAGTAGACACTTATTTAAAGTCAATTTCATTTCAAAACATATATATTAAGGATAAACTTTCCGTATTTCCGTTATCCAAATTGCAAATCGAATTCTAAGAAGTTAGCTAGCTAGACCTTTAGCAGACAATAGGTCGTAGCGGCGCAACGCAAGGGCGGGAGCAGTGTCGCTGGGTCACGACTTCAAACACGGTCAAGAACGCAGCTCTCTAACTAAGAATTTGACTTAGAGGATGTGTTTTATTTTAGTTCACGTGTTTATTTTCATGGTGTTTTCTAATTTGATAGATAATTTCGAAGAAAACAATGATTTTAGAATATAATGTTTTGCCAAAAAAATGTATTAACAAATGAATATTTATTTAACAGACTAATAAAAACATATTTTGTTTATATTATATACTTTACATTATAAATACTTTCATTGCTTAAAAAGCGTTCAATTTATCGTTATATTCTTTTCAATACAACCTTCTTAAAGCAGGGTCAAGATCAAGGTTGATAAGTCACTCCATGTGCTACCTTATTATCATATATAAGACGTTTTCTCATATTATTGGTAACAATTTAAAAATATATCGAAGCAATAATCCAAACAAAACTATGTTACCGACCAGTTCTTATGTTAATAATAACCGTTTACATAATTATTAGTAAAGCTTATTCGATTTTGATGTCATTTTAAACATAATTTGTTGATAAAATCCCTTATAGTGATCAATTATTGTAAATAAATAAGAAATTATCTTTGAAATAAATGTCCATTTCGAACATTTTAGTTAAATAACTAGTATTAATTGACACCTAAAATTTTAATATATGAATATTTTTAGTATAAAATTTGCTAAGAGTAATAAATTGAAGTATTATTCTAATAAAATGAACCAATACTCGATAATATGAAGTTTGGTATTAATGAGTTCAACGATCCATTCGTTAGGTTTGTATCAAATTAACATATAATCGAAATAGAAGCATTCGAAATATTAAAATTAAAAAATGCAAAATGGTTATTATATTTGATTCTTTTCAACAAAATAACAACAGAAGTTATAGTTTATTTGTTACTCTAATCAATGTTAGGGGTATTTGTGCTGCAGTAACATACGTCTTGCTGTAAACGTGATCGTAACTTAGATTTTCATTTTTTGTTGGGAGAACGAAATCATTTAAATTTTTTACTAGCTCTATTAAGAGAAAGCACAGAGTTTAGCTTCATCACTTAAAACACAATTTCTCTAATTCGAGCAGAAAGTGGAGAATGGAGTCTCTTGAGACGAAATTCTCTCTGGCTACCTATACTTTGGAATAAAAAGAGTCAAGCTGAACTTTTTTAAAAGTATACTAATTTCTAAAAAAAATAAAAAATGTTAAAGTTATAGGTATACTTGTTGTGTAGATGATGATATCATATTGCAAATTAAGTTCGACCTTTTTAAGGTTAAGGAAGGCAAACTAGAAAAAAATATTTCATATACAAATTTCACTTTCTTCAAGATTAAAGTCATAGATTTCAATTCTGAACAATGTTCTCAAGCTAAACCGAGACGGAACCTTATTACGAATATCGATATAAATCGTCAGATGTTTTATAGTTTTAGTATACATATATATTTATATGAAATAGTGAGTCAATGGGTTACGTAAAGATGCGCGGGCGCACGCGATTTGGACGTGTGATGTGATAACAATGCAGTAGAATGATTGGTCTGCCCGAATTATTTATTATTTTTTTTTAGAGGAAAGATGGTTATAATCTTAGTTAAATGACAAAGTTTTTCTCATTTAAAAATCAAAATTCTTTCCAAATTATTTAAATTACATTTTAATGAATGAATCACCCTGATTTGGAACTTGAACTTAGTTATGTGGGACTCCGGAATAATATAATCGTACCGTATGCCCACTAAAACCTCATGATGCTCCTGCTCGACGAAGGGTAACTGAGATCACGGGAAAGTTTTGTCAACCCTGCTTTTTGTTGTTATTGAGGTTCATCCTATTTGAGATATAACAGGATAGGCCGATATAATCTAGTGTCAATGCACTCCGTTTTCCACAATTTGAAATTACTAAATTTACTAAATTACTGAATTATTTGATATGTATCTACAATACTCACACTGATATTATAAATTAGATAAAGTATACAAGTAACCAAGACAAAATTTAGATCCGTGAAATTGTAGCGCTACGATCTGATATAAGAATTTATGACATCAATAACAAGACCAGCAGTCAATTATTCACGCCTAATTTACTATAGGACTGTTTTGCACTTTACCTTTATACAGTAAGCTTTAAGTTAAGTTTGACAGCTAACACGATATAATGTAAACCAAATACAAGATTTTCTAAGAATTAAACTGAATTTATAATTGATTTAAAACACTGATAGTTGTGACTGTAATAGATAGACCTAAATGTTTTATATAGTTTATATTTTATTGCATTTAATATTTAAAGTTACAATAATTTATTAGCCGTACGGGTGCGAGACGAAGAAGTTTAATAAAGACATCACGCAACACATCCAGCTCTTGGTCAGCCAATACTTTAGATAGACTCGGTATCTATTGTATCTCACCCGATAAAATCTTCAACAAAGAGCTGTGGGGATCTCCGCTCTGAAATAAGGATCAACTTTGACTGTATATAGCCTAAGAAGAGAAGAACCGATTATATTTCTAGACAAGCCCTGGAATGCACACCTCAATAGGAAAAGAAAAGTGGCCGTTCTAAGCGTACTTGAAAGCGGTCAATGGAAGCAGAACTAAAGGCGAAGCGAATTGCCAAGGATTGAGGCATTATGGAGATTCCACCATGTGACCGGTGGGATGGAGGCCCCACGACGAGGGCATAGAACAATAAGTCAAGTAAGTCAGTTAAGTGTATTTTTTCATCTATTTTTTCTATTATGTTCTATTATGTTCTAGCAGTAAAAAGATAAGATGTCCTATTCAACAGTTCTCTTTTGCTCGTCTAATTTATTTACAACATGTACATAAATTTAGCAATCGGTTAGTCAAAATAGCAATCCAAAATATTAGAAGCCAATAAAGATTTGATTTGAAAAAACAAACAAGATGTAATGATAATATTGAAATACTTATTCAGAAATAAATATGGGCTATATGTTCTTAGTGTACTAAATAAATAGTAAGAAAAAAGTAATAATTATTTAGTTATCATAATTACATTAAATTGATATTTGTTTTGTATGCAATTGTCACGGGTGACCTCTACATTAGTCAACGTCACACGTGTCAAGTGCGAGTTATGAAATTTATCGAGTGTGGTGTTGTGCTTATAGATTGGACATTAAAAATTTCATATATATACAATTTTTTTTTCTTCTAAAACTACTTATTGCAAAAAGCTGAAAATTGAAATGTACGTTAGTTATATAATATAGGGGACGTTAAGATAAAAAGTCATCGAATATCCTACACTGATTATTCGTATTTTCTTTTTCTAAAGTTAAATAAATCATATAAGACACACATACAGTATACGTATGTATGAAGGTTTAAAAGGTTTAAAAAAAAGGTTTAAAAAAAAGGTTTTTTTTATTGAAAAAAGTATATTTTTTTGTAAAATTATATTTCAAAAGAGTAACTGTTGAGTTTCGTGCCTGCTCTTCTCAGCAGAATGGCCTTCCGAGCCGGTAGTAGCTTCCGGTACGACTGACAATACTGACATTTTATGTTAATTGACCATTCGAAAGTGATTGTAAGTGATTTGAATAAATAATATTTTGAATTTACGGAAAGAGGAAACAACGGGATTTTATATTGTACAGTAGACGTTATGTAACACGGAAATGTATGGTAAGGGTCTTAAAATCTCTGTCAACAAAGTTACGTACCAGTTGTTTTCTTATACTTTTAAAGCTTTTGTCTGTCAATAATTTATTTTTTATCAATACTAATATTGATTAGAGTCTAGATTGATACGGTGCTAGTACAGCTACTACCTAATCTCCTAGTACCTGTCACTCCATACATAGATAAAGTAAAGTTTTGACATCTGTCAAAACTTTATATTGAAAATGTAAGAAACTATTTTTTTTTAATTTGAAACTTCATTTGCCGCGTAATTTAATAAATAACTTTGAGCTACCTAGCAAAATCCAAGTCCAGGTAAAAAGTTTTACCTGGATTTGGAATAATTCCTCTTATTATTTCTCAAAAAAGTGGAAAAAAGGAAACTTTTGGTTGTTTAGAAATAATTTATGCTGTAATAAAATATCTTGAGTGATACCTCAGTTATTATTATGTTTGACTAGATGTGCCGCATATGTAGAAAATTCATATATCTAACAAATTATACTAACTTATTGTGTAATTAAAACAATAATTATCATGTGTATACATGGCGCTTATGATAATATAATAAAAATAAATATCATTATTCAATTACTCTTTTATAACAACGAATCAATGCTTAGCTGCTTGCTTATTTAAAAAAATAAAAAAGCATGTTATCCACTCATGACAACAGTAGAAATATATATTAATTTTTTTTTTTTAGCTTCACGCTGTATCACGCACACAGCAGGGTAGGCAGAGGGAACCTAGTGTTAAGAATCTCCGTTCCACACTTTCCGCCGAATTCAAAGGCATTGTGTAGTGGCGGAACTTAACGCCGCGCTTTACCTCGACGCCAGAGCGAAGAAAATGGAAATATTAAATATTTCCACTCCTCGAGTGGGAATCGAACCCACAACCAGTCGCTTACAGTCACACGCTTGTGCCACGGGGCCACGGCTGACCATATATTATATATTGCTAGACATTGACGCATCGTATATTATTAAGAATAACGGTACGTAAATTTTATAGCTATTTTGAGTATTCACCTGTATTTAAATATCTGACCTATAAACCATTGCGACTTATGTCAAGTGCGACCGTGACGCAACGTAACGGTGAAATACTAGTCACGTGAATGTCACTATGAATAACGAAATGATGCGATAGAGCCACTTAAAATAACAACTTTACAACTAAAGAAGTATAGTGGACTAACTACTGACACTAGTAGTATTAGCAAGTAGTAGTAGTGGTGGTAATAAGTATGTAAAAGCATTTTAAGAACACACTGTCTTACAGATAAAAAGAAATAATATATTTTGTAGGACAAAAGCAAAAAAAACAAACCGTAAATAACCAAAAATAACACATTAAAAATATAGGAACGACCGCTGCCTAACATACAAACATTATATTCGTTACAATCAATTTAATTTACGTAATTATGTGTTATTCTCATTTCATTTCAAACAGCTATCAAAGTATCCCCGTTGATGCGTAAAATACGCGTTACCTTGGGACCGTTTATGTCACTTCATACAAAAAATATATGTAAAATAAGGTGTGTAATATTTATTTTATCAATTTCATGAATTTCTAATATTTATGTTGGGAAGTAAGGACTTTTTGCACTTCTTCTGCATATCATTTTTCTGTTTGCATAATGTTCATTAAAAGAAGAAGATTTTTCTTTACTAATTAATATAGTGATAATGAATGCCTTAATTATGCTTCTTTCTACGGTTTCTTTGATGATTATGGATTTATTAATAATTTTATCTATTTTTTATTTTCTTGTTTACTGCTGACTTAATTTGTTAATGATTGTGATATATCGTCGATATACATATATTCTTTACAATTTTTGTAAATAATTATTATGACCACTCTTAACGAATGAACACTATTACTTTACATTACTGTCTGTTTTATTGGACAAACGAAATGCCACTAAAATCTACGTTGGGTAGAAAACTACTCATAAAATAAATTTTGATATTTATTTACTACTTGCCTAGTATTTTAATATATTTTTAGTAAAAATAATATAATTAAATTTTTAAAGGTAATGTAGTGGTTTTATATGTTATGTAAAATAAAACTCACCATCAAAAACGTTCTTAAGTGAAGAGTGAGCCTCTTAAACTTCACTGACATGTTGAAGCCTCTTTTGTAAATAAATAGTCTGAAACAAAAACATAAATTGTAAGTAGGTAATTCATATTAAAAAATATGTAATAGACACCTAGCATCAACCTTCGTTTATCTTAACAAATATCCAGCCATCCATATATATAACCTAAGCGGTTGTAAAAGAATGCTTTCTTCAGTGTTTCTCCATGTTACTATTTGTAATATATTAGAAATATTCATGCGAAAGCAAATATTTGGTTAAAGATTAAATTCACAACCTACAACATAGCTAATCTGTCGTACTTGCAATAAATTTTAAATTATACGTTTATATCAAATAGATACAGTTATTTCCTTCTAGTTACTATAGAAGCTTTACTCTATTTTTCATTTCATATAGGTATATCTTCACGTTACTCTCCTGCTAATCTTCAAAAGCGTTTGCTATGCTTTTGATATGTGTATATTTAATTGCAATTGCAAACTTTTTTTCTTATAGCAGGGTAGTCAGAAAAAAATATAGTGTCATGACTCGACACTTTGCCCGCCACATTTCTTTTTTTTTCTATTATATATTTAGTGATATAAGTAGGTAATGTAAAGTTTTAAATATTTTGCCCATTTGAATTTGAACCCAAAAGTATCGAATACAAAATCTTATCTTATCTTAAGAGCACGTCAAACAGAAAAAATATGTAAATAATAGTATATTTTTACTACGTGCACGTACATTTTTTATTTCATACTTCTAAAGCCATATAAAATAATCAGTCCTTGAAAGGACAAATAATAAGAACGATATTATGCATCACACGTGTTTTTTCGTCACTGCCCTTAACTTTGTCGTTGTTACAGCAATAAACCTCTGCCACATTTTTAACGACTGGCTTACTTCTTTTGTAATTCGTATATATTTATACTTAAGCTTTTATTACTGTCCTATATTACTTATAGTAGATTAACATTTAGTTTGCGTTTTTTAAATAGTTTTATTTTATTTATTTAGTTTTTTTTGCCTTACACTGTTTTCCGCATTGCAGAACCTAGTGTCTTGACACTAGGTTTTCTCAAGGTTCTGTCAAGACACTCTACTTTTCATCATTGTGTGTCAACGCCATGCTTTATCTGGTACATACCAGAGCGAAGAAATGAAAATGATTTTAGTATGATTGCTTCGAAAGGGAAACAAATCCATACCATTCGCACTTTCTTGTTGTAGTTTAAAAGCAGTCAAACTGCACCACGATGGCTTGTTAATTATATTTTTATAATATTTGGAAATAAAATATTTTTAATTTTTTTTTTATGAAGAAAATGGAAGGATCATGAAATGACCGCCTTTAAGTGTTGCCGTATTCTTTATGTAATCTTATGTTTTATGAACAAAAAGGACAAGGTTAATATTGCACTTTATCCGAACCGTTAATTTTTTATAGGTGCTGCTACTTAGCTATAAAGAAATAAGTGTTCAATATATTATAATAATATTTCTTCATTTGATTATGATTTTAGTACAAAATGAAAGCTACCTAGTGCCTACACATATCCATTGATATAAATTACACAAAGTAAAAATAAAATATAACTAACTAACTAACTAACTCCTAACTGTATGTTTTATTTCTCGCATAAGTCTTGTTAAGATTAATTTTATTCATAAAAAAGAACGACAATCATAAAATTATTATAATTAAATTTTTAAAGGTTAATTTTAATACAATAAGTTAATAACCAGCGCCTGTAATATATTTTGGATCATAAAACTAACAATAGGTTCGCAAGACTGGCCATAAACTAAGAGTAAATATTAAGAAACAATGTATCATATATTTCTCACGCTATTAGCACTTAAATATATGTTAATAATACTAGGTATTTGCCTGAATATCTGTTACACTTAGGTTAGCTTACTTAAAGGAGGCAAATGATATTTTATTAATAAAAAAAGGCTTAAAGAAGAATTTTTACAATGTAAAATTTTAAAAAATGCTATTTCGTATTTTATACATAATTCAAATTGAATGTAGATAGACAAGAGTAGAAGTAAAAATATTATATAAAAAATATATAAAATTTGAGATAGAGATGCTGTCTTAAATATTTATTTTTCAATTGCTTATTAACAATTTTTGAGATTATATTAAAAATTATAATAACGAATATTGAACTTTAATAAGTTGCTTAATATAATGCCTACTCAGATATGTTAAAAAAACTAAAGCGCATATGAACGTTTTCACTATTCATTTAAGAAAGCCTACAAGTAATTAATGCTTTTGAACGAGTTACTAAATTAGAAAACATTCTAATTAGTCAAAAATAAAGAAGAATCATAAAATACTTCGTGTTCATGAACATATATTTTCAAACTAAAAAAATAACGAAAAGAAAACAGTATTGAATGGAATTCTTATTATAATAGGATAAGAAAAAAAAATATTCATATTTGATTTAAAGTATTATTTTGATTTCGTATTAATAAAGACATTGCCAATCTCCTTAGTAAAAGACTTCAACGCGCTCGCCGGTTTATGTGTTTAACAGAATATACAATTATTCTATTAAATGTTACATGAATTAAAATAAAAAATAAACCAATTTAACTAAAATAATGAAGGTAAGGGAAGCTAGAATTAATTTATCGAAATATATAATTATGTATACTGAGCTGTATACAAACACGCGGATGCGAATTTTGCGTTCGGTTAATTACCGTGTGATTCTCTAGCGAAGTCGTAAAAACATACGAAATTATAAATAAATCATATCTATGCCGGATCTTTATAAAATTCATAACTAAATCTTTATATAAAATAAAATATGGTTTAAAGCCAAAAGGAAACAAAATAATTGATACGTTAATTAAATTCTTTGATAATTGAGAACGTAATAGGAATTTATGTTTATTATTATTTTATATTTTGTTTAGTATTATGATTTTATTTTACGCACTATAAAGTATTTTAATATTTTCAAAGTATTATTTATACACTTAGGGTAAATAAAAAATCTAGGAAACGTATAAAAGATGACTATAAAGTAGAAAAATATCGTATTACATATATAAATAGAAACAGCCAATACATAAGCCTCACACAATCGAATACACTTCCAAACAAAAACTTTAAAGGTTTAAACAATTGATATTTATTAATACAATTATACCCATACCTATTAATTCCGAAATTAACCGTCAACACAACACTAGCACTTAAATAGAATTATCAAAAACGTCTAAAACAGATCTCACGAAGTCGAATTTGATAACTGCAAGTTTAC
Organism: Dryas iulia moderata; assembly: GCA_019049465.1. Lineage (NCBI taxonomy): Eukaryota > Metazoa > Arthropoda > Insecta > Lepidoptera > Nymphalidae > Dryas > Dryas iulia. The sequence continues at coordinate 3,830,705 of CM032425.1, forward strand.
GATCGTACATTGCATTTGGTTGCGATGTGATCACGCATGTAACCTCGTCGCGGCCCGCCGCGGTACTAACAAGGCGGGTCGGACGCGGGTCCGTCTAATCGACGCATAATCATGAGAGAAAGTATTCACGATGATATATTTTTGTATGAATTACCTAATAGTGCCTAATTTTTGCAAAGAAGAATGCAGGTGAATTTGATTTATGGATGTGTGATTGAAACGTTTTCGTTCTTTTGCTAAGTTAGGATAGGTTATGTGTTTAGATGTTTATAATGTGTAATATGATTTAGTGTTATGGTTGGATTAGATCCCTTATTTGGTACGTTTTGGTATATGAAAAGGCAGCGGAATTTCTCTCGTCGATATACATACGTGTAGTATTAATATTGGTGACATAAATTAAAAACAGCTTGAATGTTTAGCATTTTTTTATGTTAACAACGTTTATTGTTATCTTGTAAGATCGTTAAGTAATGGTAAGCAAATATCATTAGAAATGAGTGCTATTGTTTCAATGTGTACGTACGTATAATTCGTGATAACGAATGTGATTGAAAGGAAATAATGAGCTATTTCTACAAAGGTTTAACTATAAAAATTGAAATAACTTTCAATTCAAGATTATATTCAAATGATTTTCAGTTATCCTCTCTTATACAAAGGGTGACGTTAGGCATTAAGAGGAGGACGGAGTCTTTCAACTGGGTTCTCTCTAGCTACTACGTCTTGCAAAAGAAGTAAAATGAATGAATATCATGTTTTGTTTGATAATATTATTATCTTTCCATTAAACTAGTTCAAATTTTGTTTAAAAAAACAATTCTTTAATAATTATAATACAATAAACACGTAATATTATACACACAATATTATCATAATAAAATTGTTTCATATGACAGTACAATATACTTAAATCTACGTATGAACGTACTTCGCAGTCGAAGAGCTCTGCGCCTACACTTCATATAACCGGCCAACCTACTTAGGTACTAGGCAAGGAAAGCATTGTCCTCAAGGCTCTTCTTTATTTTTTGATATAAAACTCTTATTCTTACCTTTTTTTACGCTACTTGTTATGGCCTCAGGTTTCTAAAAGGATGTAAGGATTTTAAAAATATATAGTTTTCTTATTACAGCTTCACCTTTTTCAGTATATAGCAAGTAGGTTGTCAGAGAAGATCAATCTGGGGAACCCCAGTAATTTCGATATGTAGATAAAACTACGAAAATTATTGATGTATTTTCATATTATACTTTTTTCACGCCTTTTCTGGCATAGCAAGGGGGTAGGCAGAGTGAACCCAGTTTCAAGACACTCCGTTTTCGAAGACCTTTCAAATGTTCATAAATTAACAAGCATTCTTGCCATCCAAAATTCTTTACCATAAGTCAATCATAAGAATCCCGTTTGCACATTTCTATATATACACACGATAGTAAAAGGATTTAGAAATGAATGAGTAACAAATCAAGTTTCGGCGATCAGTTATCACGTTTGCTCATCTCGGCAAAAGTGGCGTTACGTAAACATGCAAGGTCGCCGGTGCGTCGTCTCGTGTTACTAGACTATTTAACTAGTGTTAGACACAGACATGCTTATAGTAATACTTTTTAAACCTTAATATTTTTCGTAATCTTATGTCTTGTTAAATTATTTTGTGAATTTCTTTAAAAATTACACTTTTTAATCGGTTTTGGTATTAGGATGTGACTTCAAATTTGTTAATCTTAAGTATATTACTTATTTATTTTCAAAATCTTGTAAAAATAACATTAGTGTTGTAGTGTTTTTGTAGAATAAATATGGCCAAAGCATTTGAATATATTTTTTGGAACTTCACGTTTTATCCCGTAAATCAATATAGAGAAAACTTACTATCATATTATTCCGTTCTTCGTTTTTGGCTAAATTTTAGACATTATGTGATGAGAGGCGGACCAGAGCAGGGAAATTTAATGTCATTTAAATGCAGTCTATCTCTCGAGTAGTTAGTATTTCAATTTTCTTCGCTCTGGTATCAGAGGCAAAGCGCGGCGTTAAGTTCCACCACTTAATACGCAATGCCTCCGAATTCGGCGGAGAGTGGGAAACGGACTATCTTAATACTGGGTTCCCTCTACCTATCCTGTTGTGTGCGGGATACAGCGTGAAGCTAAAAAAAAAAAGAGTAGTTATCTAACTTACAACTATCGAATATTAAAACACTTGTTAGTGATTCCAGTTATTATTTTTGAAAACGAACCATAAAATATCTAAAGTCAAATAATAAATACGCCCGGATATTGTACTACAGATGTTTCTTTAAGATAATGTCGTTCAAAACCTTGACATTGATCAGATGATACAGAAAATATTTTTATATTTCTTAATATAATTATATAGAAGTCAAATTCGAGAACATGCGTGTCAAAATAAGTTAAAATTGTATAGAACGGTTTTTCCCTGATACCCCGTTATTTTTTGTTACTAAAATAGATACAAAGGTAAAAAATTATTGTCTAGAGTCAGTCAAGTTTTGGATAATGAACTTCGTTGAACTAACTTTATACACATACATATAACTTCTTTTTTTTTATAGCTTCACGTTGTAACCCGCACACAGCAGGGTAGGCAGAGGGAACCTAGTGTTAAGACACTCCGTTCCCCACTTTCCGCCGGATTCGGAGGCATTGCGTGTTAAGTGGCGGAACTTTACGCCGCACTTTGCCTCGACACCAGAGCGAAGAAATTGGAAATATTAAAAATGGAAATATTACTCCTCGAGTCGGAATCGAACCCACAACCAGCTGTTTACAGTCACACACTTGTGCCACTGCGCTATGACTGGCCCTCAAATATAATGTGTTTCTTTAATAAAAATAAATCTGTCTAAACCGTTTTCTCTTATTTATTATGATGTATTTCTCTTATTTATGTTAAGCGCAGTATTGAGTTCCGCCACTCAACACATATTATCACGATTTCCGGTGGCAGGCGGAGAATGGAGTCTCTTGGTAGAGACTAGTCACTAGGTTTCCTCTAACAACCCCGTTATGAATTAAAAACCGTGAAATTTTTTTTATGTCGATTTATTTATTTATTTACAACATAAGAAAAGCAAGAACTAAAAACGAATGCCAATGTCTAAGCGTAATGGATGTAAAAGAACAATAATTATATATAAGTGGATAACTGTGAAACATGTTAAATGAAGCCTAGGTGTTGCTAAATAGTATTGTTTAAGTCCTAACTCTCAGACTAATCGTACTTGCAACCAATTAGCAAGGAAAATTGTGAAAATCTTTGAACAAGGATTAGTTTAGCCTGTCGAAATTTGTTAGCATGTTTGTTAAATATATTAGTAGGTACAACTATAGTTTCATAATAATGCTTTATTTTCCTGTTATGTTTAACTAGCCTACATTTCTTGGTCAAAGTTTTAGAAGTTAGTTAGTACTTGTACATAGTAAAGTAGTAAGTAATATTATTAATTTAACTTATCTGATAAACTAATAAACATAATTGTGGTGTAAGATGAAATATAGAATAACGTATAAGATTTTATCTGTACATCATTACTAATTTAGTAAACATACAATATATTTAAAATTAATGAGGATAAATAATTATAAAAATATAATGGGCCTTTTTGCCTAAAAGGTGTTGAAATTAAAACAATAACTTCAAGTAGGAACAAGTTATGGCTTTGGTGATAGTTAGTTAAACTTTAAAATAATATTGATACAACTGATAATGGTACATATTTTCGTAATCGAAATAAAAAATTCTTTTTTCCTATCTTAGAGTAAGAAAAGAAAATTTATAACAGTAAAGAAAATATAGGTAGACTCCTAACGTAAAATTTTCTACAATATCAATGACTAATCCAATGAAATTAGTTTCATATAAAATTAATGGCAAAGCTTAAATAAAAAATCAAACAACGATTTCTCTAATGTCACTATTTTTATTCATAAAAGCGGTTTAGTTGGATTTCTTCAGATGTTCTAATAACATAGTCTATAAAAGGAGTTAAATGGCTTTCCCTTTTTATTCAGATCGCAGTCGTATTGACGCGATGTGAATAATAAATGTATCATCTTTGCAATACCCGTGCATCCAACGCGTTTCCATTATACTCGTACACTAGATCAGTGATTCTCAACCAAATTTCAACAGTGTGCCGCTTAATTTTGCAAATATATATAATGTTAATACTATTGTGGCCAGTCCTGGCCCAGTGGTACAAGCGTGTGACTGTAAACGACTGGTTGTGGGTCCGATTCCCACTCGAAGAGTCAAAATATTTAATATTTCCATTTTCTTCCCTGTGGTGTCGAGGTAAAGCGCGGCGTTAAGATCCGCCACTAAACACGAAATGCCTCTGAATTCGGCGGAAAGTCCCCACTTTCCGCCGAATATCTTAATACTAGGTTCTCTCTGCCTACCCTGCTGTGTGCGGGATACAGCGTGAAGCTGTTAATATTATTAAATTATATCATTTTAAATCTTTGTTTGTGTGTGCCGCCAAATTTTGAAAACGTTAAATATGTGCCGCAACAAAAAATAGGTTGAGAGTCACTGCACTAGATATTTTAGATATATTTTTTAAAAATATATCGGTATACATAGGTACATTGTTATATGTAATTCGTTAACTAGAATAATAATAATAAGTTTATTAATTTTACCAATTATTTTTTTGGTAGTGAAGCCAATGTGGCGCAAAACACTAACGGTGCGCAATGGGATAATATATGACTGTAAACACGATTGGTTGTGGGTTCGATTCCTAATCTCATCGCATCCCTATTCCCATCATTCCCATCCTTCCTCCCTCCTTCTGTCCTACATTCCCAAGGCTGGCAACGCATCCATAACTTTAATGTTATGGATGTCTATGGGCGAAGGTAACCACTTAACACCAGATGGACCTTCTGCTCGTTTGCCTCCTTTATTCCATAAAAAAAAATCCCACTCCCACTTATATATAAATATTTTCATTTCTGCGCTATGGTGAGACAAAATGTGCCGTTGAGGTCGCTGTCTACACGATGTCTCGCATCCGGGCGGAAAGTGACTTGACACAAGGTTAAAAAAGTATGATGCCGAAAAAAGCTATCAATTTTTCACGTTATCAAAAAGTATTACCTGTAATTTATGTGAATGTCACTATCGCTGTAATCAAGAAAACATATTGCAGCATATAGCACCAAACCAAACGCTCAGGATTAATAACAAAATACTAATGGTTATTTGGTAACTACAAAATTCTAGACTCTACAATGTTCTTGTTTTTTTTAATTGTATTTCTTGTTGTTAATTTACATATATTAATATTGATATAATACGTATTGTATTATTGTTTATCAATTTTTTAACAAATTATTTTTATAGTAAAATAAATTTATATACCCAGTAGTTATCTAATAAATTACTTTAGATCGATTTTCAGCCTAGCCGAGCAGATGAATACATATCTAATTTCTTATTCTACATAAGCACCCCTTTCAGTTTTTAATTATAATCATTTTTACAACGTCCATAAATTATCTAAAGCTAACCTAGCCTTGTTGCAATCATATTTCTAAACGAAAATTGAAAACCATTTAAAATTACGTATTTAGTTAGTAGCGTTAAATGTCTCGTCATTCACAGCATCCTATCAGTAGCATTTGTTTAGCATTTAAAATTCGACACAGATAAGTAAGCTGAACTAAAGATTTAATATTTTACGCAACTTGCGATTACTTTATATTGTTACATTAATTAAGTACAGGATAATCGCATTTTTTTATTATTTAAGATAATAAAGAAAAGTCAACAATTAAAATGGTACTAAAGTGATATTTTCACTAGAAAATTTATTTGTAGACGTGTTGAAGTTCGTACGATACCATATTTTAATAGCAGAAAGAAGTTTGTAGTCAACCTGCGATTTTAAATTAATATAATACCAGTAGTTTCGTTGACGCGTCAACTACCTGTTGCCTTGACTACGTATAAGTATGTCGAACGAATATAAAATATATGTGAAATATCTATTTTATAAATTTAAGCTTTGACCATTTTTATTTTCAAAAAAATCAGTCGGCGTTGCCTTATTTCCACTTAGTATACTACTCCGTTACTAGATACTCCGTTGACGTTCATTGCGCGACAATTAGGCCCATTTTGTGTTTATAATGAGAGAGAACTCAATGCAAGGATCAAAGCGGAAAATGAAAATAGTTTAACTATAGTATTTAAAATTTCAAAACAAAATGAATTACATATCAGGTTGAAAGTAAAAAAAAAATATCATATTATGTATGAATATTGTATTTGTCGTGCCGTATTAAAAAATGTGGACAGACAATACTTATGTAAACTGCGTGGGAACGCATGCACGGCAGTACGTTTGCATGTAAGAACTAGACCGCCGGAACTATCATCCGACTCATGTGTCGGGTTATATCGTAGAATATAAACGTTTTTTTAGATATTAGAAACTTCTTTCTGATTTACCTTTTTATTGTTATTGAAATGAAGTTAGTAAATTAAGTTTCTCCTCCACTTGTTGTTGCGCAAATTTAAAATCAACTACACGTTTGTCTTGTCAACATTTTTTTTTTTTTAGGTTCACGCTGTATCTCGCACACAGCAGGGTAGGCAGAGGGAACCTAATGTTAAGACACTCCGTTCCCCATTAAAGCATTTAAATTAAATTAATTTTAATATAATCATTCCCACGAGTAGAAATCGAGTCAGTTTGGTTAAACTATCACATACAGTCAGTATCATACACTATTCCACTGCGCCACGATGGCTTCACCGCGCCACTTTTGCAAACAAATTAACGTATTTAATTTGTACTAAAATGTTATATTTTTTCATAATAAACCGTTTTTCCAGATATCTATACACCGTCTAAATATAGTAGCTTTTCTGAGTACTAAAGATAGATTCAAACAAAAGTTCTAAAATCTCACTTGACCTCAGTCACTATTATATATTCCCATTGTTTCCTGACCTCAGCTCGCAATGAGCGTGCACCACGCGGAAGTAAGTGAATGGTAAACATAATCTTTGTTCTATCAAACGTGGCTCATCCGTGTCTCCGTTTCATGGTATTGATCGAAATATGTTGAAATTGAACAGCTAATCTCAAGGAGACACAAAAGCGCATGTTTTTCTTTAAAGAAAGACATTTAAATGTCTTCTAAATTTTATTCTTTGGTATAGAGTTTAATTTCATGGCTGGAAATTTCATACATATCTCATCAATACATTTATCATGACCTATGTATTATATTATATTTCGTTATATGCCGGATATACATTCATCTATGTCGGGCATATAACGAAAGATACGGGAAAGCTAATCTCGAAGGAACTGTTCTTCACTTTTTACTCAGTTTTAGACAGCATCTTTATCAATGTAACCTAACGCCACGTTTTGATTTATCTGACCGATGTAAGGAAAACATTTTAACAACTATTTTATTTATTAGAAAAAATAAAGAATAATTTTAATAGAAGTTGAAATATTTTTTACTTTGGCTTAAATGGCAAATATACTAAATCAAACTGTTAACGAAACAATATGTTGGCATTTAATTTTAAATATTTTTTACGTTATAAAATTGAAGCAACTTTTCGTTTTTTCGTTCATGTCACAGGGTTAACTACCCTGACATAAAGGATGTCGTTTTTTCTCTTACCGAAATTAAGACATTATCGTGTTGAGTGATTGATTACAACGCCGCGCCGAGGAAGAATAAAAACAATTACATGGGAATCGAACCCACAACCATCGAATTTATAGTCAAACTGACCCACTGCAACACGACGGCATTAAGTAAATTATTTAGGTAAATAAAACATATAAATCAGGAATCATTTATTTATTCATTTATTACAATACAATAGTTCACAATAAATTAATCTATTCATTAGACACGTATCTAACACTAAGGTACAGATAGATTGAAATTTGAAATATCAAAAAACATTCTTCGATTTTAATTCAAAATACATTTTACTAAAAAAATCTTTAAGTAGTGTCATTGTATGTAATATAGATTAAAAAAATAAAAATATTTTGAAAAACCTCCTTTTCATGAAGCATAGATAATATATCTATTGACAAACTTTTTTATAATCGAAAAATGTTTTGTGACGTCACATCAGATCTTTAATATAATTTTAATTGTACATTTGTGACCAAAAAGGTTGGAATTGAATACAAGCTACCTTTTTATTAAGACATATTTTTGATTTTGTTGAATTATAATCTAAATAGTAATTTATTTCCGCCAGTGCTGCCAGACTTGAGTGTAAAAAAAATATTAACCAGAATATTTTGAATCTGTAGTGCATATTTATGGCAACATCCATATCATAAAAAAAAACAAATATATTTATTATTTATCTTAAAAATTTAGCACTCGTCGTTCCAACACTACTCTATAGAACATCAATTTAAATACTAACACGACATATAGTTTAAACGCTCTAGGGGAGGGTAATAATTATTTAAAATTGTTTTTTTTTTGTACAATAAAATAGTAAAAGAAATTCCATATTTTAAGGTAAAGTTAACAAAAAAATATAATATTCTATATTAAGTTTAGGTATACCAGTAATATTTGAACTTGTAACTTAGTTGCCATATATTGTATTACAAAAAATTACGGAATTTTCATTGAAAAAAAAAAATCTTATATAATTAAAAATATGTACGATACTGCATCTTAGAGAATAGACCCCAAATCGTTTCCATTGGCAAAGATAAATAGGATAAATATTAAACTTTATTGAACCGGTGTAAATTATTTAACACTCAAAAATTAAGTAACTTTTTAATTTTAACATCAATTTTGCAAATAAAACCTTAAATGAAATAATAAATAATCATTCCACCCCACTAGTGCTGTACCTAACAAATATCGACTAACTCCACGTCAACGACAAATAAATCTTTCGCACGTTAAAACTTTAAATTTTGCATTTTGCAAATAAGTTTAAAAGCTATTAATTGAATAACAATCGATAAACAAAAAAGTATTTGGTCCTTGGAATACTTTTGAGTAAACAAGGTACATAACGTAAAATACTAATATGAAATTTTCCATACATTTGTATGTATGTATGTATGTATGTATATTATTTTTTTATAGAAACACGAAATATACTCTTTATACACTGTATGAGGGACGAATATATAGGAATACCAATTAAGCCAATAAGAAACGAAGAGTTTAATATTAAGATCTAAAATCTAGACCATTACTAGACAAAGTCTAAATAGATTTTATCATAATTATATGTATTATCTAACTTAATCGTAGAATCAAACAAAAATCAACATAACGTAATGTAAAATCACATATAAATAAATCACAACAACTTAATAAACGTCTATATTATGAATATGTATTTAAATGAAAACCATTAAGAGGTATATTAGAAAATGCACATACGTTTTAATTTTTTTTATAAGAAAAAGACTTTAAAATTTGTTATGGTTAATGACAAATATATTCTGACAATATTTCAAGTAAAAACGAACAAACTTATTAATAAAAATTGGTTGTAAATATTTAAAAAAAAATCAGTACTGTTGCAAAACTTATTTGTGGAACAATATCTTTGGAGAATAATTTCATACCTCTTAATAGTTTTTTAGGAAACCATTCTTTACTCAACTCAATTAATTAATTAAAAGTATGCATTGATTGACAAAATAATATCCTAAAAAAGGATTTTCTATTCAAATATTAAAATTACCAAAACAAAAAAAAAAAAAAACAAATGATTCTAATTTAACAACAAAATGAATACAAATGAAGTTACATTCCATACTGTAATACAATATAAACTAAATTTTGAGTAAATTTTACATTCAAGTTATTAAAATACATAAATTTACTAACAATCATTAATAACACCTATATTTTTATATTATATTTTATTAATGCTGGATACTTATTAGTTAAAAGAACTTCTCAACCCGTATACCAAAGCAATTATATAAAATTAATTATACATAGATATTCCTCTAACAATAATTAATGAATGAAACGATAAAGAAACAAGTTCTAAGAGAAAATTACATAGAAAAATATTGATATAAACCCGAAACATTTAGCACACAATAAAGCAGTCGATTTTCAGTCTAAATTATAGAAAGAAATGCATTTTCCCTGTTTTAATCCAATTAATGAATACTAAATTTTAGAGAAACAGTGTATGAAGTAAAATGATAGAGCAAATAAAATAATATTTTAAAATATTTTTACTGATTAAATAATCAATTTGTAAGTAGATATTTATTTAAAATAAAATGCATATTAAGTATATAAGAATAATAGTATAATTATTTTATTAATAGAATTTAAGAAAAAATATTTTTGCACATATATATAGTAATATATGTCTAGTTAATAGATAATATTAATATTGAATATATTTATTTAATGATGGATTGTAATGAGTACACAAAAAGAGACTAGAATGTACCGTTCAATGAACAGTGTAGGATATGTCACACCTTACTGTTAGTGTAGTGTCACACTGAAAATACTATTAATATATAATATAAATTTATATATTCGGTGGGAATATAATTTTATTTAAACTAAATATATCATAAAATTTAATAACTTTGTTCTAACAATACAATGAATAATTGTTTAAAATTTAACTCTATAATATTTAATAAAAAAAATGTACTAAAAACAATTATATTATAGCTGTATAATTGAACTCCTTTGTGTATTTTTAATAAACGACCGAGTGTGACACTACATTTACATTATCTGTCAAATGACTGTCAAGTTGCTGTCAATGTCATTGTTTTTGTGAAATTTAGGGTACCGTATTGAGTATGTTCCTGTTCTCGAGGGACTCTTTCAATGCGTAGAATAGTTGCAGTTGTTGTTCCAGCTTCAAATTGTAAACCTGTCATAGAAAAATATATTTTTAAGTAATTTTACAAGACATGTAAAAATCTAGCAAGCGATTGTATGTTAGAATCTAACATAGAATAGTTAGATAATATTATAATATTACTTTCGTACAGGGGGTGAGCAATCTTTCGTAGACTATCCAAATCTTTAAACTTGGTCAAAGTCATATTTTTTAATATTATACCCATATTATAAAAGTTGTTGCTTGGAAAAGCATTTTTTTCTAAAACAGGAATCTGTTTTAGTAAAAATAGAAATAAATTCAAGCTAATTAAATAAAATTGTTTAAATAGCTTGAATTTTTATTTATATATATGAATAAGTCCAATGCCGGTTAGCTACCATTGTATCAAATAATAAAATTGTAATTTATATATTTGAAAAGAGCAACTGTGGAGTTTCTGGCCTTCTCTTCTCAGCAGAACTGCCTTCTGTGTCGGCGGTAGCTTTATGTACATTTGACAATTCCAAAGTGCTTTCAAAAGTCTATTTGAATAAAGATATTTTGAATTTGAATTTGAATATACTTTCTTTCATTATTTCGATTTCGGGCTTTCTTTCAGTGTTTCTATTTCGGACATATACTGTTGAACGAAGTGTTTTGACACTAAGTTCACTCTGACTATGCAGAGAAAGGCGTGAACATGTTACATAGCCACATACATAAGAGTGTCAAAAATAAACGTGGTGTGATTCTTACTTGAAAAAATATGCATCACACTTTTTCTTCACTTTACATACGCAAAGCAAGGTCAGAGTTAGAGAGAACTTAGTCACAAAACTCTCCGTCCTCTATTTCTCAAAGTATGCACATTTGAATTAATTCCTTCACAGAACGGAATTATTATTAAAAAACACCTTGGACAGCTTCCAATAGGCGTGGGTTCAAATCCACGTTTATTTTTTTTTCTAAAAATGTATTTTTGAAATAAGTAAGTGTGTGAATAACTATAATGCCACTCGTGGCTCAAGGGCACAAATTATGACTGAAGAATATTTAATATTCCATTTTCTTCGCTCTGGTGTCCCCTCTACACGCAATGCTTCCAGAATTCTGCAGATAATGGTAATGAAGTGTTTTAATACTGGATTTTCTTTTACTGCCCTACTATGTGTGGAATATAACGTGACGCTAAAAAAAATATTATTTTATTTTTAGAGACTGATGAAAACAAAAAAAGTTGAGAGTGGATCTGAAGTTACCCATTAAAACATAACTATATAATATAAATAAACACCTGTTGCAATAGTTTCTGCGGCGTGGCGGTGCGTATGAAGCTGGTGATGTAGACGTTGACGAAGGTGGCCATCAGGAACTGGCAGTCGAAGCGGTCCATGATGCCACCGTGCCCCGGGATCACGTCACCGAAGTCCTGGAAACGAGTGAAAAAATACCTATTATTTAAAATTAAAACACATAAACAATTTTGTGTGTTTTAATTTTAAATTCAGGTTTTTTTTTTGGAAAAAGAATTTGTGGTTTAAAATAAATGAAATGTAAGGAGTTTTTAATACATCCATTTAAATTATATTAATGATTTAAAAAAATAATAATTCAAATAAATAATTTTATTCTAATAATTGGAAAGTAAGTCAAATTTTCCAAATTGTATACTTCAATTTGTTAGATAAAGCGTGACTGACACATAACACATACTACTTAACAGAATAGTCAGAAAAAACCTAATCTCAATACACTCTGTCCTGTTACAGCTGTCCACTTTTTACTCAAAATCGAGACGTGCTGAGTGATGGAACTCAACACTACGATTTATCTTACCTATAAACATATTTTATTACAACTCTCATTTTTTTTAATTTGAATATTGAAGTACAAACACTTATATGAAGTATGTAATAAAATTACATACATTTGATATTATAATAATAAAAATAGTAAGAAAACAAACCTTAATCTTGAAAGCGCGTTTAAATCCAGAAGCAAAGAATCCTCCAAACGGTCCAATAACGGAGCTGAAGATGCTGAGCGCCAACGAGTGAATCATGAACGGGTACATTATCAATTTGTCGCGACCGAACTGGAAAAAGGAACATAAAATAATAAAAAAATAGGTTTTTTAACAGAAAAAAATTTCTTCTTCAAAAACTTGTCACAAGTCTTAAGTTTCTTGAATTCCAGAAATTTGTTGAGTGGCGGAACTTAACGCTGTGCTTTAACTTGTTCACTAGAAAAAAAATGAAAATAATTAAATTATAATCATTACGTAGGAATCGAACCCAGAACCAACCAAGAAGTCGGACATTAAATAAAAATAGAAATACAATTAAAAAAACTTAAAACTCAAACCAACTAAACAATATTTTTGATGGTTTTTAAAAATAGTTCTACAGAGAATGTTGACAGCGGCAAAAAAATGACAATAGAACGACATTGATTGATTGATTGACAAACTTTACTTTTGTCTACAATAATATTAGATTTGTGTTTCTAAATACTTGACAATTACTAGAATGCTTCCGTAATTTCTTTTTAAATGAATTTAATTTTAATTTAATAGCTTCACGCTATATCCCGCACACAGCAGGGTAGGCAGAGGGAACCTAGTGTTAAGACACTCCGTTCCCCACTTTCCGCCGAATTCGGAGGCTTGCGTGTTAAGTGGCGGAACTTAACGCCGCGCTTTACCTCGACACCAGAGCGAAGAAAATGGAAATATAATTTCCACTCCTCGAGTGGGAATCGAACCCACAACCAGTCGTTTACAGTCACACTCTTGTGCCACTGGGCCACGACTGGCCACTTTCCTTTTAAATCATTAAAATTTATTAAAAATATTTCATATTAAATTAGAAAATAAGATATCCTCTAATAAATAATATTTTAATACAATTGTAAAAAAAAACATATACTACTCATCATGGTATGGGATATTAATATAATATCAAACTATACTTATTATTGCAAAATGTTGAACTTTGTACTGACAAATTATTATTAAAAGTATTTATCATCTGATCTCTCTAAATATCTACCATTTTTTTTATAAAACAAACAAAAGTCAAACGTTGCAGGAATAACTCGAACCCGCGCCTTTTGAAAACCATCTAAGCGCTTTGACCGCTAAGCCATAGCTTTAAATGTTTCCTTAGTGTAAGAATAACACATTACAAACGTTATAACAACATAACACAGGTTTCTTACATTAGAAACACCTACATAAAAATAAAAAATGTTTCACTTTCCGCCTAAATTAGAGTCATTAAATAACAAGTGGCGGAACTCAAAGTGCTTTATCTTTGCCAATCATTCACGCGAACGAGAATCGAACCTCAAACCATCACAACAAAAATACAAACAACAAATACTCACAACTTTCATAACGGAATGCAAGAATTGCGGCGGATTGTACTCTTGCAAACGGAACAGAGACGACGGCTCGCAGTCCATTGTCATGCGTCCGAGGGACTCGGAGTACTCGATGGGACACACCAAGTACGGGTATTGAGACATCATGTAGGCGAGCTGGAAATAAATTACGAAGATTTTTTATTAAATTAACATAGCAAAATTAGGACGAAGCGGGATTTGAACCCAACCAGTCGCGTTTACACGCTTGGTACCCACAAGCCACGATTGGCCTCAGCCAATAGCAATTCAATACAAATAATAACATCAAAATAATTAAATATATATATATGAAAATTGAAACTACAATAAACAGTATACTTTCAATTATTTGTTTAGTAAAATCTACAACAAGGAAAAGCTTATTTTGCAACTACTATTATTTATATCATTCATTTGATAAGCCGCAAAATGTCATAAGTCATACGTAATTATTATCATTATTGTAAAGTTCATAACGTAATTTTAACATTAATTAAAAATTTAACAAAAGCTGTCAATGGCTATCATACTATCTACTGGCACCAGTTATAAAAATTAACTTTACGTTTTTTCCCGCATAACAAGTCAGTCAAAGAGAACGTAGTGTTAAGATATTCCGTAATCCACTTTCCCCTTGAAATCGAGACATTGCGTGTTGATTGACGGAACTCAACGCTGCACTTTTTCTCAGGTACCAGAACAGAGAAATTAAAATAATATGTAATCATTTCCCAGAGTGGAAAATGAACCCATTACGTATGTATACATAGCATATTTTTTCTTTATAAACCATATATACCATACATAAAACCTATCAAAATACATGAAGATCTTAAAATAAAACATTAACTAGAAGAAATTACATACCACAAGTCCAAAAACGACAGTCGAGACACCTCCGCCGATGAATCCTTCCCAGGTCTTCTTTGGGCTAAGTTTAATGAGAGGAGTCTTGCCGAAGAAGAAACCGAAGACGTAGGCCATTACATCATTGCAAATGATCATGGACACTGGTACTATGAACCAGATTAGACCTGCAATAAAAAACAAACTTTAATTTAAAATATTCTTGTGGTCAAATCATATAGGGCATTTCTAAAAAATAGCATCATCCAAGTTATTATGTATCAATTTTAAAAAAATGTTTCATATATTGACTTTTACTGACAAAGTCAATTAATTATATACCCCTTATATAAAATAAGTCAAGCAATTATTGGATAAGTAATAAAAAGTAGAGCCATTCAAAAAAATGTATCAGATGACAAAAGAACATTCTTTTTTAGGAGAGCAAAGAAAATAACTATATTTCTAAATTCACATTTAGAAAACATTAACTTGTAATGTCTAATAATAGATATCGTATTTTAACGTTTAACACAGCGCAGAGTTAAGATCCGCCGCTCACGCATTGTCTTAAATTCGGGTGGACGATGGAAAACGGAGTGTCTTAACTCTATGTTTTCTCTGACCACCATGTCATGCGGGATAATATATAAAGCTGAAAGGAATAAACAGACTATTAGATACTAGCGGCAGGCTCCTGGCTTCACCGCGTGAACTACAATGCTGTTTCGATATATTGCAACCCTCGGCGGTGGATTTTTAAAAAATAAAATAGCCTATGTTTAACCTTGGATTATCGACTACATTTATGCCAAAAATCATTACAATCGGTCAAGCGGTTTAGGTTTTTCATATTAACTTTCATCCCCTATTAAAGCCCAACGGTTGATTTATGAAAAAATAAGTAGCCTATGTTAGACCCAGTAATTTTTACTATTTTCATTCTAAATTTCATCCAAATCGGACCGGTAGATTAGTCGTGAAAGCGTGACAGAGAAACCGACAAACTTTCGCATTAATAATATAAGTATGGATACAGACCTCGTATATACTGTTTAATATGTATAGAAATAAATATGAAAAGAAATAAATATATAAGGAAAAAACATCGCACAAAGAATTATATAAGTTTTTTTAAAAAAAAAGAATCTAGACAAGAATACCAACTAGAAAACACACTTAAACATACAAAATAATATTTATATGTTTTAATACACATTATTTTGAAAGTTTAAGGGCAAAAAAGATTTTTTTACAAATTTAGTATCAATTTGATACTGTGTACGATGAGTTCACATAAAATAATAAACAATTAACATACAATACAGTTTCACGACCGTCTGTTATTTGAATAAATTTAAATTCAAATTATTTTGTCAAATGTAACTTAAAACGACAAAAAAAAAAAAATTAAAAAAAGCGAGTGTAGTCAGGATAAACATTTACCACCAATATTACACCATTTTTTTATGTATTTCAACTAATTGCTATGATAGATATAGCAGGTTCAATTCTAGCTGGTCTATTTAGACCAGCTAGAATTGAACCTGCTATATCTATCATCAAGTAAATACTTAAGATAGAGTTTAAATTTCAAAACAATAAAAAATAAGTATATATATATATATATATATATATATATATATATATATAGATATATATATATATATATATATATATATATATATATATATATATATATATATATATATATATATATATATATATATATATATATATATATATATATATATATATGTTCGTTTAGCGATTATTTTTGCAAATAATCGCTAAACGACATCTGAACACCTTATTAAAAATAAACTATTTCTATTTCCGTTTCATTAATGTTTCCGCATAGCAGAGTTATCCGTACGTCAGGTAGAGAAAACTTAATGTCCAGAATCTGTTCCTCACTTACTTTTAAACATTTTTTAAGTGTTATTCCACACTTAGGAAAATTGAAAAGGACATTTAAAACGTATAAAAATTGCTCAGTGGTGAGAGCACCTGAACCATATTCAGGAGGCGCGGGTTCGAAACCCGCTGCGTTCAAATTTTTATACGTTATCTTTAAATGTCTGTTCCTCACTTTCCGCCCTAATTCGTGTTATTTCGATGTTCAATGCCGTGTTTTGTTACCGATGATTAAACATAATATTTCCCCCTAATAAATTAAATATAATGAAGTAAATATTCATAAATCATTATTCCTTTCACATATGAATATAACTACGAATAAATGAATACGTCAAACCGTCATAATAACAAACCACGAACAAACAACCATTTCAAAGAGCGTACCTATCAAAACCCGACAACTACCTATAGAGTAAAGTTATTGACAGTTAAATGAAATTCTCTTGAATGCGTCCCGTTCCTTTACAATTATAGCTCAGGTAGTCCTATTAGTGACTCTATAATAGAGTACAAATACGGTTTTTTATATTAATGATAAATTATCTTATAGGTACATATAAACAACTAGCGGCCCTCTCGTGGCTTCGCCGCGTGAACTACATAACTGTTTCCTTATATTGCGAAACTCGGGGGTCGATTTTTTAAAAATAAAGTAGCCTATGTATAACCTTGTATTATCAAATATTATACAAAAGGGTGAATACTAAATATAAGACCATAACCAATACTATAAGAGCTTATTAAGTTACAAAATAATAAGATCCATCCACAACATATTTTAATACAACGTATAAATATGTTCGCAAAGACACAAACGATTATATATTTTTTAACCAACATTTCTAACAGAAAAATGTTTTTTTTTTTAGCTTCACGCTGTATCCTGCTCAAAACAGGGTAGGTAGAGGGAACCTAGTGTTAAGACGATCCGGTCTCCACCTTCCGCCGAATTCGGATGTATTGCGTATTAAGTGACGGAACTTAACGCCGCGCTTTACCTCTAATACCAGAGCGACGGAAATAGAAATATTAAATATTTCCACTCCTCGAGTGGGAATCGAACCCACAACCAGTCGTTTACAGTCACATGTTCGTGCCACTGCGCCACAACTGGCCCCTAGAAAAATGATGACAATACAATTGCATTAATAATACAGGAGAAGAGAAAATGAGAACTAGTCTAAGAATAGCTTATTGTTTATGAGGCAACATGTATTGTATGAAATATAACGTAACTACGGACGCTCCGATTTAAACTGCTTCATCATCGCTTGAATATGCGGGGAATATTACATGCAACTTATAAATTGGTGTGTTGGCAAAATTCACTGTTAAACTAGGTTACTGGCTTATTGTTGTATTTTTTTTAATTAGTATACATTATTTTACTCTTTTTTAAGAAATCGTAGTGTCCGACTGAAAACAATGGCACTAGATTGAAATCCCAATTAAAGGAATATAAGTAGTTAAAAAAAAACTGTAAAGGTTCTTTTACCCTTACAAATCAAAAGATGAACAATATAACACTTTTTACTGGTATGGTACCAGTAAATATTATATTATTACTAAGCATGTGTAAAACGTACAACCGAATAAGCATTTTATAAAATAATCAATTTGAGTATTGAAAATTTCTGTGATTAGTTAACTATATCTATGATTGATTGTGATTAGTTAACTATATCTAGAAACATTTTTGCTTTTATACATAAAAAAAATACGCTTAAAACTATTTTCCCGTTCTCCTGGTAATTCTGACAAGGAAGCTTTATAATATGAAAACATTGTATTGTGATCGGATACTGGACAAGTATACAAATATACAAGCAAATCGAACCCCAATAAGTGGGTCAAAACGGCATACACGATTTTCTTACATAAATATATAAACACAAGTGAAGTAAAATAAAAGCGTGTTAAAAATAATACTACCGATACAAATACATGTATGTTAAGGTCTTCTTGTACTGATTCAATAAATTTGTAGGTCGTTCTAATCGACGGCCGCAGTTAGATTAATTTATAGGACAAAATTACGATATGTTCCATTGTATGAAGCTTGACCCGTCGTGATAGTATCTGACTGTACCTAACGCTATCTACGGTTGTGGGTTCGATTCTCACTCGAGGGAATAACCATATATTATTATCATTTCTCCGCTCTAGTACTTAAGACAAAAAGAACGGCGTTTAATTACGCCTTTTAACACGAAATATCTAGATTTTGGACAGAAAGTAAAGAGCGGAGAGTCTTGACACTATGTTTCTCTATGACTATCCGTGAATTTGCTATGCGTAAAAATGCATGAAGCTGCTTATCTTCTTTTGATGTTTCAATAAATTTTGTAGGTCATTCTATACGAATGCCACAGTCAGATTAACCTATAGGACAAAATTGCGATATGTTCCATTGTATGAAATAATGACATACTACGACCAAATACGCTATTGTCATTGTTACAGCACACTTTTATTAACGGGCGTTAAAATTGCTATTATACCATGACGCTGTAACTTGGTACTTAACTACCTATTTAATTTCACTGGCAGAATCGTTTACATGTAAAATACACGTGTGTCGTATGTATAATTGTATATGTCAAGCACATAGTTTTATTTTATCCATCTATTTTTTTCTAAAAGGAAACATAGCGACATGACACTCTTTTTTTGGCTTTCCACCCGAAATTGAGGCGATGCATGATAAGTGGCGGAATTCAACGCCGCCCTTTTATGTATCAGAGCGAAGGAATGTCATTGCTCTTACAGTCAAACGCCGTCCCACTCTACCACAACGGTCTCAGTGTATTTCTAATATTAGGCATTTACTTTTTACCATATTAACCTTATCTTGCTAATTTTCATAATTTTTCGTACGTATAATATTTGTAAATGGGATCCATCACGTATTATAAGAATAAAAGTATAGGTTCCTAGTGACGGAGTTGAACCGCAACAGTACTTAAAATCCTTTCAAGGAGATTGAAAATCTCTATTAAATTAAGATTTTAGATAGAAAGAATAGAAATTAGGGAATAACTTGACACAGTGTTCTCTTTAACTACCCAAAATAATGGGAATAAGGATAACAAAATTCATAAAGAAAAATATACTATAAATAAAATATATAAGGTTGATAACACACAACAAATTGAACTCTAATCTATAAGTAAGTTATTATATAGGCTAATGACTTGCTTATCAGTGTGAGAATATTACAATGATTGACGATTCAGTATGTGTATTATTATGTAATTAATATGATTTAATAGGGACATTTATTATTACAAATTGTGTTCATTTAAATTTAAGGGTTATTAAAATTAGTATAAAGCAAACAAAATATATTTCAATATCCATAAGAAATAATATGATGAGACATTTTTTTTAGCTTCACGTTGTATCCCGCACATAGCAGGGTAGGCAAAAGGAAAGTGTTAATACACTCCGTGCCACATTTTGCTCCGAATTCGGAGGCGTTATTTGATTTGCCTCAGCACCAGAGCGAAGAAATGGAAATATTAAATATTTCCAATCCTCGAGTGGGAATCGAATCCACAACCACAGTTTACAGTCACACGTTCGTGCCACTGTGCCACGACTGGCCCCATTTATTTATATATTTTCTTAATAACCTACAAATTTATCTACTAAGCAGAATACAGTGACATCAATTTTCCTCAGTGCGGAATAACACTTTAAAATTGTTAAAAGAAGAATACAGCTTGTGAACAAAGCGTTAAAAATAACTATCAAATCGCGATTTCGTGTAAAATAATCCACGACAATTAAAAAAAACCTGAATTAATATCAGGTACCTCTGTAATTCCATTACAAATGCAATAAAATTGTAAATTTAATTAACATAACGCAAAAAACAAAAGCAATTCAAATGATTGCTATTATTTCTTATATTCTTTTTTTTAGACATTTTCGTTTAAAAACTTCATAAATATATATGAATCTCTTATTTATATAGTATCTCTTGCGAATTTTGCCAAAATCATAGGCAGTCATTTTGGTATTCTGTGTTTATACTTATATTTTGTACATAGCAAGCGGTACCCAATGCCACGCGTTATCTAACCAGATCGTAACATTAATATAATGAGCAAAGAATAATACATAAAAACTCTTTAAGGAGATTTATTTCTTCCTTCCTTAAGTCAAGGACTTTAAAAATATAACTTGTGAAGAGCAAAGAGTCTCGATTTTAAAATAAATGCATACATATCAGTATACAATATATAGTCTTATCGTAAAGTTATTCCGACCAAAGCTACGGCTGGCGTGGGTAAAAACATTTATCCTATATCCAATAACTTCTAATCTATTTATAGGGTTGGCTATTAAGCAAATAAAAGCTTTAAAAAATCTAAATTGTATTTTTTAATACAATGTTATAAATAATTTAATTTCTTAAGGCCATCATGGTGAAATAGAAAACCGTATGACTGTAAACGCGATTGGTAGTGGGTTCAATTCCAACTCATATGAATGATTACATTAAAATTAGTTTCCCCGCTCTGGTCAAGTCAAAGTGAAATAATTTTATTCAAAATAAGAAGTTACACGCTTCATTTTTTGAACGTCAATCAATTTACCACCGGTTCACTAAAGTTAATGCCTCAGACCTTAGAAGAACCGGCGCAAGAAACTCAGCGGGACTTCTTTTTTTTTTTTAAGTAATTATGATATACAGATTTATTGCTGATTGTGATACGTTCGAAATAGCCTGGAGCGAGCATTTCGGTGAAACAAAATACATAACAGTGTCTTGTCACTAAGACACTCTCTAACTACTCTGCAATTCGGGAAAAAACGCAAAGTTGAAAAAAATTAAACGAATATGGAACACAAAGGTACATAATATAAATAAAAAAAAATAGTCAATTTTATATTTTGTTATTTTTTATCGAATTATAAAAGTTAATTTTCCTATACAACGATATCTGTCTGTTACAGCCCTACAACATGACCCAGTTGAGTCGAGAGGCTTCCCGTCCCTGACAATCAACGTACACGCGGCGACGATGTGTCAGATTATTATCTATAGATAGTAACTGACATTAAATGGTTTATTTGCTGCTCTTGGCTAAACAAGTTTTAAAATCATTATAAAATACTGCATCTTTTAAAAAAATCGCATTTTAGTTCCTATATTTTGAAATACATAAATAAACAAATACATATATTTAGGTAGAAAACAGTATGTAACTTCAAAATGAAAGACCGTAAATGGGTAAAAATAACATTATGATCTTTTTATAAACCCTTTACTAATAAGTTTGTCTCAATATAACATGCTCTCAAAAACACAACCATGGCGCAGTGAGACAACGTTTCACAACAAACGTGGTAGTTGGTTCGATCCTGACTCATACTTGTATAATAATTTAATACGTATGTATTAAACTATTATTATTAAAAAAAAATATTTTTTAGAAAAAGAATAAAAATTGAACGCATGGAATTCGAACTCACGTCTCTTGGGAACCGTCCAAGCGGTCTGACCACTAAGCCATGTGTTTAATGCTTTATTTTTATTTCCTTTCTCCAATATAACAAAGCGCGGCGTTGAGTTCGCCACTATACGAGAAATGTTAAAAATCTGGACGAAAAGCGGAGAACTCGTTCACTAAGCTCGTTCTACCTACCCTACTAGGTGGGCCTATTTACCTGCGTTAAGGCGTGAAGCTCAAATAAGTAGGCGTATAATAAAAAGTAAACTACGAATGGTGTGTTATCTCGCAAGACCGTATATTTTGTGTTTTGTTTACAAATAGCTTTCCCGGTCATTGCACTGAGAAATTGTAGCAAGTTTGAATCCCACTCAAAGTTATTAAAATAGAAGAACCATATACACAGTCGCCATAATGACGCAAAATGAAAATGTTTAAGTCTACGCGATAGTCACTGGTTCGAAGTCAATTGCAAAGAATAACATATATATTTTAAACTAATACAGTTAAAGAAACTGTGATGTTTGGTTACGACACCCAACAGATATCTATTTTCAGCGTGGCACTAGATTTAAACGAAATATTAAATATTTATTCAATCCTACATCCCCGAGGCTGGCAACGCATCCATAACTCTAATGTTGTGGATGTCTATGGGCGAAGGTGACCACTTAACACCAGATGGGCCTTCTGCTCGTTTGCCTCCTTTATTCCTTTATTCCATAAAATAAAAAAAATCTCGAGTAGGAATCGATCCGATAATAGTCACACTGTGTGCCCTTGCGCCGCGACTAGCCTCAAAAACATAATTATATTTAAACTATAATTTTGATTAATAATCAATTACAAATACGTATATTTATTCCATTAGGCGCGTCCTTGATATTTTATTTGTACAAAAATAGATTTTCCTTGTAAACAGTACGCGTAGTACTATTACATCGGCTTGATAAGCTTAATAAAGTAAAGCTTAATGAGGAATTACACTTTACACTAATATGTTAATAGTTAGTGTTAAGTCATTACAATAAAATAAAAAATATATATAAATATATAAAAAAACAACATAAATACACGATGACCGTATCTTATCTGTTTTGTTCGTCTATAGTAAACAAATACAGCTGATTCATAAATTGTAAATATAAACTGAAAATATCACGAACTGTATACGTAATTGGCGAGTTGACGAGAACTTATATATATATATGTCATCAAGAAGAAACTGTATTTACAATCGTATTTCAAACGAAATAGGTATACAAAATTGTGTTACCCTAAGAATGTTTGTAACCAGATAAACCTAATATATATATATATTCTTTATTGCATAAGAAAAAATATTACAAAAGAAAAAGCAAACACATATGATAGTCAACAAAGGACTAATATTAGGCAGAGGGAACCTAGTGCTAAGACAGTCTGTTCCCCACTTCCCGCCATATTTTCGGAGGCATTGCGTGTTAAGTGGCGGAATTTAACGCCGCGCTTTCCCTCAGTACCAGGCGAAGAAAATGGAAATATTAAATATTTCTTTTCCTCGAGTGGGAATCGAACCCACAACCAGTCGTTTGAAGTCACACTGGCACTGGCCTAGAATGTGTCTGTTTGTAATTTTAAAATAACCGCTACTTCCTGAATGCAAATGATTTTATACACGATAAATATACCAAAACAACCTTTTTACAATCTTTAAAACGGCTAGACCAATATTGACGAGACTTACATTGGGAAATAGCCAACGTACGACAGTAAAAATGTTAAATATTTCTTATTAAAGAAGCAACATGTGTGTAGTAGCGAGTACACGTGTTGTGTAAGATTAGCCTTGTTATAGCGAATAATACCTTATCTTTAACGCACGCGCTTCCAACAAATTTTATCATCTCAACATCGTTTAACAACCGAATTCATAAGCAACTTATTTCAACATAATTTATACTGAAGTTACTGCATAGCATATCGTAAGTGCAAGGCAGTTGTGTAAAAGTAAACAAAATTAAATATGTAGTTAGTAGTAGCCATTCAAACTAATATTATAAAAAGCAAAATTAAAAATTTTGAAAAAACCCACGACGGTTTAATTGTAATTGAAAAAGGATAAAATAACTAGAAATCCCCCGCCTAAAAAAATATATGTAACGAGATGATGGGGACGACTTCGTCAGGGGCTGTCGTTACTTTAAGTTTGCACAAACCTTCTCATAGGTTTTCATGCTTTTAAACAGGTTTGGCAAAAAAATAAAGTATTAATATGAATTTACAGTTTTGATAACTGATATTTCTTTTAAAAACTTTAAGAACGACATTTATACTGTTAGCTACTATATTTAAAATAGAGGTTGCAACTGGCAGCCCCCGACGAAGTTGTCCCCATCATCTCGTTACATATATTTTTTTAGGCGGGGGATTTCTAGTTATTTTATCCTTTTTCAATTACAATTAAACCGTCGTGGGTTTTTTCAAAATTTTTAATTTTGCTTTTTATTTTAAACTTTTTAAAGTGAATAGATACACATTTTATATTATTACATAATATCGAAATACTTTATATTAATCTTCATGCAAATCCAAAAGAAATTATAAACCCAATGCTTTCTGATTGTCACCGTAACATTTTCAGGAAACTTAAGTCTAACCAAATCAGTGAAAATCACAAATCCACTAGTACTTTAGATTTTGAACAAACTAATTTATACTGGAGCGTCCCGTGGTAGTTCGTGAAATGGCATATAAAAACACGCAACAATTAAACCAGAACCTATCACAGAAAACCGCATTTAAATTGGTTTCACACAAAAAATACAAGCAGTTGCTTATTGCAGCCCCCCCTGGTGAGGTGTCACACCACGACACATATAAGAGAACACGCGCTAATTAAGCCTGATCCTATTTTTGATAACTGCATACAAATCGGACTTATAGTTTGAACTTTGTATAATTAAATGTTTAATGCAGCGCCGCCTGGTGAGTTCTTAACGTAAAAAAGAACCTAAAAACTTACACCAAGTAAAGGTAAATCTAATACTAAAAACTCTGCCCAATCGGACTAGTAGTTGTGGTTTTTGTTTTAAATATTAGAAACAAATGTTAACTGCAGCGCCCCCTGGTGAGTGAACACGATAAAACGTATCCAAGAACATGCACTAATTAAACTTGAGCTTATCATTGAAACTGCATCCAAATCGAATTCGTCATTTTAGCTTTGCACAAACAATATTTTACTGCAGCGCCCTCTGGTAACTTGTCACCGTAATATAAATTTAAAAACATGCTCTAAGCAAAGCGGAATCTAATACTGAAAACTCTCTCCAATCGTACTAGTCGTTTTGGTTTTACACAAAAAATGGAAGCAGCTACTTACTGCAGCGCCCCCTAGAGAATTGACACATACATGAAAATATGCACTAAGTAAACATACATGACACATAAATGAAAATATGCACTAAGTAAACTTGAATCTATCATTGAAAACTGCATTCAAATCGGAGTCGTAGTTTTAGTTTTGCACAAACAAATGTACTTACTGCAGCGCCCCCTGGTGAGTGATCACCGTAACACATATATGAAAGATGCACCAATTAAACCTGAACCTATCGTTGAAAGTTTCATCTAAATCGGACTAGTAGTTTTTGCTCTGCATAAACAAATGTTTACTGCAGCGCCCCCTGGTGAATTTTGACCGTAACGTAAAAACAAAAATTTTAAAATATGTACGAAGTAAAGCTTAATCTAGTTCTGAAAACTCTAGCCAATCGGATAAGTAATTTCGGTTTTAGACAAATAAATATAAGAAAAATTTTGGTTTTACACAAAAAAACTCAAACAAATGCTTATTACAGCGCCCCCTGATGAGTAGTCACCATAACACATATATGGAAAGACGCACCAATTAAGCCTGAACCCATCCTTGAAAGTTTCATCTAAATTGGACTAGTAGTTTTTGCTCTGCATAAACAAATGTTTAGTGCAGCGCCCCCTGGTGAGTTTTCCCCGTAACAAAAAAAGAAAAATCTTAAAATATGCACCAAGCAAAGATAAATCTTTTTATGAAAACTCTTTTTAATCGGAGCAGTAGTTTCGGTTTTAGACAAATAAATACAAAAAAAGTACAAACAAATGCTTACTGCAGCGCCCCCTGGTGGTTTGACACGATAAAACATATCCAAGAACATCCACCAATTAAACCTAAATCTACCACTGAAAATCTATTGAAATCAGACTATTATTTTTTGAGATAATTGAAAACATTCGTTTTCACGTAAAATGCTTACTGCAGCGCCCCCTGGTGAGTTAAGTCAATAAGACATACATAAGAACATACGCCAATTGAACCTTAACCTATCATAGAAAACCGTATCAAAATCGGACTTATAGTTTTGGAAATAATTGACATAGTAATTTGCACAAACACACAAACAAACAAACAAACAAACAAACAAACAAACAACCTCTCACCCCAAACACATATACTGTCGCCGTTCCGTCGCGGGTAATAAATGCAAAAGTCTACCTTTAACGGCTAATATTCCGGCCTGATTTGGATGAAGTTTGGAATATCTTGTATTTATAAAGAAGACAATCATTATCTAATTGTCCTTTTAATAATATCAATTATACTTTTCCATAGATAAATACATACTGGAAGACCAATTTGACGTGTTAAATACGTGTTGCAATGACAAATTTCCGGTTTGTATGGCAAATATACAACGCGTCTTGTTTGTATACATATATAATAATGTATTTTAATTTATTTATTTTTATGAAATATTTCGAACTCACAACCAATCGCTTTACAGGCACACTCTGTACCTCTGCGCCACGACTGGCCCCATAACTTAGTTTCAATAAAAATATTACGAATAATCATATTATAGGTTTCATAAATATATACAAGCAGCGCCAACAGCCTCGCACAGCAAGTACATACTTACGTAATTGCTACATTCACTCTTTTACTCGCATATTAAGAGGTATACACTAACAGGTGTAATTTAATGTGGTGACTAGTATGAAATTATTAAGCATAGGTATATTATTATAGGTAAATACGGTATTTAAATTTCTTAGACATCCTTTGTAAGTGGTTTGTCTGTTCTTGTTAGAAAAATCTATATAATGGAGGGAAAAGAGAAGTAAGGACAAAAAATAAACACAAAGTATATAATAATACAATATTTCTATGGTATGATGTTCGGCGACTCTATTATAATTCATTAAGCTAATTAATGAATAAAAAGGTCGCTACTTTAACGACATCTACATAAGCTACTTAATACTTTACATATATAACTTACCTTCAAATATATTCTGAATAATGAGATAGCTCTGAGTCACCACAATGAGCAGAGCAACGTGGGTCCAGGCGAAGAGGCTGAACTGACGCATGTAGTATCTTTTGACCAGCGACAGCACGAACCAGACGAATCCCACGCAGTACAGACTGAACGAGATGAAACGGTGATAGGTCACCAGAAAACGGAGATAATCCTGTAAAACAATTATTTATTTAATAAATTTATAAACCTGAACATTCATGTTAATTTATATGAGTCCACTGTGGCGCAGCGGGACTGGGATTTATTGTAATCGCGATAGGTTATAAGTTCGATTTCCATTAGGTGAATCATAAATCATTATTGAATTGTTTTCATTTCTCTGCTCTGGTGAAGAAGATGCGGCGTTGAGTTCCGCCACTCAAGACGCAGTGTTTCGATTTCGAGCAGAAAGAATAGAAGGGAGTGTCCTAACATTAAGTTTTCGCTGAATACCCTAGTGTGCGTAAAAAAACGTGACGCTGTAAATCTGAATATATCACGAAGTGACGTTTGTCTTCACTGTCAATACGAATAAGTAAAATGTATTTACATTTGCGATTTACTTTAGAATATTTAAAAAAAAAAACAATTTTTCATAGTAAATTTACCTAATAGTGACTGAAATAGTTAAAAGATCGCATTTACATCTAAATGAAACCAGTAACTTACAAGCGAGTAAGCCATGATTCTCAATAGCTTCACGTCCTGATATAAATATGGTGACAAGGCTTTTCGTTTCACTCCTTATTCCTACATATTTAAAATAGATAAAATTGCCCAATTACAATACATATTATGTATTCAGATTTGTTTATATAGATAGAGAAAGTGGCCAGTCGTGGTCCAGTGGCACAAGAGTGTGACTGTAAACGACTGGCTGTGGGTTCGATTCCCACTCGAGGAGTGGAAATTATATTCCCATTTTCTTCGCTCTGGTGTCGAGGTAAAGTGCGGCGTTAAGTTCCGCCACTTAACACGCAAGCCTCCGAATTCGGCGGAAAGTGGGGAACGGAGTGTCTTAACACTAGGTTCCCTCTGCCTATCCTGCTGTGTGCGGGATATAGCGTGAAGCTATTTAATTTTTATATAGATAGAGAAATTAGGATAGTAGAGGTGAGCGTTTATACGCAGTTTAAGGACCCTTAAGCAAACACTTGGGTCGCAAGTCGCAGGCTATTGTTCTGAGCTCCTCTTTAATGGGCACTGTCTATGGCTAGTTAAGTTTTTTATTCCGTAGGTTTTTTATTTTATTTATTTATTTAAATACTTTATTACACCAACATACATAGAAAACAAGCATATATAAACTAGCACATAATATCGGTGGAAAGGCGGCCTTATCACCACAGGTGATCTCTTCCAGACAACCCTTACTAAGTAAAAGATCAGAGGACGCAAGAATATTGGTTGGTGTACAAATGCATTAGAAGCTCTAGCTATAATAAACTTACTTAAAAAATTACATACTATATGATACATACAAACTTACGTAAATACATTTTGTATAATATACAGATATATAGACCATATATACTTATTTATTAATACATATATTAAAATTAATAATAATAAACTTACATAAAATAAATACATAGACATACATTTTATAATGATAGGAAATAGTTTTTGAGACGACGCTTAAATATGTGAACAGATTTAGACTCACGTATATGCCGTGGAAGGTTATTCCAAAGGACTGCAGCCTTAATGGTAAAAGAGTCGCCAAAGGTTTGTGTGCGACTCAGTGGCAATTCCAACTTGTTGTCATTTTGTGATCTGAGGTTAAGAGTTTAATGGTTGGCGCCGAGGAAACAGAACCTTGACTTAAGGTACTCTGGAGTGTGAGGATGGTAGAGGATGGTATAGAGGAGTGCAAGGATATGGTGATTACGACGATGCCTAATGGTGAGCCATTTTAGTTGAATCCTATGCTCAGAAATATGGTCGAATTTTTTTAAGGAAAAAATGAATCGGATGGCCATATTTTGCAAACGATCCAACTTATTGAGAAGGGTTTGAGATAAGTCACAATGGCACGCATCGGCGTAATCGAGTAGGGGAAGGAGTAGAGTCTGGGCAAGGACTATTTTCGTTTTAATCGGAAGAAGATTTTTCCATCTTCTCAATCTCCTAAGCACAGTAAAAAAATTTCGGCTAACTTGGGATATATGTGGTGACCAGGAAAAAGTGTTGTCCATTATAAGGCCTAAGTTCTTGACTGTGCTACAGAGCTCCAGATTAGTTCCACCAATTTTTTTATTTATTACAACATTTTTAAACACATTTTAATTGCATTGTTTTTTCACTGCTGCACACGAGCTGTTAGTTATGTAATTGGTCGTAAATAACCAATTCTAGCCACGTTATAAAATGTAGCAGGTATATTACCTTTTATTAAAAAAAAAATATTTATTTTATAAAGTTAGATTTAACGTAAAATGATTACGTTTATTTTTTTAGCATCATGACTTTTCCTACATGGTAGAGGTAGGCAAAGAGAATGTAGTGTCAAGACGCTCCGCTCTCCGGTGTGAAATTCCAAATATTTTTTTTTCACGCTGTATCCTGCCCATAGCAGGGTAGGCAGAGGGAACCTAGTGTTAAGACACTCCGTTCCCCACTTTCCGCCAAATTCAGAGGCATTGCGTGTTAAGTGGCGGAACTTAAAGCCGCGTCTTTACCTCTGATACCAGAGCGAAGAAAATGAAAATATTAAATATCACTTTTCGAGTTGCAATCGAATCCACAACCAGTCGCTTACAGTCACACGTTCATGCCACTGTGCCACGACTGGCCCAAATTCCGAATCTCTCCACCCAAATTCTAGATATTGCAATTTTTTCAACTCTTTATGCAATATCTTGAGCTTTGGCTAACGAGAAGGGGAAAATAAAAATAATTTAAATAAAACCATTCCCCGAATGAGCCATGCACCACAATCAACGCATTATAAACACATTATTATTACAAACTTTTTATTTAAAATAAATATATTTTAAGTAACCATTAACCATATTAATAAGAAACCGTTGAAATTTAACATTTACATTATCGTTATATACCTAGCTAACATTAAGGTTATCCGATTTGGCTCAAATCCCGTTAATTGATTTAACCTCGATTGTTAATATCAAAACAAAGTTAAACTAAGTGTTTTACAGCCAAAGGTCGAAATGTCAATTTTGTTTTGGTCACCTGGTGCGTGACACATCCAAATTAGATTATTTGTTTCGAGAATCTAGATATTGTAAACGCGATTGGTTGTGGGTTCGATTCCCACTCGGGGGAACCATTATATTTTAATTATTGTCATTTCTCCGCTTTAGTGAGAAGACAAAGATAGGTATTAGGTTCCGATAATCAACAAGTGACGATTTAAGGCGGAAAGTGGAGAGTGGAGTAATTTGAAAATTAGGTATTTTGTTTGAATATCATGCTATGCGAAAAAAACGATCGAAGCCGTTTTTTTTATACTAAATAATAATTAAAAAAGAAACTAAAACAAAGACGCCGGAAATTACTTTTTTGCCATACGGGTTACGAATTCACGCTATGAAAATATTTTAGTAGTAGATTTTCAGGCAATCTGAAAAGAAGTAGTTCAAAAGAGGGTTGCAACTCGCAAGAATATCTTATATAAATTAAAAGATAGATACATATTAAGCTAACAAAAAAAAAACATGTAAAAAAGGGGTGTTATAAATTAGGCGTACATGTTTATATGATTGTCTATGTCATCTGTCATGGTTCATCACTTTGAGAGCTACTATGCTCTCTAAGTGATGAACCTATTTCCATGTGGTGAATTTCTTTGCGGTGGTAAAACTCTTTTCAAAATTCACCCGCATTTCACGCATAAAATAAAATAACTTTTAAGGGTAGTTACCACTTTTAGTATTTTTGCTTAGGCTTTTTTAGCTTCACGCTGTATGCCGCACACTAGGGAACCTAGTGTTCTGAAACTCCGTTCCCAAATTAAATTTTTAATTTAATATCGTTTGTTATAGACCGCATAGTATAAAGAGAGTTCAACGATCTTTATAATAATATCAATTAGTTAACAAAAGCATATGCATACATTTTAAATTAACTAAATTGAACAGCGATAGGCAACGTAATGGAAAACAATTTGTTTGACATTCAATAGCAGCGTACCCAATAAGGTTAATATGTACTCGGTGACAAAAACTCGATTTATTTTTTAGGTCAACGAAAATTTGCATTTACAATATAATTTAAATAAATAAAAATGAATCACTGAAATGTATGTATGTAGGCGCATTACTTCCGAATGACTCTACAAAATTGGATAATTGTTCATATTTTCCAGTTTTTTTTTTAGCTTCACACTGTATACCACACACAGCAGGGTAGGCAGAGGGAACCTGGTGTTAAGTCACTCTGTTCCCCACTTTTCGCCGAATTCGGAGGCTTGCGTGTTAAGTGGCGATACTTAACGCCGCGCTTTACCTCGACACCAGAGCGAAGAAAATTGAAATATAATTTCCACTCCTCGAGTAGGAATCGAACCCACAACCAGTCGTTTACAGTCGTACGCTTGTGCCACTGGGCCACGACTGGCCACGTTTTGTATGGAAAAAATAAAAATCGAAATAGATGAGTAGTTTTTAAATTACAAAGTCTTTTCTTACCAAAAGAAACGACAAATATTGAACGTTACACGGTATTCAAAAAAAATAATATTTAATTGTAATTTTATTTCATTAAATATGGTAGTTTTATAAACAGATGATTGTCATATATAATCATATAAACGAGCAACATTTCCTGTAATTTTAATTTGCTTGGTCGTCACTGTCGACAAATCAAACATGTAGAATTAGAACTAATTTAAATTTACCAAAAGGGTTATATTTTCTTAGTCCACAAATGGAAAGAAATGGTAGAAATAAGTATAGTAAATGTAATAAGGTAGGTAATTTAAAACGTCATTTTAGTTTTGAGTAGCATGTCAATGTAATTTAAGAATTGTAATCAAGAAACAAAGAAAAAAAGGATACGAGACCGGGTGTCTGCAGAGTATGAGTACTTAATAAAAAAAAATGGAAAGAAAAATCGTAGTAGGACATCACCCGCCAGCTTTAATAATAAACAATACAAAAGATAACTAAATTTTAAGTTAAAAATAGAATTTTAGAACTTTCCTATTTAGTTAACATAGAAAGATTCGTATAAATATACGCATAATATTCATACAAAATGAGATTAGTTTAAGAAGCTTATTTTTGGTAGGTATTCGCGTGACGCCTAATATTTTTTTACGAAATTAATCATGGTAGTGCAAGAATAACAAAGTCTACTTTAGCCAATTTGCTTAATAGTATTGGCATAATATACTTTTTCTTTTTGTAATATATATGTTGAAAAATCATTTCCAATACCACTTTCTGTTAATGCCATACCATTACTTAAACGAAAAAAGCTAATATTTAATAATAATATAATAATACTTTATTGCACATAAAGGTTACAGTGGCCTGTCGTGGCCCAGTGGCACAAGCGTGTGACTGTAAACGACTGGTTGTGGGTTCGATTCCCACTCTAGGAGTGGAAAAATTCGCTCTGGTGTCGAGGTAAATCGCGGCGTTAAGTTCCGCCACTTAACACACAAAAGCCTCCGAATTCGGTGGAAAGTGGGGAACGGAGTATCTTAATACTAGGTTCCCTCTGCCTACGCTGCTGTGTGCGGGTACAGCGTGAAGCTAAAAAAAAAAAATTGAAATTGAATTTGAATTTTGAATTATGTGCAATGGCAGCCTTATCACTACAAGCGATTTCTTACAGGCAACCATTATAGCGAACAATACTTAAGGTAAGAAAACGCAGAGAGGCGCAATAAGTATTATAAAAATTCTTTCTTTGTAAAAATAAATTATTATAAAAATCTATCTTTGTAAATATTTCTTTGTAAAAAAAATCAAAATCTTGCTAGGTGCTTAAATATAGGTATGTATGTAGCTTAAAGGTATCAATTAATATTTTTATTACAAATAGATGACAGTCATAAAAAATATGTTTACTATTAAATAACCTATAAAATAACAATGTTTGAACAAAAAATAAACGTCTCCGTAATATGAAATTTAAATTTAAGATAATATCACAAGAAAGAAGTATTTTTCGTGATATATATGATATATACATATCTCAAGTTACGATAAATGCTTAATCCAACGATATTGATGTATCAATCGATTGTAAAACATTCTAATTTTATCGATATCAAATCGACAATATATCGATATTAAAACTACTATTATCTCATCACAATTTTATCTTTTTTAGACCGGAATCGAATAAGTTTTCAGATATTGTAAATAATAACAGAAATTTAAACATTTTACTTTTCAACAGAGAAACGATTTAATATCGTTAAGCGACTTGATAGTTCTAAATGCACCTGTGCATTTAGGAAAGGTAAGCGAGTAATCGATCAATACGCTATTAGGGCTGCGTTTTCGTCACGAACTAGAATAACCTGTATTAGTACAAATTTCTGTTAATTATAATACTTTTTTTATTTTAAGCAACATTATTTCGTTTTGAAAATTAATTTTAATGATTCCATAGAAATAACAAGACTACGTTAAAAATAAAAAATACAATATCACCTATATTATTAAAATACATTATTTATTACTTGACACATAATGTCATTTCAAATTACATATCACACATCCAATACAAAAAAGGCAATTATTTTTTACCTATTTTAGGAGATACAATAAAAAAAAATGATTTCCAACTACTGCGATAAAATTTTATAATTCACATGTATTTTAGTTTCTATTAAAAATATTGTATAATAACTTATCGAGAAAACTCTAGAAAACCATAAAAATATAGTAAACACAAAAGAAAAGTAATATTTTTTTGTAATTACGTCATAGGCTATTGGAGCGATATATTACACTATTCGTGCCTAATATCGGATAAGAATTAAAATCCTATTAGCATTTAAATGAAATATACCTATAAGATAACAGTCGCGTCTATATCACGCGATGTTTATTTACGATCTTATTTAATAACAAGTAGCTAGCAAAGATAATAAAAGTGTTAGTTTGTAACAATTTTTGTAGAGATCCTAGAGAAATTTCGAAAAAATCTCGTTTACAAAATATTTAAGGGGCTAGTCGTGGCGCAGTGGCACATACGTGTGACTATAAACGACTGGTTGTGGGTTCGATTTCCACTCGAGAAGTGGAAATATTTCATATTTCCATTTTCTTCGCTCTGGTGTCGAGGCAAAGCGCGACGTTAAGTTCCGACAGCGTGAAGCTATAAAAAAAATCTTTACGCTTTTGGTACAACTTAACGTTTTTACCCGCATAGCAAGATAGTCAGAGAGAATTCAGTAGCAAGACACTCCGTTTTTCATTTTCCTCCCAACATTTAGGTGTGTAGAGTGGCAGAACGCAATGCCACGCATTGTCTAAGGTACAACAATGAAAACAGGAATATAATTCAAATATAATCACTATTTCGACTGGGAATCGAACCTACAACCAACTGCGTTTACAGTCAAACACTATCTCATTAGGTTCTATACTCTTGCTTAGTGTTTCTCTATATTCCCTAAGGCACATAATATCATATTTCAGATGTCTACATCTAGTAGTTAAGGCTATGCAATGTTTATTAGTTACTGAAACCAGAACAGTATTTTTATGCATAGGTATATAGACTATTAGTATAGATGTATTTGTAGCATTATACTTTTGGTATTGTTCTAGCACACAATAGTAATACGTAAATGCATTTTTATAAATTAAATTCCTTTCATAATTTTCAAGGAATTTTAGTAAAAAAAAATTTTTTTCTTTTCTTATTTTACGAATATAACAGAGTTCGCAGTTTTATTAGAAGATGCTAAAATTATTACTTTATCAATTAATACTTTATCAATTTATTTAGCAACCGGATAATTAGTTCATAATGTATTTATTTTCCTACGTTTGGAGGATAAGTATGTAAATGGAATTTAAGCCTGAAAGTCGCATAAAATCGTGCAAATCTTAACTAGATATGTAAATACAATTTTTTTTTAGCTTAACGCTGTATATTACACACCGTAGGATAGGCAGAGGGAACCTAGTGTAAAGATACTCCGTTCCCCGCAGGCGGTGGCGCCAGTCGTGGCGCAAAGGCACAAAGTTTGATTGTAAAGCGACTGGTTGTGGGTTCGATTCCCACTCGAGGAGTAGAAATATTGATTATTTCCATTTTCTTCGCTCTGGAGTTGAGGCAAAGCACGGCGTTAAGTTCCGCGGCGGAAAGCGGGAACGGAATACAATTAATATTTAATAATAAAATTGGTTTATTTAGCAGCAAGTTTAAAAAGTATCCATTTCTTAAATAAAGAGTAATATTTTTTTAATTAAAAATACATATTTTTTCCCCTTCTCGCTATTTAATCTATAACAGAGGTAGTCAGAGGGAACCTAGTATCCGACACTCCGATATTTATGGTGTACAAGAAATAGAGACATATTGGGTAAAATGGCAGAACTAAACGACACGATTTGTTTTACGAGAACGAGAAAGAGAGAATAGTCTAGTAATTAAACGTCCCATGTTGGAATCTAACCCACAACTAATGCGATATCAGCCAGACACCATCCAATTGTGCCATAATGGCCCACACAATAAATATATTACATAAATAATAGAACATTTTTAAATATCAAATAACAGTTCTGAATCAAAAAAACAGGAGAACCTCAAAAAGAAATTTAAACAATATTAAAATAAATAAAAAAATATTATAATAAAGTAAAAATTAAATTAATCAACCACTTATTTAATTTTATATATAATTAAAAAAAATATAAACACTTACCGTTCTATTAATAACGACACCAAAGTAATCAATCAAATTCTCTCCATACAGAAAGTAGTTTGACGTCAGCAAGAAGTACCAAGAGAGGGAGCGGAACCAGGGCAGGCCATGCACTCGGTACACAGCGTAACCTATGTTGATGATTTCTTCAAAGCATTTAACTTGCACACAGAGTACCTAAAAGAAAAAAAATATTATATAAATTGTACATTTTTATGTAGCATGTATGAAAATATCAATGTAGCAGAATTTGAACCTATATCTCTAAGAAACCATCTAAGTGCTTTGACCACTGAACCATAAGCTCACGTCAACACAACATGGATGGTTTTTAAATGACGTGGATTCAGAACCCCATAGCTTAAAATTTGTAAGTCTTCTAAAAATGTCTTTCATATCCTGAGTGTATATTGTTTATTAGATTCATACATCTCTTACTTACAAGAGGGAGTGTAAATCTATTCTTTTTATTTAAATTTAACTTTCAAAATGATTAAAGATGCTGTATCCATACATTTTTAATCTAATACATACCAACCAAGAACTAAGGGTACTGGCAGATTAGATAAATAAATTTATTCTTATTAGTAGCATATGAACCCACAACTATCTTATTTTGAATTGAGATTATACTTTACTGTACCATAATAGTGTCATATACAATAATGTGATATCAAAATATTTCTCCTTACATGTGATTTTCTAGCTACTCCTATTACAACCATTTAAATAGTATAAACTAAGCAACTAAATAGTTTGCTCCAAAATATTTTAGACCTACATTTTACCAGTACTTTGTTTCCTCATATATTCCATTTTAGTAAACCATTTTATATTTGTTAATAAAAGATAATTAAATATTTTTGTAGGTATACCTACAAAAACAGACATTTAGTATCTTTTTTTTAAGACATTAATAGTAATTATATGCTATGTTTATAACAATACTGGTGATCTTAAGATTCCATGTTATTTCACAGGATTAAGAAAATTTCATCAATTCTTTCATTCTTAAATCAAGACATGCAATGTCTAACGTCACCAATTAAAACAAGCTATAATGGCCAAAAACAGTGACAGCATCATATAACTTAAAATGCACTTATACTATTTAAAATATCAAGAATAATAAATATAAATTATAATTAAATCTGTTAAAATAAAAGTAATAAATTAAAAAAGTAATAAAAAAAATAGATTTTTCACAATATAACTTTTTATATTTTGTATACAATGTCATACAAATAAAGTATAAAAACATTTACAAATATCAATATAATAAAATATACAATATAATATAATAAAATATACTTTTAACATTGATTTTTCTGTGTAACAACATAATAAATATATTTACAACAACTATTAATGTAAATTATGACTAATAACATATATAAAGAAATATTTATAGGAACTTACCGTTATCATTAGAGCCAATGGACCCCCGTAAATAAGTAAGCAGAATCCACCAATCATCAGCCAGGTAAATATTCCTCGAATCACCCAATTCCGCCATCTAAATATGAAAAGATTAACTTTATCAATATAGATGTCCTATAGAAAATCAGAAGTATTACAAATACTTTTTCTAAGACAAAACATACTATGTAAATTACATTATATGCAATAATATTTATAAAATATCAAAATAGTTTATTTTAAAAAATGCATGATATATTTGAAAGGGTACGCTTACCGTGAAGATAAACCGGAGAGCGCGGAATCCAGAATCTCAGGAGTTTTGTCTGTACCCTGAGGTAGCGATTTTGCCAGTTCATCCACATATTTTTCTTCTAAAACCTTCTCTTCCTCTGAATCAACCTATTAAAGTAACAAAATATATTTATTGTAACACACCTACTTCATAAACTGGTTTATAAAATAAAATTAATAATTATTTATACATGATCGGATTCCCCAGCAGTTTCCACTTTTTCGTTCCCGTCACCGTCTCCCCGGCGATGTCTTAATTCACTCATGTTGTCTTTTAGTAAACTTCAAACTTTAATCACCAAATGTGTAATAATATCGATGCAAATAAATTATTTTTTGCTTAGAACAAAACTATGTTCGATGTTTTCCATTTGAAGCTACCTTATAGCTGTCAGACGAAAAATCAATAACTTTATTTTTTAAATTATTCTTGCCAGTCCAAAGTTATGTTATAATTTTTATGCATACATCTATAAATTATATATTGTATAGTGTGAAATCATTTATATAAAATACAATATACTAAAATCATTAAGTAAAGCTAAGCTAATAACTGTGTTACTTTTTATTTGTTAATCATGTAACAATCTTTATTAATAAAAATATCAAGGCTGATAGGAGATTGGCGGAGAAAACTAAATAAGTTTTCTTTTTGCTTGTTTTCTATTACTTTATGAAATATGTGGCGAGTTATGTCTTTAAATATTTAAATAACATCTAATCTGTCAATACTAAGGCTGGCTGTCATATAATTAATCTGTGGTTACTACTCAAAAGACTACGGTCCAAGTATGCAGTTTACCTTGACATTTCTCATTCATTAAAAAGAATGTCACAACAACAACAAATATGGCGAGTGACACAGACGATTTTGATAAAAATATTGAAAATGTAAGGATCATTTATAAAACAAAATGCATCCTACAAAGTATACCAAATTTATGTCTAATAATGTCAATTGTTTTTAGATAAAAGCAACAGTCCGGAAATCTTTCGCTCACATTTATGCAACTCTGAAAGCCAGGGAACTTAAAACATTAAGGCAGCTTGACGCTATTCGAAAACAATGTGAAAACAACAAAGACTTCGAAAGAAATTGTGTTCAGAATATTAATATATGTTATAAAAATGAATCCAGTTTACTAGAATACATTAACAATTATGGTGTCATTGATTTTAAAAGACTAAGTTTTGATAATAACACTTTTATATTAGAAGATTATATTAGCCCAAATGATGACCATATGTACTCTTATAAAACTATAGAGGATGTAACTGTGAAAGAAGACTTAGAAGAAATTGAAGCTATTGAAGAGGCAGCATTAAAGCAAATAACAGAAACTCAGGACTGTGTGTGTTATGTTAATATTCAAACACAGGAGGTATCAAAAAAGTTTCGTGATTTAGATACGAACGTTAGTCCTCCTGTAGAAAATTCTGTTAGTAAAAATGAAGACTGTATTGATATTCCTAAAGAGCCTGATTGTGTAGAGAGTAATACAGATGAAGAAAAAAGTGAATGTTCTGATTCCGATGTAAAGAAAATTAATCCTACAGATGACTGGCTAAACTCTATTAAAAATCAGACTGAAACTGAACCGTCACAAGTAAATGATGTAATGGAGCACAGTACTATAACTTGCTCTTAGCAATTTTATTATATTCAATACTTTAGAATGCATTTAATAAACTTTTCTATTTTATGTAAGTTTTGCTTAAAAATATTTTATTTTTTTAATTTTATAAAACTTGATGATGTCACAAGGTGTAGGAATAAATGAAACAAATAAATTAAAGCATCAACTTATATTGTTAATACATTTTTTACAAATGGCGTTACTGAACACTTAACCCTAGTATGCATTGACTTCCGATTATATTCTCTAATGAATAAATATTACCCTTTATTTCTACTACACTTAAAGTGCAGTACACAAACATATTGGGCGCCAATCTTCCAAAATCCCAACGGCTTGATTCTTTCATAACATTACGGTTTTATTTATGGCACTAACACATGACATACATTTTACATAACACCCCCTATAAATTCCCATCCCTGGATGGAATCTGTTTTCGTAAAGAGATGTATTCTAGTTTGTACTCAACTTTTTCACTGGAAGCTGCGATGGCACAAACAGAAGTGCATATGTGTGGAAAAGGTAAGTGAATACATATGTGCTATAGGCTACATTTTAGAGTATGCTAGGCTACATATTATAGTGGCAGGTTATAATCTAATATTTGAATAGGCACAATATTCCTTTATGGATGGGTAATCTTAGGCCACCATTGATTTGCAAGAAGTAATTTATTGTCATACTCATTACTTTTATTTCTAGTATCAGTAGTTTGATTTATTAAAGGTTACAATTTTTTATGCATTAACTGATTTATTTTTTAACAGGAATTTGACATTATTTTTATTGTATTTTCTTGAAAATTTGTTGGGTAATTTTTTTTTGTAATTTATGAATACTCAAGTTTTCATAGTTTTACTGATACTAGACATTACATTCTACAAACTAAGAATTTACCAAATGTTAATATGAATACTGAATGATATAAATTTCTACGTTAATACGTGGATAGGTTAGTACAATAATAATCATTAAACAAATTCTAGGAAAAAAATTCTAGGACAATTTTAATAAGTTGAGAGAATAAAACTCTCAAATGAGTACAAAGTTCGAACTAAGTATAGTGTGTATCTAGTGTTATGAAGTCGTTACAAATAAGTTTTAACTAGCTTATATCGATCGATTAATACTAATATTGTACATTTAAACAAAATAAACTGTCTATTCTACTTTATACTATACAAGACCGAAGTCCGTGCATACTGCAGCTACGTCTCTATTGTTTTGCTTCTCCGTACCGTTGGCCGCCATGTTCAACTCCACCAACGTGTCCACGCTATTTATACTGACCCCTTTTAATATCTTCTGTGCAGCTAAACTAGTAAAATTAAAGCTCAAGTCGGTCAAGCTGGGAAAGTTGTAGAAATCTTGATCTTTCTTGCTATCCTGGCTGAGGCTGTATCGCTTCTGCTTGTTCTCCAAACAGTTTATCTTCTCGGTCGACGTGTTTATATCTTTTATCAATTCTTGATTTTTAAGTGCGAGATTTGGCTCCGAACCCAGCACAGTCGGTTTTTGATCGATACCTTTCGTTAGCAGGTTGGCTATCGACTCTGAGCTCATCCTGTTGTGCACGTTTGGAAGCCCATTTAACATTTGCAAAGCAGCTGCTTTCTTCAGCAAGTCGACGCTTTTTAATTCGCTATTCGAATTTATATTCGTGTGTAGTCCACTGTTGGCCGATGTGAGGGAGTTTTTTTGATATCTTAAATTACCTAAAGATCCGATAACGTTGTCGTAGCTCTTGGTTGGTGTCGACGGATTGCTGTTCGCGCTAGTCTCTATATTATGTATGTTATTATGTATGGCGGGAGAAGCCGGGTTTGAAGCGACTTCATTGGTATTGTTTAACTGATTCTTATATATAAAACTATTGTTATTCGCCGCTCCACCTATTTGCAAAGATAATTTTCGATTGTTATTCATCCCCGTGTCATTAATGGAGTTCTTATTGAATTTGTTTTCTTGTACTTTTACAGGTTCCGGTTCTTGATACATTTGCTTCTTTTTCTCGACGCAAACATCAAATGAGGTTTCTTGTGGGTTTTTTGAGGTTTGGTTAGCAACTCCGTTCTGCGATACCGACACTACCTGCCTGTCGTCGTTAATGATGTAGATGTTGCTACCGTTAGTAGCTTCGGTAACTTTACCATTTTCAAAAGTGATTACGGATCGAACTGGTGAATTTTGTACGTATACTTTGGTGTTGGTTCCGCCATTTTGTGACATCGTGTTGGTAGTTACTTTTAGCGTGATAGAATTGTTTGAATTGGAACTCGCGAGCATCGCGGTCGCAGGATTCTCAACTTTTGCTCCTAACGTTTTATTATGCAGAGGGGTTGCGGTTTTTTTGGGTGTATTTGGACAGTTTTTTGGTGAAGTCCTCGGGGACGGACCTTTGCCGTTTTTTAACTCTCCGCCAGCGATGGGAGGTTTGGTTCTATACTTATGTAAGCTTTTAGGGGAACTTTGTAAGCTTTGAACTTTGACAAGTGATTGTGCTCTGCTTAAACCTGTTCCATTACTATGACTAGGTGAAGGTTTTAGCGTGCGATCTGATATGTGCGACTCCAAACTCGAGTGACCGCTGCTACTCGTTTGGTAGTTTCTTTTTATAGTAGAATTTAGATCTGATGGGCCGTTTTTGCTGTCTTTTCTTGGTGTTCGATGATTTGTTGATTCCAAACTAGAAGGGCCGCTAGTGGACATTACATTATCTGAGTAGTCCACACGTCTTAAACTCCCATTTGGGCTGTCCCTTAACTTGGGCTCGCTGTTTCGTTGTGGTGATCCAAAATGGTCTAAAATTGTTTTATTAGTGGAACTTCTGCTTAACGATGATCTTGGAAGACTGCCAGAGCTAGGGCTCGACTGCCTCACGGGCGAATGGTCGTATTGTGTGGAGGTTGCTAATCCGGATTCGGTGGAGAGGTGTCTCTTGTGCCTCCTTGGTAGTGTCGATGACCGATTGCTGATCTCCGAACCGTCGTAATACGATGATACTATTGATGTTTGACTCTGCAGGGACTCCTGAAATCAAAGCACAAATAAATTAGAATCAAATTAAGGTAAAAAGAATCAGAATCCATATAATTTATGAGAATGAAATAAAACAAAACGTTTTCTATAATTATAGCTAAGATATATATCGTAGACAGAGGGAACCTAATGTAAGGTCACACCGTTCCCCAATTTTGGAGGCATTACGTGTTAAGTGGCGAAACTGAACGCAACGCTTTGCCTTGACACCAGAGCGAAAAAAATCAAATAATATTTTTATATGGGGGATTATAAATAGGGATCGAACCGACAAGCAGTCGCGTTTAAAGTCACACTTTCTGTCCCTGAACCACGACTGGCCTCAAGATTAAAAAAATAAATAAATAGCTTCACGCTATATCCCGCACACAGCAGGGTAGGCAGAGGGAACCTAGTGTTAAAACACTCCGTTCCCCACTTTAAGATATATACTTAAATAATTATAGCATGTCGGTTTCTTTTAACATAGTAAATAAGTAACAGCACCTTTAGATAAGCTTTAGGTATCACAAAAAATACAAAGATTACTGCAAATATATAAATAAATTTGATATAAATAGTCACCTTAGAGTCTGTTTGCGTAGCGACACAGTGCAGATGTACCGCCTTGGAGTTGAACCACTCAGTGGGCGGGAACTGGGCAGAGAAGGTGCTCATCGCGCGGGTCTGCTTGCTGCGGCCGCTTCGTCTGAATAAGCGGGAGAGCAACGACACTTTCTCTGAAAATATTAAAATAAAATTATTAGAACATAGAGTTTGTTACTAAAAAAATGAATATATATTTTAATTATTAAGATATTTAAGAGTATGCATATGGTATTAAAAATAGTCATACATAAAACTGAAAACAATATTCTATTATATCGTATCTTTAGAACTGAAGTGGTTTATCTAAGAATTTTAATGATTTTTTTTCTTTCCCCTCTTTGAATTATTTGTAAACTATGTATTATATCAGCTTTTTTAAACTAGGCTAGGCTAAAGCTTTTTAACTTCCATTTTAGACCAGAAAGGACCAAAAGTGTTATTAAATACTTATGTTAAAGTATTATAATGGATATAACTTTTAAAAGTCTACATTTTATCAACTTTGGGGATTTATTTAAAAAAAATACAAATCATCGATTAGGTCACTTCAATTCTAAAGATACAAACGAAATTTATTAACAAAATCTACAGTTACCAGCGCGTTAGCAGCAAAATAAACGAAAAATAAAACAAAAAAATCCATGCAAAACTACTTACTAGGCGACGCAGATTCTACACTTGGTGGGTAATCGGTGGAAGAGGAGCTATCAGTCGTATTGGCGTGTTTGTGGTGTAAGCTGCGTGTTGAAGCGCATCGCTGCAAGTACTTGCTAGATGAACCGAAGATCCTTAAGGAATGCCGGCGGTCCAGCGAGCGGGGCGCGGGGAAAGACGCGCTGCGACGCTTGTTTGGTCTCCCGTATAAGATCTTGTCGTTGGGATTTCCTTTAACGGAGAAAAATTTATTTTTAAGTTTATTGCCAATTATAGTAGATCAGGTTTTTAGTTTTTTAGATATTTTTATAGATTTTTATATAGATTCATGCTGTATCCCGTATAGAGTAGAGTAGGCAGAGGGAATCTAGTGTTAAGACACTCCGATCCCCTTTTTTAAT
Source organism: Dryas iulia moderata (assembly GCA_019049465.1). NCBI lineage: Eukaryota > Metazoa > Arthropoda > Insecta > Lepidoptera > Nymphalidae > Dryas > Dryas iulia. The sequence goes on from CM032425.1 coordinate 3,875,433, forward strand.
GTATTTCAAATACGAATGAAAATATTAATGATGGACTAATAATAAACAACTAAGGTTTAGGTGTTTCTACACTAAATGTAAAGTAATAAAAATATCATGCAATAGTTTACAATTTTAAAAATATAAGACCAGAGTACACCAGAATTGGATATCTTTGAAATCCGCTATAGTGATAAAATTTGTTTGTGAAATTGTCTTTAAAACTTTGGTAGTCTTTGTTAACTTAATTCACTTAATAGACTTATACTTAACAGCATAACAATTTTAAACATTTTTGAATTTTATTATGTACTCAATTAGCAAAATCATCATTTTGTAAAAAATGTAAATATCGTGTCGATAACTGTGTCTTAATAACTTCATATCTAATGATGATTTTATGAGATAAAAAATTAAGCAATCAGCAGTTAGCTTCAATTTAGTTCCAAGTATAAAGAGTGCTTCAAAACAATACCCATAAAACAACTACGAAATCTTGTAAACCAACAATTACAATTTACAATAAAAAAATCGATTTTGAAACAATTAAAACTAATAAATGATCGATTTCATAGCACATTATGATTGCCATAAATTAAAATTATTGCAATATTTTATTATTCACAATTGATATCGAACAAGGCCAAGTAAATATTTATTTTATGTGTGTGCAATATTATGCACTGTAGGTTTAAAGGTGGGGAAATTCCGTACTGGCACATAAAGATTGCCACTTTATGGGCCGAGCCGGAGGCTTACATTATTGGATTTCGTACCAGAGCATGTGAAACACGAAGTTATTGATTGCAATATGAATGGCTTTTAATTTTCACCGCAACGCTTATAAAATATAAGGCTTGTAATTTTCAATAATTCCTTCAATAACGTTGCTGTGTATAGTGCAGTAATTATGCAGGCATCGATTCCTTTATGCCAAATTTAATTGTATATATTTATTAATAAATATATAGACATTATAGTTGTTTAGAGGTCATCGTAACGCTATGGAGTATCGCCTTACTGTAAACGTTACGGTTACGGGTTCAATTCCCGCTCGAGGAATGATTATATTATATTAAAATTATTTTCATTACTCCACTCTGATTACTAAAACAAAATACAATGCAATAAATGCAAACTTATGAAATTTATGTCTTCCAAAACAAAATACATTTAGCGAATAGTCAAAAGAATAAAATACGAAACGTTATAAATGTGACAATATTTTTTTCATTATGTCCATCAGGATTTTTTTAAAATTTCGAACGGAAAGTAGAAAACGGAGCGTGTGACAATAGATTTTCTCTTACACATTCTTACGTATTCTGTGTGCGTACTGTGCTAGAATAGCGTGAATCTTTTCTTAGAGTTATGTAAGCAAAGATTTACTATAGAAACAAATAACTTTTAGATATCGATTAACATTACATTTTAATACTTCCAAAAATACTTCCAAACGCAAAGCAGCTGATACATCTCATGTGAGTCACAAAGAGCCGCAGATGCGCGTATAAATCAACCGTGAACTTGACAGTCGATTCGACTTATTGTTGTACTTTATTTGCTATGTGTAAATAATAAAGTAAGCATGAAATGAGTGTAGCGTTGAGATTACATTATTTAATTTAATATTTACATTAAGTTGAAGAGACATGATTTGAATATGTGGAATATTTAGAGCATATGGGTGAGACAGTGTCGAAGTGCCCATATAATATGATTTTGATCGGTTTGCCTTTTGTAAACTATAAAATTGTAAATGTATTACTTTTACATAGTACTATTAATACGAACTATTATAAAAATAATTATATATTGCACATTACATTACTTAGGGTTTTTTATGTACAAGTTGTCTTAGGAAGTTTCCATACTAAAATTTGGGATTAGGATTCTAGATAAATTCTTCTACAAAAATGTCTTCTGCATGCCGTTTTATCTATGTGGTGTGTTGATAAAACACAGCTTATGGCTTTCTTCAAGATTCAGACTATCTATACGGAGTTCCATCACAAATGGTACAGCATTTTAGTCAAGAAATATACATTTACGCAGAATTTATTCCAACTTACTGATTTTTTTGGTTATATCGTTTGATATTATGGACAAAGTACGCAATATAATTATTTATTTTATTACTATTGTGATAAAGCTCTTATTCAAAACTTCTGCATATAAAAATTAAACTACAATTTTATGTAAGTAAATAACGCAAAGTAAAATACATTTTCAAATATATACCTCATTCGCAACTTCAGTAAACAACAAATCGTAATTCCAATGGAATCCTTCTCCATTAAAATAACGTCCTGCGTTCCGTTACACATACAGAAATAGACCGGTATGTCACACGCCGGTTTACAGGCGGAGCAAAATAACTAATGAATGTTTTGACTTTTCGCAAAGTATTCTTCTTGTTTCATGAAACACAACTTTATTTTATTCTTTGTAAATGGATATATAAATAAATACAAAAGACATTTTTAAAGATCGATGGTAAATTTTAACGGCGTTAAGTTCCTCCTTTAACGCGAAATGTCTGGCATTTAATATATCTTACTATATAAAGCCGAATGGGTAACATTGTTCTTTGTTTTGTCATTTTCATCATGTTAATATTAAAGATGTTTTTTACTATTTCCACGCAGGATGACGAATATATTATATGTTTTTTTTTAGCTTTACGCTGTATCCCACACACAGCAGGGTAGGCAGAAGGATCCTAGTGTTAAGACACTCCGTTCCCCATTATATGTTTGAATTATTATAATTTTCCTTATCTGGCAAGCGAAAATACGGCGTTGTGTTTCGCCACCCAATACGTAATGTCTCGGTTTTCTCTGAATAAAGCTTAACAGTACACTACTGAAAAATAACTTTAAAATGCTTTTTTTACCTTATCATTTGTTATGAAGCTCTCATCTATCTGTATATCTATTTTTTATATATGATTTGAGCTTTTATATATGATCATCATTTTTATATATGATCTTTAGATATACTATATAACAAGTACTTGCTCCTAGACAATATGAAGAAAAAGTACTAAGTTAATGTTAGCTCCACACACTAGTTCAGATTATATTTTCTCCTTGCACACAGTATGGTAAAGTCAATAAGCTGTCACCATCAACTATTGACAGTCGTGTCGTTGCCATTTCACATTTGAGAGCTCTCTACGTTGTGAAGTGTTTTGATCGACTCCAGTCCCTACAATGTTGACGTTCTTTAGCATTTCAGACAAACTAATGCATTTTGCTTTTTGTGCTTAAGAGTTAAGTCATACGTGTGTTTTGAAGGAATTTCTACTTTCTATATTGTTGTTGCTTTATGTGATTCGTTTTTTATATGGAAGGAAAAGATAGACAGATTTTTTATAATCCTTCGTCAATTTTAGAAATTTATTATAGTTTTAAATTTTAGTTTTAAACATTTGTTAAAACAAATTTATTTCCATATGGAGGTGATTCATTTATTATGAAACTCGTATTTTTTGTTTAAAAGAAGAAAAATACCGGTTTCTCATTATTCTGCCCTCATTTCAGAATCTTTAGTTAAGCTTTTGTTAATAAAAATGCAGCAGTTTCGATCCAACTGTATTTTTCCATTTTTTGAGTTTCACCGTTATTTTTAGAAGACAAATACAAGCAAAATTAATTATAAAACACTCCATTCTTCACTTTCTGCCTGAATTTCAGATGTGCTTAATAACAGAACTTGACACATTAAACGCCACCAAAAAAGTTACCTCATAATTCTGTTGTGTTGAAATTTTCATATAAAATCACATACATATTTGTTAACTTAAGCGTGTAAACAATTTCAAATATAAATAAATATAGATTTAAAATTATACGACTTTAGTCGAATAAAGCATATTATAAAAACAAAATCAGGTTAACGATATTATAAAAGTCATTTAGTAATTGGTTTGGTAAATAAAATGTATTTTATTATAACAATCTTTTTTCTCAGTTTTTCCTGCATAGTAAAGTCATGGAGGACCACGTATCAAGATATTTAGTTCTCTCCTTTCTATCTAAATTTGACAACTTGCATGTTGAGTGGCGGTTCAACACCGAGCTTTGTCTATTTTTTTATAGCTTCACGCAGCTATTCCGCTCACAGCACAGGAACCTAGTGTTAAGACACTCCGTTCCCCCCTTTTCGCCGAATTTGGAGGCATTGCGTGTTAAGATGCGGAACTTAACGCTGCACTTTTGCCTCGACACCAGAGCGAAGAACATGGAAATATTAAATATTTCCACTCCTCGAGTGGGAATCGAACCCACAACCAGTCGTTTAGTCATACGCTTGTGGCATTGCGCCACGACTGGTCCCAAACTGGTCTGTTTTAGCAGAGTGGAGAAATGAAAATAATTAAATTATAATTATTTTCGAGCCACAATCAAACTCACATACAAACAGTTTACAGTCAGACGTTGTCCCATTACGTTAAGATGGTCTCAACAACCATTAAAAGCAAACCTATATAAAAACTATAAATTCTATAAAATCTTACAAGTCAATTAACACAACTTTATATTTCAATAACTGTGATAAGCATGTTTAATTATACATATAGCAATAAAATCTGACTTTAGATATATCTACCTAATGATTTTTGTATTTCAACGTCACATATTTCTTTTTAATTTTCAATAAAAACGCGGCGCCAAAGTCATTTCTTGTGAAGGTTAATCTATACAAGTAAATAAAATCGGAATCTCTGTATGTGATTTAAAATAATCGTTTTTTTTTACGAAATGCGTATGTATATACATATAGCCAGTCGTGGCCCAGTGGCACAAGCGTGTGACTGTAAACGACTGGTTATGGGGTCGATTCCCACTCGGGGAGTGGAAATTATATTTCCATTTTCTTCGCTCTGGTGTCGAGGTACAGCGCGGCGTTAAGTTCCGCCACTTAACACGCAAGCCTCCAAATTCGGCGAAAAGTGGGGAACGGATTGTCTTAACACTAGGTTCCCTCTGCCTACCCTGCTGTATGTGGGATACAGCGTGAAGCAAAAAAAAATTACATATACACAGTACATATACCGAAATATTATTTTCTATATTTTTTTACTTTTCATTCCAACTAAACTTCGGAATGGCTAAACTGATTTTGACGGGACTTTCACACCTAGGAGAATAAGGAGTAACTTAGGCTACTTTAATTTTTAAATATAACTTTTTTAAAAAATTCCACGCCGAAAGACGCGAGCACAGCTAGTTTTGAATAAAAACGTGGCGCCGAAGTCATTTCTTGTGAAGGTTAATTGACAATATAAATAAAATATGTAAAAACTGGATTTAAAATTATTATTGTTTGCATTAACCACCTCATTAGGAAAAATATATATAAGATAACCTTATAAAGGTACCCAATAACGATTTAAGTTTTGGCAAAAAATGTACAAAACTTCGCGACCTTCCTACCTTTAATATAAGGAAAAGGCCTAGAGGTTAACAACCCAGAAAGTATTTTATACCTTAGAACATAAGAATAAATGGTATCAACATTGTTTACAACTTGTAAATTAATTTTACAAAAATATTTTTATTTGTTTCCCATCTATCTATCTATCTATCTCTGTATAAACGTGTAAAAATTTTTACTACATTATTTTAACCTGCTTCTTGAAACAAAACCTTATCGAAAATTCGGACACGTGTCCGGATTTGATAATAATATTTGCTTAGCACGACTAAAAGAAGACAATTTTAAAATGTATGTCTCTAAAATCTTCAATACACCATTACATGAAGTAAAACAAATTGAAGCGTTAAGACTCTCCATTTTTTTCGCTTATGTTATTGACATTGTGTATTTAAAACAACTTCAGACTAGTCTGAAACTGCTTCACTGCACCTCAATAGAGTATAAAAGCGCTTATTAATTAAATAATATTACGATTATATAATAAAAATAAGATAAGCCTGTAGGTCTTCCAGTGCACTCAGAGCTAAGGTAGAAATAAACAGAATCCACTTGGATAAACGTGCCCTAAAAATAAACATTGCACTATAAAATCACTGTTTCTGATTCGGTGGGCGGAGTAAAATAAGATTACAAGTTATTTGTGATTTTGAACATTATTGTAAGTGGTTTTTTGTATTTTTACTCATTTACTTATCTCTCTGCATATAGTACCTGTCGTAGATTGAAAGAACTTAGTGTACAAATATTCCTATTTCCACTGTTCACTGTATTGCGTTGTGCGTATTATTTAAAGACATTGTGTTTTTTTTATTTTTTTATTTTTTTTATTGTGTTTTAAGAAGCGGAACTCAACGCCGTGTTACGTTTTCTAGAGTGGAGAAATGTCAGTCCCATAAGAATAAAACCCATAATCATCGCGCATACAAAAATAATGAATAGAATATTAAGAGCTCTTTTTTTAAGTTTTATTATTTGAACTAGTATATGGTATACCCGAACATGTTTTATTTTCGATTGTACTTAAAACTGTAGCTAGTAGTAAGACGAGACTTAAATTTGAAAATAAATAAATAAAATTATAAGCAATAAATATATATATTTTTAAATTTCATATTTTAATCGATTCTCATACAAAAACTTGTTATATAATACAAAAATATGAGATAACAGACTGATACAGATTAATTTCTAACTTGTAAAAATAACATACATTAATCATGCGTAAAAAAGGCAAAAAAAATTGCAACTAAAATAGTCGCAAATGGTTTCTTAACGAAAAAAGCTTGATCGAGAAAGAATCGTAAATGCATCAAGTCAATCATCAAGGCTATAGTAACGCATTTGGACACCGTTTGACTACAAAACCAATGGTTGTGGGTTCGATTTCCATTCCATATTAAATTTTCATTTCTTCGCTCTGCCACTTAAGAAAAGCGCGGTGTTGAGTTCTGCCACTCAACACGTAAAATGTCTCTAATTCGGGCTAAAAGTGAAGGACGAAGTGTATAAAAAGAGAAAAAAAGCTCATCAAAAGCTCGAAATTCGACATTATAAACATTTCAAATCATTCATTCAGTTCGACAAACATACCTCGCGTTGCTTCGCTTCCAATCATAACACCGCTTAAGTGCACAAACAGAAACACATTATGACATACGTATATATGTATATGCATACTTTAACGCATTCCTTTACAATGTAATGGATCTGCCACAGTGATAAGGTAAGTACGAATCTCAAATCGATATTTGATCGAGACGGCTAATAGGTTTTGTAATGTACATGTAAGCGACGTGCCCAAATTTTGAAAATTTATATCAAAATGATTTGATACAAATTTTCAAATTTAGAAAGTTTAATTTTAAGAGCTTTTACGCTTTTCTAGTATACCTGGGTAAACAGAGAGAATGTATTGTCTGTCATAGCACTCCGTTCTCCGTTTTCCACCCTCTTCCTAACGGACAAATAAAAATAATTTAAATATTCCCTTGAGTGGGGATCAAAGTGAAAACTTATTACTAAACCTGGTATATATCGTCCTCCATTTCAAAGCATTCTTGCATGCTATGAAATGTATAACCGTCTAAATCGTAGGTACTAACCGAGATTTTAAATCTTCGTTCTAATTTCCATACGTTATATAGAATCTATTTAAATTTAAGTATAAAAAAGCTAGTTTATTAAAATATATTATAAACTTTTAAAAGCTAAATAAGTACATTTATAATTAAACAACTTATATGCTCAGCACGTGTTTGCACTTCAAATAATCGCATTTCGCTGCATCGCTGACCTACTTGCAGAACAGTCGTATCCGTTCAATTAAAAATATAGTACTCATTTATGAAAATACCTCATTTGAAGAGGCTGTGGTGGCATAGCGGTACAGCGACTGACTAAAAACGCGGTTGTGGGTTCGATTTCCTTCAAGAAAATGTTTGTTTCCATTTCTCCGTTGTAGTAACTAAGATAAATCGTGGCGTTAAGTATCGCCACTAAATGTCAAGAATTTGAGAATTTGGGCAGAAGGTAAAGAACGGAGTAAGTTAACACTAGATTCATTCTGTCTATGGAGGGGAAGAAGAGTGAAGTGTTAAGTCGATCTACTTAGGGTCGTATAGATGTCTTGTTTAGATTATTAAAAGAGTTAGGGTTTTAAAGGTATAAAAATAGTGCAGAGTGTCAAAAAAAGAATATAATTATTATTACTTTGTTTTTTAAAAAAGTATAAAGTAAAATTACCCGAAATACGTCCAATAACTTATTATTGAGTGCGGTTGCCAACCCTAGACGTATCCGTTCAATTAAAAATAACGTACTCATTTATGAATAAGCCTTATTTAAAGCTATAATTACTGAATTGAGTAATATGTGAATAAGTATGCAACACACATTTCAGTCGCTAAGCTTTTAAAAGTTTTGTGACCTTAGCTACTTTTACCTTAAATGAGTAAAATTAATATTTTTGTAAGCCAAGGTTAGTATAATATAATAATGTAATGTAATTTCACAAAAATGTACTTGTTATCAAAATAACTAGAGGCCGTCGTTTAACAGTGTGACGTTTGACTGTAAACGTGATTGGTTGTGGGTTCGATTACCACTTGAGAGAAAAGTAAAAAAAAAGAACATTTCTCCTTTCTGGTATCTAAGACAAATTGTGACCTTGAGTTCTGTCATACAACATAGAATATTTGGATTTCGGGTGGCAAGTAAAGAACAGAGTGTCTGCACACTATGTTCAATCTGACAACCCATCCATACCGGATAAAGCTTAAAACTGTTTTTAAAAAAAAATCCTTGTGATTCGCAAGATAAAGCGCAACGTTGATTTTAGTTCCACTGTTGAATATTTACAATATCTGGAAAACGATATTAACACTTAATTCTGCTGTGTGCCCTGCTAGCGTGAAACGACATACATAACGTATGAAACATAAACAAAGCAGTCACAATAGCTTTTTGCATCCTTTCGCATAGAAATGCGAAAGGGTAGTCAGAGAGAACCTAGAGTCAAAACACTGCGTTCTCCACTTCCCACCTGAAGTCGAAACAAAAAAAAACTTAAAGTTTTGGTCGTAATAAATAAAATAAAATAAGATCCAGCCGTATCTCTTTTCCTATTCTGTCACTTCAATGCAAATTACAAACAGGTCTACTATACGGTTTACAGTTCCGCTTTACGCAGGTCTCATAAGATTTATTAATTACATGTTGTAATTTTTTTTATCATCAAAAGTCACACAACCTATAATTATTATAATAATGATATTTTATGATATTAAAAAGTGTTCACACGCTTAATTATAAGCATATGGAAAATCTGCATTTTTTGTAAGTGAGGCTATTATGGTCGTAACGCTATCGGGACAGAACAGCGTCTGACTGTAATCGCAATTAATTGTATCTTTGATTTTCACAAGGTAAAATGACCATAAATTAATTATTTTCATTTCACTGCCCGTGGGGGGACGGGTTAGCGTCCCGTAAAACGCGGGTAACCCAGTGGCTTGGTGGTAGGAGATTCGTTCTCCGAGAACCTTCTGCTCCAGTGAAGAAGACTGAGCGCAGCGCTGAGGTCTGCCATTCAACATGCTATGTCTGGAAATTCAGGTAGACAGTGGACAGTGGATATTGAGGAGGTAAGAATCGAAATAAATTCAGAACAATGATAAACTCACGGTTAAATTTTAATATTTTTTACTACTACCTCATTAATGCAAATTTTATAATATAAACATGATAAATTAACGAAGCATTAATAAAGTCATTCTTTTTGCTAACAGATCAATGAAATGCAAATAGAAGTTCAAAAGGTGACAGGTGACATTTTATTTAATTTAGCGAAAGTGTAAATAATTTATATAAGATAACAAAAGATACTCGAAAAGAAACTCATAGTAAAGAAATATTAAAAAAAGAATTTAAAAAAGAAATAAATACATAGATTTATGTAGTTCTAGAACATAACGAGAAATACATCCTGGAACCACCCAAGAAAAACATATGTCCTGTTTTGACTTTTCCACTTTTATTACATTAAAACAATTTCCACATTTGTTTATAAGTAGTCTTCAGTTGTAAGTCAGAAAGCATATACTTTTTACTGCATTATACTCTTTTCCTAGTGTTAAGACATTCTGTTCTCCGTTCATAGGAAGAATTTGAAGCAAATGCTTAGATCAATTTAAGCATTGGCTTCGAATTCTTCCGGAGGAGTTGTTGAGTTGAGGAGTCTTTACAGTCAAACAAAGCATTATACTAGTAAAGATATTAGTAGGAGACTCAATGCCGTACTTTGTTTTTCCAGAGGCCATCGTAGCATTAACGCCGTTAGGAAGCCTCGGATTATAAACGAGTTGATTGTAAGTTCGAATAATTTTTATCTTTCATAATTTCTTCCAATCTATAACAGAAATTCGTATCTGAATCTGAATTTTACAGAAAAGCTAAATTTTATATTCGTATAACCTGTCATAATTTTAGGAAAAGAATACTAAAGTACATACGTACATGTACAACATACAGTAATACAGTAATTGGTAAGAAACAAAATTTGAACTTTTACCTTTACGATTAAAATCTCGAATTTCTGCATAAACGATCGCCAGTCAACCGTAGAAACATTTTATATAATACGATTAATCTTTAATTAATTTGACAAAGTATCGGTTTCGATAAACTACTTAGCATAAATTATAAGTCCTGTTATAATCAAAGCGGAATTTAACATTTAAGTCTTTTGTAGAGAAAGTTTTTGAGATGTATCGTTTACGCGTTTTTTGGGTTAATCTTAGCTGTGGCTTATTATAATGTGGACAGGAAATTGGATTATGCCCTTCCTACACTTTGATCTGTCATCTTTATTTACGCGGTAATAAAATTAGTTGACGTTGTCCAATTTGGGATGTTTAATTATATGGACAGAGATGTATTGGGCGAAGATGGTAAAATATTCATCCACATTTAAAACAATATGCAGGGCAAGCTGATTGCGTATCTTATTACGTAGGAAGAAAGAATTTAGAGGTATGTTTTACTATGTTTATACTATTTTAGCTTAGGAAATGACTGAGCGGCGTTAAGTTCCGCCACTTAACACGCAATGCCTCCGAATTCGGCGGAAAGTGGGGAACGGAGTGTCTTAATACTAGGTTCCCTCTGCCTACCCTGCTGTGTGCGGGATACAGCGTGAAGCTAAAAAAAAAGACTGAGCTCATATTTATATAGTTGTGTCAATTTTTTTTTTTTGAGATTTCCACGTGTTTGTATTTAATGGTGATATAATGGAATTAATCATCAGATCAGGGCAGTAAAAATACTAACTATGTTATATACATACTTTAGTAAGTAAGTAAGTAAAATTTTCTAATTGTTATGTTCAATGTAATTCTAATTGTAATAATAATTGTAACTTTTTTTCAACTTTACGTTTTTTATCGTGTACATTGCACGGTAAATGGCGGAACCCAACGACGCGCCTCGTCAAACCGGAGCGGAGAAACAAACAATTATTCAAATCATTAAAAAAACCATTCCTCTGAATGGGAATCGAACCTACAACCAATCATTCAAACCATGAATATAATAATTTTATATTATCCAAAAATAAATCGTTAAACAGTACAAATAAATAATGATACACAAATAGTCGCTGGACGTAACTTATTACCATATTTCGGTTGTATGCTAATATGCAATTTGGCCCCAACCACAAACTGTCAAGGTGACTCTCAATTTTTCAATCATCGTAAATTAGTTTGTGGTTTTTAAAAAAAAACATCATGTTAATTGAGGAACCAAAATTTATCGTAAAAACTTTATTTTTTGCGTGCAGATAATGTGTAGGACGTTTTGTTTCTTGTGAAGATTCTCTATTCTAATATACGTATCTTATTTTAATATTACGACATTATAATATTATTATTTTTTTAGCTTCACGCTGTATCCCGCATACAGCAGGATAGGTAGAGGGAACCTGGTGTTAAGACACTCCGTTACATTACAATAAATTAGTATAATACATAATGAGGCCATCGTTGCGGAATGGGATAGGGTCTGATTGTTACCTCGTTTGATTATGGATTCGATTCCCATTTTGAGGAATTATTATATTTAAATTATATTTAATTAATCTGCTCTGATAATAAGCAAAAGGAAGGCGTCGAGTCCCACCACTTAACCGGAGTGTCTTAACACTATGAACTCTTTAACTATATCATTATTAAAAAATAAATAACTAATAGATTTACATTTATATACATATATTTAAAAAAAACATAAGTAAATATGGGAAACATTCATGCCTAACAAGATCTCGACTAACATCGCATTAGATACCATGTCACTGGTTTAGTTCAATAGGTCCTTACTTCAATTCCAGGTCAGATCTCGCTAAATATGGTGCGGCGCCAAGCGTAGATAGTTTATATGAGTATGTTTTAAACATAAACGCCTACAGTATTTGGTTTATGAGGAAAGTTAGAATACTAAAATAGAAATTTTATACATTTGTATGTGACACAAAGTATGTTTGTTTTTTTTTTAGCTTCACGCGAGGGAATCTAGTGTTAAGACACTAGGTTCCCCACTCTCCACCGAATTCGGAGGCATTGCGTGTTAAGTGGCGAAACTTAACGCCGCGCTTTGCCTCTGATACCAAAGCGAAGGAAATGGATTTAAAAATTATTTCCACTCCTCGTGTAGGAGTCGAACCCACAACCAGTCGTTTACAGTCACACGTACGTGCCACTGCGCCACGACTGGCCCCAAAATATGTGATATAACTATTAAAGCAGCTTTATTAATAGTTTTAAAAAATAATATTTTTTGACAATTTGACTGTATATTCGATGGTTGTAGATTCGATTTCCACTAGGTAAAAAAATAATGTTTAATTCACTCTGGCGGCAAAACAAAGCAGACATTGAGTTTTAGTTGAAAAGTTAAAAATGGAATGTCCCGACTCTAGTTACTCCCTAACTATCCTACTATGAAAGGAAAGGCTTCTTTGTCTTTGTAATATGTTTTGCAATTTATTCGATTATTATTTAATCGATATAATTATATAACATAAGTACATCAATTAAATAATATAACCGGGTGTTTCTTAAAATAATTTTTATCTTAAATACCACTCTCTTCAATTAATGTTAATTGAAAATAATTATAACGTATATTAAAATTATAAGTTTTCAAACGACGTACTTAAAACTTAATATCAATAACTTATTAAAGTAAAAAAGCAGATATATCTAATTATGATTATTCGTTATCATTAAGACTAATAAATAAATTTACTTAGCTAATATGCATTTATGTAATACAAGTTATAACCCCTAACTTCGTCCACGTAAATGTTAACCTTTTTATATATATGAAGATAAATTACTGTACATATGATTTCCAGTTTTGTATTTTAAATTAGAGCCATAGTAAAAATACTTTGAAATTTTTAATACTTTAACTAACTCTCCTTCAGTTCCACATTTTCTCGTGCATAGCAGTTCTCCACCGTTTCACTTTCCGCCCGAAAGTTAAAAATTTGCGGGTTGAGCGTCGGAACATAAAGCCACGCTTTGTCTTTGTGACCAGAGCTAAAAAATGAATATAATTTAAATATAATGTTCACGCTGTATTCCGCACACTGCAGGGTAGGCAGACGGAACCTAGTGTCATGACACTCCGCTTCCAACTTTCCGCCGAATTCGGAGGCATTGCGTGTTAAGTGGCGGAACTTAACGCCGTGCTTTGCCTCTTATACCAGAGCGAAGGAAATGGAAATATTAAATATTTCCACTCCTCGAGTGGGCATCGAACCCACACCCAGTCGTTTACAGTCACACGTTCTTGCCACTGCGCCACGACTGGCCCCATACTTCTGTAAGGGAATCAGACCCATAATCATCGCATATAAAGACACACGCTGTCACACGCCATGACGGCAGCAACTAATAGTTTTTTCTACTGAATGCTAAATTTATAAACTTTTATTTTTAATCGTAATTAAAAAAAAAATAACCAGATTATACATTATTAACGGATACTTTTTATAAAAGCCTTGAACAAAAGCTACCATCTTTGAATAGATAATCCAATGTCAATGAGAAAAAAATATTCTAAAAACTTCTTATTCATAATAGTAACCATAATATTTACGGTTACTTAATCAGAAGGCGTTAATTTTTTTTATGCTTCCGCCATTGGGAATTATTTTTTTTTGCTTCAGGCTTGTTTAAGGCAGACTTATATTATAAATGCGAAAGTCTATCTGTTTGTCTGTCACGTTTTCACGGTTAATCTACTGGCCCGATTTGAATGAAATTTAGAACGAAAGTAGTAAAAGTTACTTGATCTAACATAGGTTACTTTTTTTTTTCAAAATCAACCTCTGAAGGGGCTAAAATAGGGGATGAAAGTTTATATGTAAAATCTAAACCGCTTGACCGATTGTAATGAATTTTGGTATAAATATAGTTGATAATCCAAACTTAAACATAGGCTAGTTTTTTTTTCAAAACCACCCTCGAGGGTTGCAATACTATGAAACAATTACGTAGTTCACGCGGCGAAGCCACGAGTGGGCCGCTAGTATAAAATACAATCAAACGTCTATGTATATAAAAATATAAATTTTCTAATTTACAAAATAAACAAATATTTGAATATTATTTTTATTTGACATTGTTTTTTAATTTTAATTAAAAAACAATGTTTACCGTAAAAAGAAGCTATTTTTTTCTATTTTGGCACAATTTTCACAACTTTGCAGAACAGATATATCAATCATTCCGAGTAGAATAAAAACGCTCAAGGATTCTCAGAGAGTACGTTTAACGTAATTTTATAGAACATCATTTTATGTTTACTATTGGAAGTTACGAGTATAATATTTAATTAAGCACAAATTTTGTATTCGGTAAGTAAATCCTAAACCGTTTAAACTTCAATCCTAAAAAAAAGAAAGTAGCAAAACGCAAAACTTTAAATACATAAGCTGACAGTTAATTAATTTAATGATTATAACGGAACATCGAAAGACATAGATTTATATTACAACTACTAACATTATTTCTACTAGAAGTTATACCATTACATACATACAGTCGTATTGCTAACGAGTAACGAGTCGCATCGTTGCCGATTTACCTACATACCGAAATTGTGCATTAAATTCGAAGACATATCAAATCAATGTGGCACATCCATTATACTAGTCATCGTTACAAATGATTTTTATTTTTTTTTTTATATTCTGCTTTCGTTAACTTTCATTTCACCTACGCTTTCCTAGATTTGGACTGATTTGGTGTCATCAGTTATATGATAGCTAATATAATGATACACATGCCAATATTTTATTTATAATGTCCACAGTAACCTACAAAAGTGTTAGTAATAAAAATTTTGAACTGAATAGTGGCTTATTTCATATATTTAATATCTATTGATTTATTATTAACCAAGCCGTCGTGTCGCAGTGGTACAGTGTCTAAATGTAAACGGGTTCAATCTTTTAAGCTTTATGCTGTATCCCACACACAGCAGAGTCAACAGAGGGAACCTAGTGTTAAGACACTCCGTTCCCCACTTACTGCCGAATTAGGAGGCATTACGTGTTTAGTGGCGGAACTTAAAGCCGCGCTTTGCCTCAACACCAGAACGAAGAAAATGAAAAAGTTAAATATTTCCACAGTATTCAATGTATCGATACACATCAGAAAGTGTAAAGCGGAGTGATATTAGGATCTCTCCGAATATCTATAAAGATATTTTGCTGAAATAAAAATAAATAGATAGCGTGAATGGTCCTAGGAATAATATAATCGCATGTAGACACGCCATCGTGGCTCCGTGAGTGTTTGAGTCTAAAAGACAAGATGATTTTAAAACTTAGTATACGAGTTGTAGTGTGCAACCTGCGTGAACTTCAGTCAGTAAGGGCCAGTTGTGGCGCAGTGGCACATAAGTGTGACTGTAAACGACTGGTTGTGGGTGTGATTCCCACTCGATAAGTGGAAATATTTAATATTCCCATCTTCTTCGGTCAGGCTAAGCGCGGCGGTAAGTTCCGTCACTTAACACGCAATCCCTCCAGAATTCGGGGAACGGAGTGTCTTAACACTAGATTCCCTCTGCCTACCCTGCTGTGTGCCGGAAGCTTTATGTCCCTAATAATAAGATTTTCGTTTAGAATATTCTTATTTTGACTATAATCAAAAAGCTTATATATAAGCTAGAACCTCACTTTAGGATCTCAAGAAACACGTATGCCAAAGTTTAACTCTCTATGTTCGATAGTTTCGTCTTAATGTAGTCCTTGCTTTTCATTATTTGCTCCAGCAAAATATAATTCTATATATAAACAAACAAAAATGTTAATTCACATTCAGATATGTATCACTTTTTTCTAATGAACGTGTGAAATACTGTGGACATTATAATGTTAGATGTTGTAAATTAAAAATATTGATTTCACATCCGTCAAATCGTGTGAATTGTGTTTTTTTTATCTTGCAAGATATCTTTTTTATAATATATTTAATATGTTTATATAATATAAAAAAAATATCGTATTTAAAAAAAAATACTTATTGGTATATCATTTTTAGGAAACGTATAAAAACTTGAATGTAGCGAGATTCGAACCGATGCCTTTTTGAGCCAGCTTCGTCGAAATTCTTATATGCTTATTAAAATTTACTTTTGTTGTTAGCGCTGACCACTAAACCAGAGCGGTCGGGGTGGATTTCAAGAGACGTGGGTTCGAATCCCGTTGTATTCAAATGTATAAACGTTTTCTAAAATTATTTATCAATTTGCTAAGTGTCAGAATAACATAAACAAATGTTTAAAATACAGTTAAAAAAAATAAAGATAAACAAAATGCATAAGAACTGAAAAAAAGTAATAAGCAGTATCAGTAATAAAGTCTCATTCATACGCACAAGTACGAACATTACCCTAGTAAGTAATTATACAATCTGGAACTAAACACATTAGCCTGGATTACTCTGATATAGTCTAGATTTTATGGCTGTCCTAGGCCATTTATTTGCTTGCAGTTCTAGTTTTATACTACATTAGTTATTGGATAGGTGCAATCACTCTTGATGCGATATAAAATCGTCAACTATATGTTTTGTAAAAAGCTCTTTACCTATGAAAGCTTTATTATAATGGAGGTGATGAATATAAAAAAATGTGTAATATATTGCAAATTGTCTCGTATATCGTATTTAAGCATAAAAAAATATATCATATGGCTTAAACATAATACGTTTAAGTGACATATTATTATCGATTTTTGTATTTCCCGCAATGCAGCGACGTCAGACAGAACCTAAGACGGAATTTACGTCGAGTTATCTTTATCCTAGGCCAAAAGGTAGAAATTAAAATAATTGAAATATAATAATTTCCCCGAGTGGGAATCGAACTCATTACGCCACGATAGCCTCTAGTTTAATTAATATGAACGAATTTAACAAAAAAGAGTCACAAAACAAACATTTCCTGGATGTGAATATTTGAACATAGCACTGTTGACAAGAGAAATTTCAAAATTTTTGTAACAATGTACCGAATTTCCAAAATTTTTATTAAGCTTAATGTAATTGTAAAAATTTTAACAATACAATTAAAATATTTTCCAATCAGAATGAGCTTTAATTATAATTGTTACTTAGAACCACTGACCTGTTCCATTTAATAACATGTTAAATTACTAAACGCAGTAAATTGTTAGTACTTGACAGACAAATAGGTAAGGGAGCTTAACGTTGATTATAGGTAACGGGTATCTAATTTAATGATTACATGAATTTGGTTAGTGTTTATTGACTTTAAATAACGTGATTAATGAATGTTCTTTTATTATTTAAAAGGAGAATAGTCTTATAAAAGTTGTTTTAATGCATGCAAATATTAAAATAGCTCTAAGCCTGATTTTTCCCAGTAATGTAGTGTATGTCACAAATACATAGCTATTACTTATATACATAATATATGTATGTATTTGTGTATATAATTATATAAAAAGAAGAAAATAATATTATTTAAATAATATTTTTAATTCAGAAAAAAAAGAGCTGGAGTTCAACAGTACATTTCGCATTACCAAAGGTATACCAAGGTAAAAAAAAAAAATACAAAGTTTTCTCTAACTGGGAATTCAACCTACAACTTTTGTGTATATAGTCAGATTCACTGCACCACGGAACGGAAAAGATAGTCGTTTCCGTTCCTTCCAAAATACATTGTATAAAGTTCCTCATAGCAACATTTGTATCACACATTGCTTGACCACTAATACTTACTTAGAAGCTGTGGTTAACCGACCAAGTGTGTGAACACTTTAAAAAATTAAGTGCAGGGTCATTTTACTACAGATTTTATTACTGTTTCTTAGAAAAAGAATGTGTAAACATCCTGGAGTAAGGTTTTATGTTAATACTATTTTTAAATACAAACTTATACATGTTATTAATAATTTTGTATAATGAATGAGTAACTATATTTAAAATTAGTTTTTTTTAGTTTACGAACCTTTTCTTGCAAAAAAGATTAAGAAATAGCAAATGCAATTTACTTTGACACTTTTTAATATCTATGGGAAGGAAGAGTCCTACAAATATTAGACGTCTTTTGTTTTGTAATTGAGAATGTATTTAAACCTGCTATCCTTTTACAAATCCTATCATTTTTTGCATAGATAGAAGCAACCTAGTGTTCAAGTCAGACTCCCTGTTTTCGGAATTCGAGACTTTGCATATTGATTGGTGTAAACGTACAATAATATCAGTAATTGTCATTATTTCAAACGCTAGGTGTAAGCAAAATAATAGGTGTCGATAAGTATGTCACTTTGAGCCTAAGCAGTAGAAAGCAAGTGTTTCTGTATACTTAATTTCGTTAAGAGCCTTTCACACTCTAGATCCTGTTAAAAACATCAATTCATTGCCAATTGTATTTAGTTAATGTGAAAATCTTAAGTTTCTACTTAAATGTTTCTTTGATTAAGATTCTAACAAGGTATCTAAGTGATTTGTCTGAATTAACTTGAGCCTTGTCTAATGCCCGATTGTTTATTCGCTCAGCTCTCGCTTGATCGTTAGAGAGAACCTATCGTAAGGACACTCCGTTCTCCATTTTCTTCTGGAAGGAAATGGAGAACGGAGGATTCACAGATTCTGGAATCTGTGGCAATACGTGTTGAGTGGAGGATCTGAATGCCGACTAATTATTTTACTTGTACATACATACAATGCATAAATTTTTAAATACTAAAATGAATGCTTCTATACAATTTTAGATAAATTGATACAACATTCGCGCTGGTAAAATGAAACAAAGCGGTTATCATACTTATCGACACCTATTATTTTGCTTACACCTAGCGTTTGAAATAATGACAATTACTGATATTATTGTACGTTTTCTGTGTATTTTGTGTAAAATTTAATAGAGCGCAGTGAAAAGTTATGGCAACTAAAACTTGAATAAGAAATGAAAAGGCTAGAGTACCTTTATTATTATTACTACTACTGGTCCGATTTGGGTGAAATTGGAAATTGGAATAGTGACTATTTCAATCATCAATCCCTAAGAGTTGAAATAGGGGATGACAGTTTATACGACAAACCTAAACCGCTTAACTGATTTCGATGATTTTAGGAAGACAGTTAATAACGCAAGGTCAAACATAACTAGTCTGTCACGCTTTCACGGCCAATCTACAGGTCCGATTTGGATGAAATTTAGAATGAAATCAGTAAAAGTTACTGGGTCAAACATAGGCTACTTAATTTTTCAAAAATCTACCTCTAAAGGGTTGAAATAGGGGATGAAAGTTTATATGAAAAATCTACAGCGCTTGACCAATTATAATTAATTTTGGCATGAATATAGTTCGTAATCAAAGGTTAAACATAGGCTACTTTATTTTTCAAAAATCAACCCTCAAGGGATGCAATATAGGTAAACAGCTACATAGTTAACGGCGCGAAGCAGCGAGTGGGCCGCTAGTATTTAAATACTTTATCAACTAACGCTGCAGCCATGTGTTCAATTTACACGTAAAAATAATAAATCTCACGGCCTAGACCTTGTCATATAGCCAACAGTCATATAGGTGATTAACGTACGCATTTTCTTGTTCACATGGAAAGTACTAATGTCAGGAAAGACGCCTCACTTTCATATAGCTGTCACTGTCTTTAATCCGACAGTAACGACATATCATTAGCGTTGATCATCAAAGGCGATTTTCGCTGCATTAAATCAATCAGAAAGGAAGGAAAACTATATCAAATTAATTGTTGAGAAATAATTATGGCGTCGTAACGTTTTTTTCTTAATATATCATAAGATTATAAGTAGAAAGTTTATAATATTTTTATGATTACCTTCCGTTTTTAAAGGAAATTGTAATTTTTTTGTGCATATTATATGCAGAATTTTAGAAAATTTATGAAAATATAATTTTATGTTTGTTAGTAGCTTTCTAATTAAATTGGAGTATTGTGAAAGTCCCGTTAAATTTAATCTAGGCCGGAAAATAGATAAACAACGAACTATTTATCTTCATAT
The DNA here is from genome assembly GCA_019049465.1 of Dryas iulia moderata. Taxonomy (NCBI): domain Eukaryota; kingdom Metazoa; phylum Arthropoda; class Insecta; order Lepidoptera; family Nymphalidae; genus Dryas; species Dryas iulia. Next base: position 3,895,947 of record CM032425.1, read on the forward strand.
GTAGGTATATACATACGAGTATATACATACGAGTATGTACATATGCACTTACTTTCGCGTTCTTAGAGAAGCTTAGAGAAAGCTTAAAATTTTGTTTGTAAACATGTGAAGCGTGTCAATGTGATAAAATTTTGTTTATATTGTGCCTCTTTGCTCCGAATTCGGAGGCTTGCGTGTTAAGTGGCGGAACTTAACGCCGCGCTTTACCGAGGTAAACGTTGTCGAGACACCAGAGCGAAGAAAATGGAAATATAATTTCCACTCCTCATGTGGGAATCGAACCAACAACCAGTCGTTTACAGTCACACGCTTGTGCCACTGGGCCACGACTGGCCACATTGTGTAGATATGTATAATTATTTTTTAGATAAACAAAATCTTTAGAAAATTTATAATTATACTCAATAATATACCTAGTATACATAGGGCACCGTGACGCAGTTGCAAGATGTGACTGTGAACGCGGTGTTTGTGGGTTCGATTCCCACTCGGAGTATTGATTATATAATATTTTCATTACTAGACTGTGTAGCTACCTAAGACAAAGCACGGCATTGAGTTCCACCACTTAACAAACAGTATCTCGATTTTGGGCGGAAAGTGGAGAATAATAAAAATTTTGAAACTAGGTTCTCTCTGGTTACCGTGCTATGCGGAAAATACGTGAAACTGCTTTTTTATTTCATATATAGAAAACTTAGACAATTCAGTATATTAGACAAGGCAAATTGAAAATGACATTTCGAAAGGAAATGGAATTTGAAAGCAGCGGGATTCGAATCCGCCCCTCCTGAATTCCGTCCAGGAGGCGCGGTTTCGAATCCCGCTGCGTTCAAATTTTTATACGCTTTCTAAATGTCTTTTTCAAGAATATCCTTTATCTTTAGACAAACACATCTAATTGCATGTGAACTTTGCGATATACATACAGTAACTGCCCTTTGATTTCACTATCTGGGTAGATCCTTTAACTCGCTAGCGGCATTAGGTCAGCGGTGATATATATATTTATTAGTGACATTGTTCCATATCAGCCGGTCCCAGCCTCAAAGGTCGCCGCGGTCACACGAGTTCGTGACTCCTCCAATTTGTTTAGGAAACTTAGCGGTATTGTGAAATATGTACAGAACGGAACCGCGGCAATAAAATAAATCCGATTATTTACTGTTAGATTGCCCGATTATCATTGATTGTTGACCGAAAATGATTGATAGGCATAAACTATTTAGTTGTACAAAGTCATGTTTTTGGTACTAACAGTATTGGTTTTTCAGTGACCCCTTTAATGTCAAATTTCTGTTAATACAATTTGTTTGTTTTTTTGTTTTGATTGTTTTACTTATAAAATGCTTATTTTTATGTGATGGAAGGTAAGTTATGATTGGCCTTGTGGAAGGGATGTGCATAACTCAATTTAAAAGTGTGTGCTTAATTAGTAGTTGAGGGAATGTTTACATTTAGATTTTAGGGGAATCCCTAGCTTTTGTACCTAGGTAGAAAAGCATATATAATAGCATATCCTTAAAAAAAGTAGTTTCAATATGAAAAAAAAGGCAAACTTGTGATTATTTTCTAATTAAAAATATATGCGATTTGTTTCAATGGTTTTTTGATAGACGTTTAGGCAAAAAGTGATAAAAATAAAGTAAATATTTAAAAAAAAAGTATGAAAAAAAAATAAAAAAAACACAAATCAAGAACAAATTGTAAAAAAGATTGTAAAGACGTCCGCAACGAATAAAAAAGTCATTTTTTAACCAGAATACGTCAAAGATTTCAATTATGAATCAAACACAAACGCACACTCACACTAAAAAACCTGACGTAAACGAGTACGATCATTTCTATAAAATATATTTCCTGCATTTTATGATAATCATTACACTGTCTCTTAAATCTGAATACTGTAATAATTCATCGTATTTACTTGTCCATATCTAATAGCGGTTTTAACCTACCAAGGCCACACACATATACTGCAAATCATCGTCTATAACCGTGCCAAAGAAATTGAACCTTTCTCTCTTAGGAATAAGTAATAATCAAAACGTAATTTAAATTTGTCGTATAACCAGCACGTAAGTAAAGAGATCAGTGGAAAGCCAATCCGCAAAGCACAGGAAACGGTTCTAATCAATCTTGTACTGTGTATTTAAGTAACATGCAATTATCGCCTCTAAACGTTTGTAATAAGAGCTATAGAGATAAACGCTAGGTCCCGATAACACGTTTGACTTGATAGATGTGTTAAGGCGCGTGGTGCAAAAACATAGGGTTTGATACTTCGTGTGGCAGATAAGGTGACTTGAATGTCCACAAGATTAACTGGCAACACTTTATGTGTGTGCATGTAATTGTAAAACATATCACTAATAGAATAAGGGCTAAAACTCCTTTTATATTGCAAATTTAAAAATTCAATACATGGGAGATAATTTGGTTAAACGTAACTCTGAGCATCATTCATCATTTTTATTAAGCACAATCAAACTAAACCTGATATTGTACTAAAGATACCATCTCATGACCTTCCATTAATTCATTACAATGAATCCCATAGAGACATAATAACAACATTTCAAAGAACCACACAACGCACAATTATTCAAATAAAAACGTAAGCTTATTGCAACGGTAATGGGATTGCAAAATCTAATTTTATCTTCTTTACTGATAAGCGTAAAAAGATACAATATCAGTGCCGTCCTCCGTAGAAGGATGGAGTAACGGGTATGATCTGATCCACATACTCTAATTGGCAACTAGTTATAAAGTAATACGTGCATACGATTATAATCTCCAAGTTCAAAGTCGTTGTGCCCACAATTGCTTGGAGCAACCACAAGGACTCGCTTAATCGGACATCAGAAGCATATCTGCGCTATTTCAAAGTAATGTTTATCGTTTAATATTGTCAATGTTACCGCTTTGTTTGTTCCCAGGCTCTGAGATTTGTTGGTATTTTAATTTATGTTGATAGTCATTCTGTATATATTTGTAGGTAGTTTTATAATGTAGTTTCCTAGTAAATTAGTATAAAACGAAGAGCTTTTTCTTTTCTTACTTTTACAAAGTGCAGTTTAATGCTTTTTCGTGCGCAATGGAGTAGTCAGAGATAACCTAGTATTAGTTCTTTAGTTTTCGAGTTTAACGCGATGTCGTGCTTTATCTCACATAGTGGAGACATAAAAATAATTTAAATATAATAAATTCCCCTTAGTGGGAACCAACAACCAATCGTTTTTCCAGTTAGACGCTGTCCCACTGAGCCACGATAGCCTCTATCCTTACTACTGCTCATATCGTCGATCCCCAGTTATTGATGCTCTAATGTTCGTTTAATCTATTGATAAGATTCTAAATTTAGAGAGGTTATGGTAAATTTGTGACCCTTTTGTAAAAGAGCCTGCATTAAAAGCTTGTATTTTAAGTTAAATCAGCAACAAAGACGGATTACTCGAGATAAAAGTATCAAAGTTAAGAAACCACATAAGTGCACTTATTTATATCCATTTCATATTTTTAATATTTAATGTTGTAATGTTTTAAAAAAAGTTGCAATTTATTATTAATATTTAATGTTATTATAGAAAAATTAAATTGTTATAATATTTTTTTCATTTGAATAATTAATCTCAAGAATGCTGCATGCTGATTGCAAATACAAATTGTGGACGCCCAAAAGCGACACGACAGTGAATCAGGCCACTGCAGGCCGTCCTACATTCTGCTATTACAGTGAATGTAAAGGAATTTAGCCCTTATCTACTTGAATACTGAAAGCTTTTCTGAAAACTATTTCCTGCAGTTATGAGATTTGCGGATTTGTGGATCTGCCAGGCGCAATTTCACGGACTTACAGCCGTTCCGAGTTTTCTGAACTAACTAAATATACGAGTAGGTCTTGAAAATAAGTGTCAAGATTTATTTGAAGTTGTTTAATGAAGAGGTGTTGTAATAATTTTGCAAATAGTTGTAAAAGTGTTTATTGAAATCAAAAAGCATGGACCTAAAATGTTTCTAAATTAATAAAAGTATATTTCTACATATATTTTGGTACTAACCTCCACAAATAACATCAGCTAAGTTGGTCTGCACACACTGGTGCGTGATCGCGCCATCTCTCACAGTAGTTATTTCACCGTAGAGTTGATGAAGAGCTTCTTGATCTGACATGAGGATGGTTCTGGGTGAACTGCATTCATCTTCTGTAGAGTGGTGTCGAGAGGAAGATCGTGAGCGAGACCGACGGCGCCTGTTGATATAGTTTTACATAATAAGTGCTTTAGTTCTCGCGACTTTTATTCATTTTAAATGAAACTATTTTGACCGGGTTAAAAGTCATTTTTACTGGGTATGTAAAAGACATTTTTAGAAAACGTATTAAAATTTGCGTTTTGACCGCGAAGTATTTCGACGTAGTCGGTCGTAGAACGCATGGCGTAACTATAAGAGTATTATAAAATTTTTATTTATTAAATTCTAAGAAGTTTGTCTGTGGTTTTCTAAAATGTGTTTCCGAATACGAAAATATACGCGATTAATCCGGTTGAAATAGTTTTGCATAATATGCAGTAAACTGCACAAAATTGCTGTTATATACCTACAGTGTAATTATAAGAAGTTTAATAATTAAATTTTATGATTATTATCGTAATTGAGAAGTAGTTCGGTTACATTGTAACAACTAGCTACAACGTTAGATGTAAATAGAAATTAAATCGTTTTATTTGTTAATGTACTTAGTAGGTACTGGTTGCATTTTCAAGCAAGTAATATTATTTTTTTTTAGCTTCACGCTGTATCCCGCACACAGCAGGGTAGGCAGAGGGAACCTAGTGTTAAGACACTCCGTTCCCCACTTTCCGCCGAATTTGGAGGCATTGTGTGTTAAGTGGCAGAACTTAACGCCGCGCTTTACCTCGACACCAGAGCGAAGAAAATGGAAATATTAAATATTTCCACTCCTCGAGTGGGAATCGAACCCACAACCAGTCGTTTACAGTTTACACGCTTGTGCCACTGGGCCACGACTGGCCAATAGTAATAATTTATTTGGTTTTAATGTTTTTAAATGTTCATCACTAATAATTTATATTGTACCTACTTAAAATAAGTATGTCTGGCCGTCCTCGCCCGTACCTGCATTTTGCATTTAACTTTAAGCTTTTGTACTTTTTTTTTTAAATTAAAATCATGGTGATTAAAATAAATATATACCTAAGTTATTTTTGTAACTGTATTGAAAGATTAATTATAACTTTATGCTTTTAGGTACATTTTTAAAGTAACGTGTGTTTACCAGGTCTTGTCTGTAAGTTAACGATAGAAGATTTAAGATTTATATTTTATAGAATACGTAACTTAACGCCACGCTTGGTCTATCCAGATCAGGTAGAGAAAATCTATTATATATGACCTAACGACCTAATGGGATTCTAACCTATGGCTATTACGTGAAATTACAACTATCCTGACAGCGCTACAACGACGATATATATTTTTTGGCAGCTTCACGCTTCTCCCGCCTAGTCAGAGAGCATCTGATATCCTAAGCATTTTTAACCCGAATACTGGACTTATATGTTGAATAGCGCTTCGTCTCAGGTACCAAAACGAGGAAATGCAAATATTAGATATAACAATTCCCCGAGTAGGAATCGAACCCATAACCATTGCGTTTACACTCAGTCGCTGTCCAACTGTACCACGATGGCCTCAACGATGTTATTACTATTAAAAAATATTTTTTTAAAACCATAATCCGCCAAGACGACAGTAGCTAGACCGTAAAAATATCGCTTAAACATTTTACTGCATCGGTGGACATCTTTTTTGCGCTTCCAAGTTCACGTTATACTTATGACCTCTAAAGTGGCCTAAGTGAGTTTAAGACTTATTACGAGAAATAATATCTTATATTCTTAGTGGCTAGTCGTGGCCCATTGGCACAAGCGTGTGACTGTAAACGACTGGTTGTGGGTTCGATTCCCATTGGAGGAGTGGAAATATTTAATATTTCCATTTTCTTCACTCTGGTGTCGAGGGAAAGCGCGGTGTTAAGTTCCGCCACTTAAAACGCAAGCCTCCAAATTCGGCGGAAAGTGGGGAACGGAGTGTCTTAACACTAGGTTCCCTCTGCCTGTCCTGCTGTGTGCGGGATACAGCGTGAAGCGAAAGAAAAAAAAAACACGATGTGATACATTTCTTATTTACAAGTTTTTGTCGTTCGTCCTAACCGGACTACGTCGTAGTTTTCGTCGAGTACAGTTTTTTGTCGAACAACAACTGTCACTTATAACACTTGACGTTTTTATTAGAGCTGCTCTTTAAAAATTTATCAAACGACCGGTCTTATCTTTTTTTTGAACATCATTCTCCTTGTTAAGATACAACTTTATCTATAGTATTGTGAAATTGTTTGTTATGTTTACAAAATCTAAATAGCGAAAAATTCTGAGCTGCGTTCTCTATTTTTCGACTATTTTAGACAGGTTCTATGTAGATTGGTGCAAAATCGAATTTGAATAATGATAAAATTAATTTAGAAACCTTTAAATTACTCTCTTGTAAAACATTTTTGCATTTGTAACAATCTACGTAGTAACCTATTTTGGATACTAAGACGTAGATGGATGTGTCACAATAATTGGGACGATATCTTAACTAGTGGCTATGTTTTAAAATTAGTTTTCTCGAAAACTTTTGTTTAGTAGATAAATAGAGAAAGCTTAAAACTTATTTTAACATTTGTATCAGCGTCATGCTTCTTTGTGGATAGAAGAATAGTAAAATAAATCTAATGTCAAGACACTCCCATCCCCACTTTTCATCCCAAAAATTTAACAAGTAACATACTTGTTAAATGGTGGAACCTAACCATGCTTTTGGAACATTTAGGTAATACATGTAATGTACAGAGTATGTATTAAAAGATCATATCGCCATATTATAATTTAAGCCGAAAAACTATCGCTGTTTGTTACTTTGTATTAAACACTCATAAAATAAAACAGCTATCACCACTAATATTTAAAACATTTTAAACTCATTATTTTAACGATGTAATTTACAACATCATGTTCATGCTACAACCGTATAAAAATTTCATAATTTACGAGATAAAATTAAACCGATAATACGTACGCATTTATCATTTCATTACGCAAACCTATGTTTTTTACACACTGTAGTTCTTACAAAAGCAACATTGACCAAGCTTTGCAAACCTGAGCTTATCTGTACGATCGCTACTAACAATATATGAACGGACAGTATAAATAATATAACGTAATATTGGTTATGAATCGACTTGACCTTACTCTTTGATAAAGTTAATACACATGTCATATTTCATTTGGCCTGCCTTTTATTATGGTTAATAGATGAAAAATATTTCAAGATTTCGGTTTTGTGGGGTTCGATTTTGCTTAAAAATCTGTAGTATTTACCCATTTTATCTGAGATCTGTATATTATTTTTTATTTATTTTATGGTCTTTAATATGTTTCTAGGTTTCTTACTACATTTCTAAGTATGAAATATATGAACAGTTTCAAAGAGTAAGCAGAAATAGCCTAATGTCATCTCGGGACACTCCATTTTCCATGGAAAATTCATTTTGAGTGGCGGATCTCAACACCGTGCCTTGTTTTTAATAGAACCGTTAATCATCGTGCTTGCTGTCCAACACTTTTATGCCTCATAATAAAATTTAAATACGTTTATGATTAAAAAATATTTTTTCTGGCGTTAAGCCTGTCTAAACATGACGTTTGTGGGTCTTCTTCCCAACTTCACACGGATGTTCACCGGACTGTAATCCAACTGCGGGTTGGTTTTCGCCACCTACGTAATGTATATCTACTAATAGGTGGAAAATGGACAAGGGAGTGGGCTTATTGCAGTGTTTTAATTTGCTTATTTTCTAGTTTTACTGAAAAATGACACTCTATGTCAGCGAGAATAATAATAAATTCCTTGTAAAGTATAGAAAACATTACGAGAAATAATATAAATTGTGCTAGGTGTTAGTACTTCTTGAATGATTAATGTCTTTGCAGGAACCCTTCTAAAAATGAAGGCCACCTCCAAAAATATCCACTTTTTACTTGAACAGGCTTTCTGAGTCAATTTTACGTCAGCTATCATTTAGAATACTAAAAATAGCCATTCTACAAGATCCATATCTCATATACATATATTGATATAATCTAGTGTGGCTAGTCGTGGCCCAGTGGCACAAGCGTGTGACTGTGACTGTAAACGACTGGTTGTGGGTTCGATTCCCACTCGAGGAGTGGAAAGCATATTTCCATTTTCTTCGCTCTGGTGTCGAGGTAAAGCGCGGCGTTAAGTTCCGCCTCTTAACACGCATTGCCTCCGAATTCGGCGGAAAGTGGGGAACGGAGTGTCTTAACACTAGGTTCCCTCTGCCTACCCTGCTGTGTGCGGGATACAGCGTGAAGCTAATAATAATAAAATAATGATATAATCTAGTATATACTAACAGCTATATCCCGTTAAATCTTAACTGATTTAAATCAAAATTGACTAATTACGTTATATAATAAAACAACGATACAGTCAGTGGGTATTGCATTATCATTTACATGAACGCCCACAATCCAATTAACGCGAGTTCCGTCGCGTTAACAGTGATGTTGAGGATTATCATAGGATCTTGATACCGGACCATTTAATAGCGAGCACTTAGGTTATTCAAAGTGTAAAGTGATTTGATACAATCTAACTCGAAAAAGAAAACGCTTAGTACAGATATATGGACATTTTGAAAGGCTTTAATAGTAGATATGATTAAATTAGTTGTATCTTTATGGTAAAATACCATTTTCTTTCTTTGATTTTTAAAATAAAATTTATTATTATCATATTACAGATGGTATACACCTAAACCAAAATGATTTGAGCCGATAATTCGAAGGGTGAAAATAACATTTTAAAAACATTTAATAAATATCATATAGTGGGTTCAATTCCCACTTGAGGACTGGAAATATTTAATATTCCATTTTCTTCGCTCTGGTGTCGAGGCAAAGCTCGGCGTTAACAGATTACGTTAAGTTAGCTGTAGTGCACACGCAAAAATGCGCGGATCATCTACTATGAAAAACAAGTCACATAGATCAAGATGTACATAATATATATTTAATTAATAAAATATTCAAACATTCATTAACTTAATAAGCATTGCATACAACCGTTATCTAAACACAATCTTTGTTCTTTCCACATAAATATTTCCAAGTGACGAGTTAAAAACCGACAAAGCCTATCAAAAGTAGCATCAAATCGATGCAGTGTGAAGCAATACGCCGTCCGAGTTCAAATTCGCTTCATAATAAAAATGTACATCACATATAAGCTATGTTCTCAGAATAAGTACACCGGTATTTCTTAAGTTTTACACGCTTTGAATTATATATTTTGGGTTTTTTTATGATAGGCTCTTCGTCGTATATTACATTATTTATAAACGATGCTAGTCTTTTTTGTATTGATATTAAAATGTGGTTAGTTCAAACTTTTATCTACATATTTCTAGCAATTTCACGCCTTTTAACATATTGCGGGATAGTCAGAAAAATCCTAAGTTCAAAACACTGTATTATTCATTTTCCGCCCGAAATCGAGACGTAGCGTGCCGAATTTATTGATTATACAAATTATATTTTCGCCAAAAGTAGGAATCGAACCAACAATTATTTCTTTTACAGCTTACCCGTTATCCCAATGCGACGACAATTCTGTTCATTGGGACAGCGAGGCCATTTCGTCTCAAAAACATTATATTTATGGATGAAATATTAAAAACTGAAGAAGTTTTACTTCTTTAATTAGGAACAATCAATAACTTGCAGCAAAGTTATTAATCATTATATACCAATTTCTTGCACCTGTACTACTGTTAAGTAGTAAAATTAACATTTCAAATATACATATATTCTTTTGAGTAACGTCAATAATTAATAAATTTATTTTATTCACATACAAGCATACATTAATCAAAATCGGACACGTGCCCAACGCAATCGCTAGGCTCCGTAGGGTAGACAGCTAGTGTATTACAGGCCGAAGCTCAAATCATTAATTAATATTATTGATGAAATATTCTGACACAAATATGTGTTATTTCATAACTTATAACGGGATTTGTGAGCTTAAGAAAGTGACCCATTGATGTTGCGAAGAAAAGGCCTTGCGAATGATAATAACTTGAGAGTTAAGTTACTCGTGCCTCTTTAAAGAATAATTATGTTTGAGTAAACATAAGTAACTGTGTATGCAATTAGCCTGTTCAGTACTTTTACAATGAGATTTCAAATAATTATATATAGTTAAAAAATTATGCATGTTCTCTTCGATGAAATAAAAATGAAAATATATTTTTTAGGAGGTCTAGAACGCATATATTGTGAAAAGTATATATATTTTTTAGGTTATTTGCATTCATAAATAAAATATATTAATGAAATATTAATTTATTTTTTTGGGAATAACCTGAGTTAGGTATATAAAGTAACAAAAAGAAACGAAACCTGTAGTCTGTATAATACCTTATACTATTAACAATAAGACTTATTAAATTCACAAATCATCATGTTTTTTGAAGTATAACATGCTAGCCATAGATAACCTAGTATCATTACAATCCATTCTCAGTCCACTTTCAGCCTGAAATAAACATTGGGTTCCATGTTGGGTTAGCGATGAATCGTGGCTAAACTCAGCGCCGTGCCTTCTCTTATCAGGGTGGGCAAATTTAATAATGCGAATATAATTCAATAGATTGGAGATCGAACCCACAACAATAGATAGCGATTGCTATCTAAGCCTGTTCCACTGCACCACAACGGCCAAAAAGGTAGGACTAAGGATATATACAAGATAAACAAAAATTTCAACTCACTCAGGTGTAACAATAAAGAATCCTCGCGACGTCTGGTAGATCTTCCGCTCCTGCATCAGCTGAGCTAGCGTGTCGTAGACAACTTCGTGGGAAGGTGTTTGCATTGATGGAAACTTTGAAGACAGCGACGTTCTTATACTTTCCAGTGTGGCGGATTGCCCCTGTAATAAAAAATCGATATTTTAAACCAAAATTAAATATTATTAAAAACTGGGTAAAATGTGAATAGGTGTTGAAGCTCAAAGCTCGAAGCTCATATAAGACATTTTCTTACTGTAACCGCGATTGGTAGTAAATTCGATTCTCAATTGTTGTAATATAATAATCTGAATTGTTATTTCTCCGTTCTGGTGAACAACACAATGCGCGGCGTTCGAGCTTCGCCACTGAACAATTAATATCTAGAATTCGAGAAGAAAATCTAAAAAGATCTCGACACTAAGTTTTCTCTGACTACACTAGTATCACTTACATATAAAAAATCTATACTGAATTTGGAGTCATTTAAAAATATTTCAAATCTCAAGATAACAAATGAAGGTACATTAATAATAAAATACTTATTCCTAATTACCAAAATATTATAATTAAATATTTTTTTGCTACACTATATCAAATAGGCTTTTATTTTAAGGTTTAAAAGATATTCACACACAATTGCCAAATGTATTTAAAATATATGTAAATTTATTTCCTGTTAGTTACTAGTATCGACCGCAAGAATCAGTGAAGGTTCGATGGTGTGAAAAAAAATTAAATAGCTTTTTTTATTTTACTTTTACGAATAAAGAGTTTTTATTTTAACCTAATTATTTTAATTCTTAATAATTTCATATTCGAAAATAAATACATTAAAAACCCCAACGTTGCGTAGTAGTCCGTGGTCAAAACGGGGAATGTAATGTCTTAAGATTAGGTTCCTCTGTCTTGTGCGGGATACAGTAATACAAAGATTATGATTGATTGACTTATTAGCTTCACGCTGTGTGCGGGACACAGCAAGGTAGGCAGAGGGAACCTAGTGTTAACTCGCTACGTTCCCCACGCACCGCCGAATTCGTTGGCATTGCGTGTGGCGGAACTTAAAGCCGCGCTTTGCCACGACACCAGAGAATGGAAATATTAAATATTTCCACTTCTCGAGTGAAAATCATACCCACAACCAGTCGCTTTACAGTCACATTTTGTGCTTCTGCGTCACGACTGTGGCCAGAGGAATTATATTTAACTATATTTAAATGATTTATATTTCGTTTTCCAATATTTTTCTCATTTCAAACATTATTAAAAAGAAGAAAAAATACCAGAAGTCTGTGCAAATATTTATTTTTCCCATTCACTTATTCCATAATTGAGCAAACTTGCCTCGCTCCTTACCCTCATTATCTCTTTTAATTAAGCCTTTTTATTTCAAAAGGATTTAACGTAAATCCGGAATCATTGTTAATGTAATTCAGGATTTTTATAGGCAGGATTTTATAAAATGTTTGAACGAATGAGGAAGGAATTAAATGAAGTATATAAAGTATATAATTGTTTTTGATTAGCTGTACACGTTTGATTTTGTCTTATACATTATGTATATTCTAATTAATTCACTAGAACAGGTTCAGGCTTAATTGAAAAAGACATTTAGAAAACGTATAAAAATTTGAACGCGGCGGGATTCGAATCCGCGCCTCCTAAATACCGTTCAGGCGCTCTAGCCGCTAAGCCACGCGTTCACCTACCAGCTGCGTCGAAATATTTGTAATTCAGGCCTAATGATTAAAATTTTGTACTGAGTCAGAAATAAATGAATAAGTGATAAATACATACAGGCAAAAATGTTATATCTACGTTTCTTTGCTTCTAGGCTTCAATTATCAAATTATTTATATCATACTGATTGTCACACGCAACTTTTTTGAGGATTGACCCTTAACTTCCTCCTAGTCAAAAGCCTATTTCCGTAAGAATTTCAGGAAATTCTCTTCCAGTGTTTTACATATATTTTCTGAGAAACATCCAATACAAACAACCGATTTCTTTCATCTTGTAAGACTCACACCTCCAATCAATAAATTTTCTAATGTTTTTACAAGTGTATCATTTAGTCTAAATATTTTGAGACCATAAGCGCAGTGGGACAAATACTAACTACAAACGGAATGATTATAATGTAATTATTTTCACTTCTTCGCATATCGAAAAAACGCAACATTGACCTATTCAATTTTCAATGTCTTGAAAAAGGGCGAAAAGGAGAACAAAGTGTAACCTGTAGAGCTGAAGAAAGTTAATAGCTATAACTTGGTCATAGCTTTAGCGACTCGACCATAATAGATATGAATCGTTATCCGTCACCTGGTTTAGATAAAAGAATATTCTATCACCTACCTACCTACATATATAGGTATGTTTAACTAAGATTTATCGACACCATATGCTTTGCGTCTTGAATGGTATTAATCTGCATACCTTAAACTGTTATCGTAGTCCCATTGTCTAAACGACCTTTAAAGAAGATTGTGACACATACCTACTGATAGTCGATTACGATATACTGTTATATATTTTAGTTACGTATTAAAAAATAACATTATAATTCAAGGAGTACTTGATAGTTGTCTTCGCTTTTACAATAGGATCCCAGAAAACGTCCAAGATTTTTCTATATCACATTTTAAAAAAGTTGTGAAGAGACGTTTGTGTGTTAAAGGTTATTACCAAATTCAAGATTTTATAAACGATAACACGCCTTGGGAATGAAATGCTCGCTCCAGGCTACTTCAAAAGTATCATTGTCTGCAATAAATCTGTATATCACTTTAAAAAAAAAAAAGAAGTCCCGCTGAGTTTCTTGCGCCGGTTCTTCTCAGGTCTGAGGCATTAAATTTAGTGAACCGGTGGTAAACTATTTGACGTTCAAAAAATGAAGCTTGTAACTTCTTATTTTGAATAAAATTATTTGACTTTGACTTTGACTTTGACTTTGTCAGTTTGGGCGGACTTTTTTAAATATAACCGGTTGGTTAGTAATCAAAATATAGTACGGATTAACAAATTACTTGCTTTAAAAAAATGGCTGTATTCGCTAATGATGTGGGTTCGATACCCAGACGGGGGAGTGATAAAATAAATTTTCCATTTGTTTACTGGTCAAAGCGCTGCGTTGAGTTTCACCACTCAACACTGCCTGTTCAGCAAGAAAGGTGAAGCTGAACAAAAACTGAAATATTCAAATTTATTTTCTTGCTATTGTTGTTGTCCTGCTTATTAATTTCATGCTATGAAATACTGTACCTACTCTCATCGGGTCATGTGTGTAATATTTTTTCTAACAATTAGTTGAAAAGACAAGAATTCGAAAACATATGGTAAAGATATCTCTGTCTTTTCTATACGATAATTATTGATAAAACAAACAAATTGAAGGCAATAGTTATTTTTACACAAATCGTTTAATTTTTAGCTTTCTTTATTTAATCTATAGTCTATTATTACAAATAAGGTTTTGGTAACTAAGTCCGTAATTAATACAAACAAATTGTAAGTCCATTTTATTAGTCGTTTATGATTAAAGTCAAAATATAACCTTTAACAAAATTGTATATCACTTAAGAACCAGGAAGTGAATATATTTGCATATTAATAAATGCAATGCACCATAGAACTAGTTTACATCCTTAGTCATATACTTCATTTTAAAGTTTACGACCATTTAATCATATAAAAAAATCTCTTGCATATTCTATAATTAGTGCTCAAGCTTCATGCAATACATTTCACGTTTAATTCTGCAGCGGGCAGAGAGAACTGTCTACTTTCCGGTCAAAATCGAAACATTACGTATTTGAGTGACGGAAGCTGCGTAGTGTGGAGCAATGATCATAAGTAAAATATAAGCATTCCCCTGGGGTGGGAATTGAACCTATAACCAATCACTTTTACCTCCAGACGCTGTCCCACTGCGTCAAGATGGCCTCAATAAAAATAAAAACAAAAGTAATTTAACAACTGATCTATCATTGAGTACATTACAATACAACATTAAATTAAAAAAAAATAAATAGCTTCACACTATATCCCACACACAGCAGGGTAGGCAGAGGGAACCTAGCGTTAAGACACTAAGATAATACAACATATATAATATATAATAATATTATTAAAAAAACATGTCATAAACAAATCATTGTATAAATTTACGGCATTCAAAAATTCTACCTTTTTTTCTTTTTTAGGCTTGATTGAGGAGCAAATATCCAAAAATAAAGAAAATAATCTTTTGCACGGTATTAGTATTTATTAGCATATTTAATTTAAAATGTCTGACGTTGATATCCAGACTGTCTTCCAATTACATTTAATTTGCCTTCTATTTTTTGTAATACATTATAAAGCAAAACAAAAAGTTATAATATGTTTATAGTATATAGCGGAAAAATTCCTTAGCATATTTGAATTCTTCTTGGAAGTGACCATCGTAAGGTAAGCAGAAGAAATACACACTGAGATATCAAGTATATTTTAAAGTGCTCCTTTAAAATATACTTTAACGCTTGTCTCCACTCCACTGTCCGAGCTCTCTCTACATAATCAAATATAAGAAGATCCTGCTAATACCACCTTCCAAATACGTACCAGAAATTAACTGATGCTAAATAGTAGTAGTAGTTTAAGACAAACCAAGATTTTTTTTAATAAGTTATAACTTTATAATTTTTTATTTAGATTTTGTTGGTATACTTCTGAAGCCCACTTTTATAGAAGTTAACAAAGATAGTGTAAAATATATAGAAGAAAAATAGAGTAAGGCATTTCTAACAACATTAGATGTAGATAAAATAGATAAACGCGTAATCTGTGCCGATACTATCTGATAGTACTTAATACCAACACATGCGTTAATTAACGCGTTCAAAGCTGTTACTCCTAGACCAGGGGCCACCAACCTTTTTGTCTTAGTACAATATAACTGTTTTTTTTTTAGCTTCACGCTGTATCCCGTACACGGCAGGGTAGGCAGAGGGAACCTAGTGTTAAGACACTCCGTTCCCCACTTTCCGCTGAATTCGGAGGCTTGCGTGTTAAGTGGCGGAACTTAACACTGCGCTTTACCTCGACACCAGAGCGAAGAAAATGGAAATATAATTTCCACTCCTCGAGTGGGAATCGAACCCACAACTAGTCGTTTACAGGCACACGCTTGTGCCACTGGGCCACGACTGGCCATAATATAACTGTTTATCAGACTAAAT
This sequence comes from Dryas iulia moderata, assembly GCA_019049465.1. Taxonomy (NCBI): domain Eukaryota; kingdom Metazoa; phylum Arthropoda; class Insecta; order Lepidoptera; family Nymphalidae; genus Dryas; species Dryas iulia. Next base: position 3,912,120 of record CM032425.1, read on the forward strand.
TAAATTGACCTAGTGATATTTTTTAAATAAACAGTTACTGATCTAGTAAAGTGTTATGTAGGCGTAAAGATATATGTTGATTTTATGTATGTTTAGATGATGTAAAGAAAATCTTTTTTTTTAATTTTATACATCCAGGTAAGGCTAAATGATGTTTAATGAATGCTCTATCGGGGTTTTTGGTAAAGGTCATTTGGTGCTCATCATTTTTAAATATGCGCATATATGAATATTTGTGGGGGTGTGTGGCATGACGTTTGACTGTAAGTGGTATTGATTATGGGTTCGATTCTTACTCGGGGAATGATTAAATTTAATTTTTCACTATTCAAACACAAAACGTAGCGATGAGATCCGCCGATTCTAGACGCAATGTCGATTTCGAGCGTTGGGCAACATTACCAGTACCATAATAGAAAAAAGCTGTATATTAAAACAAATGTATATTTAATTGTAATAGCTAATATAATAAATAAATTTATTATGTGTGTTTTTTAAATATTAAGGATATTTAATTAATTAAATGAGTATAGAAAATGATACCTGCTGACCGCAACTGATCGAAAGGTTGAGATAAATTTCAATGATAAACTATACATAGCAAATTTCTGGGAAAGGTGCGTGGATACATATCGGTCTTGTATATAATTAAATGAGAAACGACGTCTAAACAGCTCGCCTTAGTTAAAATAAACCGGTTGTGATTTACTTGTTGCCATACTTGTGTACATTAATTTATTTAAGACTAGCGGCCCGCTCGCGGCTTCGTCGCAACTGAACTACGTAACTGTTTCGTTATATTATAACCCTCGGGGGTAGACTTTTGATAATAAAGTAGCTTCTGACCTTAGACTATCAACTATATTTATGCCAAAATTCATTATAATCGGTCAAGCGGTTTAGATTTTTTATAAAAACTTTTATCCCCTATTTCAACCTTCTGGAGGTTGATTTTTGAAAAAATAAGTAACCTATACCCTGGATTTATTACCAGTTTTAGTCTAACTTTCAATGAAATCGGCCCGCTAGATTAGCCGTGAAAGCGTGACAGACAAACAGACAGACTTTCGCATTTATAATATAAGTATGGACTAGTATTTTACCTTTTATTTTGTTCACTTATTAATATTGCATAGACTTTCTCTATTAAGTTCTTCTAATAGGTAGACTATATAAATACATTGTGAAAAATCTAGCTGCATTATAAGTCTTATTCGTGCAGGTCACAGATTCGATTCCTTCTCAGGTTATATTTTTTCGCTAGTATATATATTTTTTATTTAATAAAACACTTGTTTAAACATAAAATACTGATAGTTATAAAGAATTTTTACACATAAATATAACAATATTAATAGTAATTGTAAATTTATGCAAAAATGTTAATTATAACAACACAATCTAAAGTGTCATTGCATAATCCAAATGCCTCATTAGGTTTAAAATTCCTGCCCACATTTGGTATTTAGAGTGAGACTTACGGATTGCAAACGACATTCTATGCAGATGGCGTCAATATAGAGTCGCAAGTTACGCATTTATGGCAAAAGCAAATGATAAATAAAATTAAAAGATTAATTTTACTTTTATTTCAAATAAATGTACCTGGGGTCGTGGCGCTGTGGCACGAACGTGTGACTGTAAACGACTGGTTGTGGGTTCTATTCCCACTCGAGGAGTAGAAGTATTTAATATTTCCATTTCCTTCGCTCTGGTATCAGAGGTAAATCGCGGCGCTAAGTTCTGCGACTTAACACGCACTTGCCTCCGAATTCGGCGGAAAGTGGGGAACGGAGTGTCTTAACACTAGGTTCCCTCTGCCTACCCTGCTGTGTGCGGGATACAGCGTGAAGCTATAGAAAATAATATATGTACCTAATTGTTTTTGAAACAAACTTTATGATTATATGCGTTTTCAAAAATAACAATATTATCTGACATTTACAAAAATAGTTTATTATTTAGATAATAATCGAAAAGAAAAACTTTTTAACATAATCTATTTTAAATTACGTTATTTCAAGTGTTATTTTATTAATAACAAGGATGTTCTGAATTGGTTTTCAAGTTTATGATGACATTTTCACTGCAAATCTCAATAAAAAAAATAATGAATTTTAAAATAAAAATGTTACCGAATTTGTGGAACAGACGGACGGTTAAGAATCACGCATGAATTTATATCGACGATATCTAATATAGGAGGTGATTTTTATTAGTAACTCATGGCTACGTATAATATGCGACAGATGTAAAGATAAATCATTCGACACGGTTCAGCTTGACCACCCCTGCGATATTGTGACAATTGCAGTTGGTACTCGCTTGTGAAAGAGCTCGACAAATTCACAAAGTTATAGATTGTAATAGTTAACAGATAAATTATTTCTTATTATATCTATTATCGGTATATAATCAGATCAATTTTTAATATTTTGTATTTTAGACGTACAAAAATATATGTAAAAAGTTATACAAACATATATATTTTAAGCCAGGGGCAAGTCGTGGCGCAGTGGGACAAGAGTGTGACTGTAAACGACTGATTGTGGGTTCGATTCCCACTCGAGGCGTGGAAATATTTAATATTTACATTTCTTCGCTCTGGTATGAGAGGTAAAACGCGGCGTCCGCGACTCCGAATTCGGCGGAAAGTGGGGAATGAAGTGTCTTAACACCAGGTTTCCTCTGCCCACCCTGTTGTGTGCGGGATACAGAAGAAGAATGAAATGAAGGTAAAAGAAGAAAAAAATATATATTTTAAGCAGGTTCACGATTTTTCCCACAATGTAGAGTAGAGAGAGCCAAGTGTCAAGACACTCCGTTCTACGCTTTCCTCCTGAATTTAAGGTAGTAAAGTACACAATTGTGTGTTATGAGACGGGCCTCAACGCCACTTTGTATTTGGTACCAAAGCGAAGAAATTAAAATAATATAATTTCATTCATGCGGGTGGAAATTGAACCCACAATCATTAAGTTTACAGTCAGGAGCTGTTCCATTGCTCCACGGCGGTCTCTAAAGTAGCCTTTGCATGTTTTTTATATATTTAATTAGGTTTTTTTAAGCTGTGTAATGTAGACTTTTAAAGTAACTAAAAGGAATATGTACCAACATATTGAGGCTAAATGAGAAAGCTCAATTATCCTACAGAGTGTACGGTATCGTTTAGATATAATTAAAATGCATATTGAATTGAATTGAAGTATAATACAGGACATAATCAATTTACTACTATAAAATCTTCCTTATAGTTGTTCTAATGTGCAAAATTATTTTAGATACATTTTTTTCATTTTTCAGTTTCATGTTTTTTCCGAACAGCAAATAAGGTGAGAATGTGGTCAAAACCTAGTGACAAGACACTCTGTGCTCCACTTTCCGAATGTCCGGAAATCCGGAATTGTCCGGACGAGATATATTATGCGCGAGAATGGAACTCACAACCAATTATTTGCAGCTTACTGCAAGGCTGTTCCACTACGCCACGATAGCTTTATGTTCTTAACAAACTTTTACCTTTCTTTTTTTTAGATTCACGCTGTATCTCGCACACAGCAGGGTAGGAAGAGGGAATCTAGATACTTGGTGTGGACCTCACTTTCCGCCAAATTCGTAGGCATTGCGTGTCAAGTGGCGGAACTTAATGCTTCGCTTTTGCCTCGACATCAGAGCGATGAAAACGGAAATATTATATACATATTTCCATTCGTCGAGTGGGAATCGAACCGACAACCTATCGTTTTACAGTCACACGTTGTGCCACGACTGGCCCAAAGTTTTTATTTTATTAATTAAAAATAAATTTGCATAAAAAATAAACTTATAGATACATAGTATACACATATTATTTCTATATTCCAATAACGTTTCTAGTCTCGCCATCGTCTCCCCTCGTGATTAATATTCACCACACTAAGGCATAATATATAAAGTTTTATAATAGAGAATAGCCCCATATAACGCGGCGGGCACAAAGGCTGACCTCACAGCATCGTTATTTAGGGATGCTTTGTGAAAAAGACTACGATTGCAGTTGTGTGGTGCAAGATTTGAAATTATATTTTACTGAAGTTTTTTTTATTGTGGCCAGTCGTGACCCTGTAGCACAAGCGTGTGACTGTAAACGACTGGTTGTGGGTTCGATTCCCACTCGAGGAGTGGAAATATTTAATATTTCCATTTTCTTCGCTCTGGTGTCGAGGCAAAGCGCGGCGTTAAGTTCCGCCACTTAACACGCAATGCCTCCGAATTCGGTGGAAAGTGGGGAACCTAGAGGTTCCCTCTGCCTACCCTGCTGTGTGCGGGATACAGCGTGACGCTAAAAAAAAAAGAAAAGTTTTTTATTAAGACTTTTTGTTCTTAGTTTTATAATTAACTAATAGATCTTAGACGCGTAAAATATTTTGACTTGTTTAGCAACATTTATGTCAAGTTTTATAGAAATTTATGTCTAATATCATCACAATCATATTGTGTACTTATTAATATTTATTTTGTTACTTAAATGTGTTGTATGTAATATTTTTAATGTGAAATTATAAAACTATTGTCATTTTGCTCATTTTTGTCTATATACGAGCTTTTTTTATGTCAAATTGTGTACTCCTCCTTGCATAATATTCGTGAAAAATAATATTAAATACCTTCACTTATTAATATAGTAATTAATTATTATATCACAAGACTTATTGCTTGTCCTTTTGAAATATTATTTGCATAATAAAAAAATCTGTAGCATATGGAACATTTTATACTTATGTTAAGTAGGCTGTAAATATGAATATAATAAATTTCAATCACAAGTAGATGTAAATTGCAACAGTAAAATACAACACTGCAATAGAAAATAAAGCTCTACTTACATTTAATAATGTTACTTATAGTATAATGATTTCTTACGATATTTCTATTTATAATTAATATGTTCGTATTAGTGCTCTCTTTAATGTTAAATAGTCTCGAAAATGATCTCACAGGACTCTTTTTACACAATTATATATTTCATATATTTTTTAGCTTCAGGCTACATCCCTATAGCAAGGTAGGAAGACGGAACCTAGTGTTAATACTCTGTTCCCCACGCACCATCGAATTCTGGAGGCATTGCTTGTTAAATGGTGGAAGTTAACGCCGCGCTTTGCTTCGACACCAGAGTGAAAAAAATAAAATATTAAGCATTTCTACTCCACGAGTGGAAATCGAACCGACAACCAGTCGCGTTTACAGTCACACTTTGTGCTTCTGCTCCTTGACTGGCCTTAGGCCTTATATTTGATTTTTGTACTTCAAAAACATTTTTTTTTTCATATCTATCTAACGAAACAAATACAAATTGCATTGTCACAGCATTAGGTGCTTAATCTTGGACCACAGTATAAAATATGCGGCGGGGCAGGTTGGCACACGAAACCGGACCGGTATTTTTATTTTTCACATTTCACGGCCACCTCATCATTCTGGTATTAGGTGCTCAACGGAATTGGAATGCAAAAATCCTGTTATAACTGAATATAGCACTCGCATTCGATACTCAATATGCAAATCGCTTGCAGCTTACATCATTTGAATAATGGCTAAGGTATAATTTAATAAGAGCCTGCCCTTAGGTTGTAAGGCGACTCTTATAATTATTCAAGCCGAAGTTTATTTTCAGGTCTATAATGTTATCAAATATTATTACAGTAAAATGCTTGTGATATTAATGGAGCGTGTCTTTTGGTATTAGAAAGAATATTTTTGTAAGCTCAACGCTTTTAATACTTTCCTACTGGATCCGCCTGTTCTTTAAATGTGCAAAAAATTACATCTAATTGAGGTATTAAGTTAAACGACAATATTATGACAGCGATGCATTATTTTAATTTTACAAGCATACGTAAATACTGTATAATATAATGTTTTACAGGTCTAACATAAACCACATAGGAACATAGACTGCTTATCATTAGATTTGGTACGTTTTTATCGCGTTTTTCGTTACATGCAACCTAATGTTGCATGTAACGAAATCTTTAAGCTTTCAAACTATTTTTACCAACTTTTGAACAATCAAATAAACTCAAAACTTTAAACAATTACCCAAAATCAATGACAATACACTAGTAACAAATATGTAACAGTTTATGTAAGTTTTTATAGCTCATAAAATCAGTAAATCCAACAAAAATAAAAAGAGAATCCTTAATATTCTTTATAGACTTACTATCGCTTGATTTTTGAAAAAATAAGTAGCCTATGTTAGACCCAGTTACTTTTACTACTTTCTTTCTAAATTTCATCCAAATCGGACCGGTAGATTAGCCGTAAAAGCATGACAGACAGACACACAGACTTTCGCATTTATAATATAAGTATGGATAGTTTTGAAAAGTATTAATATTATATTTAATACATATAAGTAGAAATACAAAAATATTACTTACCTGTGACGTAAGGTCCATAATGCAATCGCATAGCGCCTCTGGTAGCGGCGTAAACTGTCCCTGGTATGCAGGCGTCACGATGCAATCCTCAATATCACCTAGAACAAACGAAATCTTTGTTAAATTTCAATTGTTTTTAAGTTTGACTTAAATATAACGATTTCTTTTAATATCACCCGTTTCACGGCAACGTGTTATTCAAGGAGCGATTTAAAAATTTAAAAATGTTGTATTGAGTAGCGTAACTTAGCCCTTTATCTTATGTATCACAGCAGGGACTTCAACACGAAAAAATATAAACTTAAAAATTAAATATATTTTCTTTCCGCTCTCTAGATAAAGCGCAACGTGAGTTACTTCTGCCATTAAACAAGAAATTTCGGGAATTCAGATGGCAAGCGGAGAACAGTTTCTCGATATTATGTTGCCTCTGACTACTCTCCTAAGGGGAAAAATTGGGTAGCTGTCCTAAGTATTAAATAATAACTTTGTTTGAAATAATAACGTTTGAAATCAAAATTAAATGACCCAAACATGTATTAAATAGTATCTTTTTATAAAATCTTTTATATAGCCTCTTGAAACAAATTAAATAGTATATATATTTTTTTAGCTTCACGCTGTATCCTGCACACAGCGGGATAGGCAGAAGGAACCTAGTGTTAAGACACTCCCTTCCCCAATTTCCACCGAATTTGGAGGCATTGTGTTAAGTAGCAGTATTTAACCCAGTGTTTTGCCTCGACACCAGAGCGAAGAAAATGGAAATATTAAATATTTCCACTTCTCGAGTGGGAATCGTACCCACAACCAGTCGATTACAGTCACACGCTTGTGCCACTTCGCCACGACTGGCCCCACATATAAAATATACTATTATTTGCATGAATGTACCTAAAATTCAATTACCTGAAAGTTTCATAGCAACTTGTTCATATAAGCAAAGTTGCAGCTTACAGGTGAATGGTTATCGATTTTCATGATAACGGTGCAAGACTAAAGTTGTTGAAAAGCTTTAATAGCGGAGTCTTAGTCAAATATAGGAATGCTTGAAACTAATTTAAAGTTTAATTTTCAGGCATTGTTGAAACTAACACGGGTAGTGTACTAATTGAAGAGCTATATAACGTTTCTAATAAACGTTGTACTGGAAACCGAGCTTATTCTAGAGCTTTTAAGTGTGTTAAACTATATATAATAAATAAAATGTATGTTTCTATTTATTTTTATAACGAAGACATTTTTCTACTATAAGAAAGTCATAATAGCACAATGAAACTGTATTTGATTGTGATAGCGGTAGGATGTGGGTTCGATTCCCACTTATTGCAATTGTCTGACCATATATGAATATATTTTTGAGCTCTGATGACAAGACGAAAGCGGCGTTGAGTTCGGCCGCTCAACAAGTAGTGTCTCGCATTCGGGCGGAAAGTGGAGAACGGAGTCTTTTCATACTTGGGTTCTCTCTAGGGCCAAGCAGAAGAAAATAGAGTGTCTACACTAAGACATTGGGTTCTATCTCTCTAAAAACCTATTATATCTAGTATGTACCTACGTAGGTGTTTTTGTCTTATAAAACAACGTTTGACCTTAGTTCTGGCACCCAACGCACAATTTTTAATGAAATTAAAATTTAAAATGAAAAACAATTATTTTACTAGATCATTTCTTAAAAATACATGAAATAAAGAAAAAAAAATATAAAAAAGAACCTAAATAGCGAATCTTTAAAGTGAGTCAAGGTACAGAATTATATTTGAACTAAATGTCAATGTTTATTCAACTTTATCAAAGAACCAGTTCGGTAACAATAACTGTATACAAACTAAAAAATTCAGTAAAAAGTTGATAACTCAAAAAAAAAAAAAACAGTAAAAAGTTGATAATACAGCTCCTTGTCAATGGCAAACAAGTGAATTCGACAATACATCTCCATTTTGTGTGAGCTTTTTTCGTTAGATGCAGAGATAAAGTTAGTTGTTATTTTCGTTGCAGTTAACGATTTATATACAAAGTTTTGATATTTAGAGACGCAGTGGAATAATGTCTGTATAAATGGGACAGGTTGTGGGTTTGATTTCCACTCAGAAGAATTTTATATTTAATTATATTGTTTTTTTTTGCTTATATTTTATACAAAACGCGGCATCTAGTTCCGGCACTCAAAACGCAACGAAAAGATAAAGAAAAACAAAATCTTTTATTACCTTTTTTGATGTTCATTCATTGTACATTTATTTATTTTACATTATTGACCAAGATTTGTCAAAAAATGAGGTACCTAATCACGATAAGTAAAAAATAAGAACAAATATAGAAATATTTCTACCAATTTAAGTTCAAATTATTCGTAACACAAAGCGCGGCGTTGAGTTCCGCCACGGAACACACATCGAACGGAGAACGGAGGGTCTTGACACTAAGTAATTATTTACTAACTAACCTACAAACTAATTATCTACATATTATCTATATGATAGCCGGGTAATATAATCTCATTGCATCCATAAACATCGGTGGTTTATTAAACTATTCATGTAATGCGCATATCCTGTAAAGGGGAAGTATGCGGAAGTGAAGATGATGTAGAAATGGTATTAGACATACGGTAATATATTTTTATTATATTGGGATAAGGGAATTATGAAAAGTCAGAAAAAATATTATAAACATATAAATTATACATAAATATTGTATGTAAGTAAATATACAAGTTATAAAAATCCTGATTGTTAGTAAATTCATTCATTTACTTCACTGTACTACAAATATAGTTATTTTTCTATTAAAAACGCTTATAAGACTTCAAAGAAAAGTAATTTGAGCTTATAAAGTGATATTTCAGTATTTTGTTGATCAAATAATTACTATTCTTTTTTTTTATTATTTTAGCCACATTATTGTGGTCAGTGTGGTGCAGTATGACAGCAACTTATAGTACACTACTAGTACTCGTATTACTTAAGAGATTTTAATAAATAAAAAAATAGCTTCACGCTATATCCCGCACACAGCAGGGTAGGCAAAGGGAACCTAGTGTTAAGACACTCCGTTCCCCACTTGCGTGTAAGAGATTTTAATCATTTAAATTTTTCGACTTTCGTGGCAAAAGTTGGCACGCAATGCTTCATTTTCCGGCGGAAAGTGGCAACCAATATTTTGACCTTAGGTTCTATCTAGCTATCCTTCTAAGCGAGGATAAGCGTGAATCTGCTTTTTTACTTTGGCCATTTTATCCTGATAAAAAGCTCGATTTAGATGTCACTTCTACAAAGCTTTTAATTTCTATGGGATTTAGTGCGGACGTCCATAAATTGCGCTCACAATGCAGCCACTGCGGACTTGCCATGCTTTGGACTCGTGCCAAAGTAGTATCAGGTACAAGCGCGAGCGATTTCAGTTAAACTAAGGTAGCTTCGCTATATAAGAACTTTTCTAAAACGCTTTTCAGTATTCGTCTTTATTTTTATTCTTGTTATTTATTTACATTTGGCGTCGAATGCTTTGTGAGTTTATTTTGAAAGTGTTTATTTATAACGGAATCTGTTACTTACAATGTTTATAATTAAATATATGGTAATTAAAATGATAGAATTAAACAAAATATATGTGTATATTGATTAAGCACAAAGAGTCGTGAGTGGAGTAAGAGTGCAAATGAAAAGAAGACAAGCGGTAGTAAAATATCATAGAAACATGAACGAAAATCCCCTTATGAAGAGTATAAAATTAGGCATAGTTAAAGTCAATATATTTCAAACTAATACATTATAAACACTTTGACATAATAAAAGAAATATTTCAAACATTATCACATGTGCCAGACATAGTTTTAACATACGTATTTTATATATATATATATATATATATATATATATATATATACATATGCATGTACGTTGCTTGGATATTTATTATACATTTATGGGAGTAATTATTTAACAAAACCTAATCTATTTATATGTTTTAGTATGCATGTAAACAAATGTACAAGTATTTGTTGCAAATGTAAAATACACTTATATTCTATTTATAATTTTTGCAGTAAAATCAAATGGAATCAGGTTTCTTGAAATTTTCAAATATGTAAATATATCTGATTAATTCGATTAAATAAGTTTCATTAAAAACAAACAGGGGCCAGGCGTGGCGCAGGGGCACGCAAGTGTGACTGTAAACGCGACTGGTTGTGGGTTCGATTCCCACTCGAGGAGTCGAAATATTTAATATTTTCATTTCCTTCGCTCTGGTGTCGAGGTAAAGCGCGGCGTTAAGTTCCGCCACTTAACACGCAATGCCTCCGAATTTGGCGGAAAGTGGGGAAAGGAGTGTCTTAACATTAGGTTCCCTCTGCCTACCCTGCTGTGTGCGGGATACAGCATGCTAAAAAAAACACATTTAAAAATAATATTAAAAATTTAGTAGCATATAATAAAATATTATTTTTGAGTTAGTCATAAATGCGGAATAGTGCAACTACGTCAAAATGTCGCAACTGATTTTCGACTGTGGTATTTCTGTCCTTTTTATTGTTACACTCTGCCATAAATTTTATGTCACTGTCGTTATACAATTAAATGAATTATTAAACTTTATACGACGTCTTTAGTAGAGTTGTAAACCAAAAGTAAATAATCAATTTTTTAACACCCCATCAAAAATCCCTTTTACAAAATGAGATACTTAATTTAAATGCTTGTTAATAAAAAATGAAAACAAATTAATTATTGTTATTGATTAATTTAATAAATAAATACTTTGTGAGATTGATTATTATAATAAAAAAAATATTTACTTTTTTAAGTTTTACCTTATGATAATTATGAAGAAATTTTAAAATTTTGTAAATCATGAATTATCTGTTGTATATGTACATTGTTTTTCATTGCATTAAGTTCAGACTTATGGACGGTATGATACAGCTTGGCGCTTTTTCGTCATTGTAGGGTAATCAGAGAGAAATTCATATCTGCACGGTCTAAAACTAAGACTTTGCATGTGGAGTGGCGGAACCCAACGCCATGCTTTGTCTTAAGGTTTAAGAGACACTAAACCCCTGCAATACTTAGATATTCGATATACATCAATATTTTGTTTGAGTTCTGATCTTACGCCTCTCTCATTTTCTAAGTTAGACTAACTTCATTTATTTTGTATAACACTAAACAAAAAAAAACTTATTTTACGAGCTGATTGACAGAAATACAAGTATTTGAAAAACTAATTGTCCACATGATATATATCTCAAACGATATTTCATTAATCGATATATAGAAAATTAGTTAAATTAAAACTTCTTATTTATATATGATAATAGCAGAACTCCATCATCTCTCCATAGACAAGGCCATGCTTTCTTCAGTAAGCTAAGCGGCGAGAACTCAAAAGGATAATTAATAAACGTGTATTCATTTTCACTAAACGTACATGTGCGTAAGTAAATTGAGCGTATCATGCGCTCAGCGACGGCATATTAATGGTACTTCCTTGTTAACTTACATAGTTTTTGCACCCGACTTCATCCGTTATGTTTCCTAGTTCCTTCATATGTAATTTTGTGAATGGGTTAATATTATATTACATTTTCCTGTATTAAATGTTGATGATTTGTACTTTCTTTTCTACAAAAAACTCAATAAAGTTTTTATATAAATATATAGAATATCTCGAGTCGTTTCAGAAGGATATTTAATATTCTTTGATTCAATTACTTCAAAGAAGACGACTATATACTAAAGTAGAAAGCGAAGTGTTTTTACACTAGGTGCCATCTGATCACGCTATGCGGAGATAAGCACATAATTTACAATTTTATATCCCGATTCTGTAGTATAAATATTTAAAACACCAGTTTCCAAAATATCGATTTTTAAGGCTTTTTTTAATACCTTACTGTTTTATGTGCATGTATTATATAAAAACTCAAAAAATAAATTCTTTTGAAAGTTATACCATTAATATGTTGGGCAAAGTTAATAAACGAAAAATGTTTATTATAGTGAATGTTTAACTTTATAATACAAATTCTTTTCAAAGAATTCAGAGTGTATTGGTTAATGGGAACATTACTGCGGTTAGTATTTTAAATCTCTTAATATTCATCACAGCCGTAAAATACTTTATTCAATATAAAATTATCTCAATATATGTTAATTTATCATGCTTGTGTCACACTATTTGATCGTGTCGCCTTTATATCCTACTACACTCTAGAACAATATTTTTGTTGTACATTTTCATATAACCATTCGCTCCAAAGAAGCCACCGTCGCGCTAAAGGAGAGCGTCAGATTTTGACCACAGTTGTGGATTCGATCCCCGATGAAACAATTTAAATTGTTTTCATTTCCTGTTATTGGTAAGACAAATAATTTTCGCCTTTATCAGGCTCTACTTAACCATCCATACACAAAAATGCCTGAAACTGTTAAAATATACTTTTATTTCTACGATATATCGAAGCACATAATACTTTTATTCTAGAAGACGACCTATCTCTAAATTAGCGGCAAGTGGCGTACAAAATTTACAAAAAAGCAAAAACAAAAATCAATTTTAAAGTCAAAAGTACCAAAACGAAAGTGACTAACACATTATGAAACTAAACAGTTAAAACTACATGTAAATATTCGGTCAACATTAGCCTCAATAGGAAATTTCTTACGCCACTAAGATCCTTGAAATGTTCTTGAATGTAACGAGCATGTCAGAGCCACTCAGGTAACCTAAATCCGGCTTATACGAGCGCTGGATGCGTCGAGTACACGCGACGTGCCAGAAAACTTAAGTAGTGAATTGCCAAATTCAATTACATCTCTCCATTAGTATGAAGATTTTAATATTTGTTATCTTGAAAAATGACTTCCTTTTTATATTTACGTAATTTTTTTTTTGTTAAACCTTTTTTGTGTTTCAGAGGAATGTTTATTATTTCTTGTTAATCGGAACTCACGCCATCTGAGCCTTCGGCTAGCAAGTAAACGCAAGCCGTCGTGGCGCAGTGGGACGGCGTCTAACTGTAATAACTATTAATTTTGGAATTAGGAATGGAAATTGATTCCATTTCGAGGATTCATCGTAATATTTCCCGCTCTAGTGAACAAGTTAAAGCCATGTTGAAGTCCACTACAACACCAAGTGTCTCAAAATCGTGTGAAAAGAGAAAAACTGAGTATCTTAATACTAGACTGTCTCTAACCATCCTACTTCGCGGCGTGAATATGAAAAATTGAACATAAAAAAACACAACGTTAAATTGAAAAATATTAACAAAAATCTCGCTTCAATTCTACACTTGGTAGTGGAAAACAGAGTGTTTCAACACTAAGTCTCCCCTGACCACCCCGTTGTGCGGAAAAAGAATGAAGCTATAAAAAAGCTTACAGTTGAGATTTGAACCTACCACAAACACTGCTTCCATTCCTTTCAGATTGTGCCATTTATATAATTGCTTGCCAGCTTTTATAATTATTATTTCACAGTGGTATGTCATACTTTGTCACATATTGCTAATATTAAGCTATTCAATAAATAATTTGCGATAGTTTAATAAAAGCTAACTGCAGTGTGGGTGTAAAGGTGCCGATCGGCGTCGGATATTCATTTATGGACATGGTATGTGTGGGACTACTGAAGGTTGTGTAACACAAAAGCCGTTTCATATTATCCTTTGGAAAATTGAAATTTAGTAATATTTGATATATACTGGTACAAACTATTTTTAATATTTTAAAGTGCTACTTACACATTTAGGGAAAAGAAAATAATTTTGAGAATACTTATGAAAAATGCAAGAAGCAGGATTCGAACCTGTCTAAGTCCACTGACCTCTAAGCCATGCTATGTCATCCCTCAAAAGAGACGGTAACAAGAAAAAAAAATTAGTCGTGTTAAAACTACAAGAATTTCGACGCAGCCGGATGTAAAATGCTAAATTTCTTAGAAATGTTTTACTAATAATTAATTTCTATCTTTTCTTTAAATTCCAAATCCTTTAAAAAGTGAAAAAGAGCCAAATATATAAGTTTGTCACAACAATATAAATTACCAAAAATAAAACATATAAATCTTTCTATTTTAGTTACTAAAACTATTCGGTTACTAAAATGGGTACAGTAAGTATGTTTACAAACTTGTAATGAACGCGTCGTGGGAGTCCACTCAACATCGTAAACACTATTTTACGATTGCGTTTGTTACGAAAAAATAAACCTAATAAGTTTTTTATTGAATTGCTTTAAAGTAGCGCTGTAGACAAAGTTGTATCATCGTAGTCCTTAAATAAGTGTATATTTTATTTAGGGTTATGCTATCCAGCTACTGCCATATAGTTTGTATGAACTAGAAGGAAATTGTCTTACCATCACTTTAATTTGCGCAAATAGCTAAATAGACTGGATATGGAATATAGTTGGGGCCAGTCGTGGCGCAGTGGCACTAGCGTGTAACTGTAAACAACTGGTTGCGGGTTCAATTTCCTCTCGAGCAGTGGAAATATTTAATATTTTCATTTTCTTCGCCCTGGCATGGAAAGCCAGAAATCTTATCAGAACAAAGAAACCAAAATGATTTAAATATAATTATTTAATCACTCAATAATCATGTCCTGAGTCATCGAAGCTGCAATCAATCGTGTTTATACATTCAGTATCCCACTGCACCACAATTGCTATATGTTGAAAATGATCATCAAAAACATGTAATTATTACATAAATTGGACAACAATCGACTGTAAACAGTTTTATTTCCACCATCCCTCACTAAAACAAAATCGATACCCGTATAACTCCGCACGAGTAACACTGCACTGTAAATTGAGCAAACAAATTAATCGATTACAGACGTACCAGATTCATGATTTAAGCCAAGGTCCGGCAAGCGGGTCACTTCAACGATTAAATTTGTAAAATTAATGACACGCCCACAAACGTTAATCAATATTAGCCGGCTTAATCACTTGATCGCCAGTATAAATGATTGTTACGCCTGATTACGATATATTGTAAATTGAATTAAACGAGTTTCACTTATCATTTAAAATTCAATTTATTTTGATTACGTATCATCAGAAAGGCAAATAAGTACTTTAGATTAGTAAGTAATTGTAGGGGTAAATGAAAGTAAAGAAATAAAGGAGCTTCGGGCGTTTTTTCTGCATCAGCATTGTAGTCAGAACGTAGGGTCAAGACATTCCGTTCTCTTCTTTCTGTATGAAATCGAGATATTGCATAGTAAGTGGTGGCGATAGGTATCAAAGCGGAGAAATTAAAAAATATACATATATTCATTCCTTCTAATAGGAAATTATTGTGCCACGACTTAATGAAGATAAAGCTTTTTTAAAAAAGCTATATAATGTCAAAAAATATCTCAAAATTTTATTTCATGAAAGAAACTTATAATTATTACCTCGAACTAAACACAAATAAATTACTAAATATAAATTGTAATATTTAGAATAAATATTCCTTCAATATGTTACATACCACAAAACTTTTGATAAGCTTTTAAAAAATTAATCGAATTTTAACCATATCCTTATCCCTTTTTCCGCTGGAAGGATTCCGGTAATCTTTTTAGTAACTGACGTGCACGCGATAGCTCGTTTACAAGCTTAATACAAACTTTTCAGTTGAGAGTTTCGTTTACTTTTCAATTTTGATGTTGCTTTACGTATAGATAGGTACAGTGATAGTTACAATCTTTATAATTTTATAAAGTTTTATGAGCTTTAGTATTTAAATAAATTTGTATTATTATATATTATATTCTGATCGGTTTCATGCTTTTCTTTCATAAAAATCTAATGTTAAAGTTTTACATTTGCTGTCCGAATCTATACCAAGTAGGGTAGGCCAAAATTTCTAATTTAAAATCCCTTTGTTTTCAATTTTCGAAACGAATCCGAGACTTTCCGTAACGAGTAGCAGAACTCAACGTTATAACGTGGAGTTTAGCCGCCATTCAATTTGTACTTAAATACTATGTTGAATATGTTGAGTAATTACCTCGAATGAGAATCAAACTGACTACGATCGCATAAACATATAAAAGCTATATAATTGCGCCGCAATAGCTTCTATTTTTATTTCTTCCTATTTATGGTAAATAAGGCGCACTTTAAAAATAAAAACATACATACCTGGAGGTTATTAACGTTCAATTCTTAGTTTAGCTGTGTTTATATTTACCTACTTCCTAGAGAAAATGAACTACATGTTATATAGACGATATTATTATCATAAAGCATTCTTACAGTATCGTCTACATTGTTATTACAAATTTAAATTTTTAATTTGCAAAGTTTTTTATAAAAGAAACATGTATTTTGTCTAGACGAAGCCAAGTGCTGTATAGTGCATTAGTTTTCACATTAATTAATTCGTGGACACTAACTTTGATACAAGAAATAATTAATGGAAACAATGGTGTCTCCAGTCCCAAAGTAAAAGCTCTTACTGCGTCAAGGTATTGTGATTTTTATTAAAAATATGACCGTTTATTACGTGTTTATTTTTTGGTACTTTTTTGTTTTTCACTTAATGCTAGTTTATATAGCTTTATGTAAAAAAGGATAAAGTCAAATATTTTATCTTAACATATTTTTATTACATATTTTAGCCTGCTACGGAATATAAGTTAAACTGGCCAAAATTATTAGTGTTTGCTAATTACTATAGTATTATTACTATTGACGCATTTCTAATACATATGTCAATTTTACAACGATTGTAAGTTTAAAGTTTACGTAGAAGAAATATACTATTTAAAATATGGATACTGAGTTAGGGGAAAGCGACAAGAGCGCAGTGATATGTCACTACAGTGTAACTGAGGTTTTTCGGTTTTTCTATAGCAACGTTTTTGAATAAAATATATATAACAGTTACTTCATTGTACGCTAATTAATTAGTTTTAAAATTTCTTATAGCTCGTCGTAATGGCACAGTGCCTGACTATAAACGCGACAGTCAAAGCTTTTTATTAAAATTTCTTATATAATAGACACTCTTTGTATATTTCACAACATAATTACTATAAGTAAAGAAAATTCAAGAAAATCTAACAAATTCCAAAAAAGCCTTTAAATTTCTTATACACACTACATACATACATACAGCAAAAACAATTATCACTTCAATAAATAATTTACACACAAAACAATATCGTGGGTTCAAATTCGCATATATCATTAAGCTGTCTTGTAAATCATTAGCGCATAGCATTACAGTGAAGCGCCGTTTGACGCCTCTGTTATTTGTATAATTATAAATGAACGTAAGAGGCAATTTCGGTGTTGTTTATACTTATACGAGTATGTTTAAATGGATATATTCGTATGAATAGTTAAATACAATTGATTGTTTGTTCCCAGTCGTGGCCCAGTGGCACAAGCGTGTGACTGTAAACGACTGGTTGTCGGTTCGATTCCCACTCGAGGAGTGGAAATTATATTTCCATTTTCTTCGTTCTAGTGTCGAGGTAAAGCTCGGCGTTAAGTTCCGCCACTTAACACGCAAGCCTCCGAATTTGGCGGAAAGTTGGGAAGTCTTAACACTAGGTTCCCTCTGCCTACCCTGCTGTGTGCGTGAAGTTTGAGAGAATATTTAATTTTTAATAACAATAGTATTTTGGGACCGTCAAGGCGTAGAGTATCATAGTAATCGTTGCGGGCTCGATTCCCAAACGGATTTATTTTGACTATTACTGGCACTTTGAAACAGTTTTACACTTTTTACGATAAAGTTAGACAGAGGGAATCGAGTGTTAATACAATTCGTTTTCCACTTTTCGCACGAATTCGAAATATTATGTGTGGCCGAACTCTACGCCGTGCTTTATTGTACCAAAGTGGAGAAATTAATACAGTTAACCCTAATCCCTCCCCAATTGGAAGTCAATCTACAACCAATTGTGTTTCCAGTCAGATGTCACACTGAGCCACGATGGATTAAACAACGTATTAAAAAGATACATATGCATGTATATTGCAATATAAATAGCCCTTTAAATAATTTACTTGTAACGGATAGGTTATGAAGGTATGACATGAAGTAAGGCTTTATTTTAAAATTCCCCTGCATTATTATTTTTTAAATAAAATCAGAGTATTTCTTTTAAATTCATATATTCAAACTTCATCAATTTTTCTTATAATATTTCATCTACAATTCTATATACTTTATTTAGACTTTATAAGTCAAACCAATTAACAACGCTATCGGTCATCATCATTACCCCACTAGCGTTTCCTGCAGCCTATAGAGCAAACCTTTTTATCAAAGTTTCACATTTGACAGGTGTTTCTCTTCATAAGCTTAACGTTATTATATTATGTTGTTCTGTTCTTAAATATATTATGTTGAAACTGTAATCATGATGATTGTAGGTTCGATTCCCAACTCGAGGAATAATCATAATTCAATTATCATTGCTTCTTAGCTCTGGTGGTCAAGACAAAGCGCGGCGTTAAGGTCTCCGTCAATCAACACGTTAGACATTGTAAAGTTGTAATATGAATATTAATCATTGTTAAGTAATAATAATAAATATTTTTGTAAATTAAATAAAAAAAAACAATATGTGTATTCTCAAAAGGACTTATAGTTAAGTAGCCATTTCTTCCAGACCACCTTTCGACTGTAAAGAAGCTGTGATTAACGAAATGATTAACTCTTAGGCGACATATTATGTAAATAATACATACTGTTGAAAATATATGATATAATTTATAAATAAATATAAAGATATTAGGAAATAAAAATATTTTAAATAAGAATTTGAATCTGGAACTATCTCTACCACATTCTCAGCTAGTTCATCCCAAATAGGTCATAAGGGTATGACCTGAACCATTAGAAATTTTATATAAAAAAATAAAACTAAAATGTCTAGAAAATAACAAACCTAAATTTTCATATGCACTACAAACAAATTTCCAGCACATCCTTGAGACAATTTCAAGCAACACTTTTAGGTGAGTAAAAAACCTGAAGAAAACTACTGCAGAGCACCTACAGCCTACACTCGTCTCAAAAACATCTTCATGTTGAAATTCCACTTCTAATTTATTTTGGTTCATTTGTGACTAACACTTTCTTTTTAATTAATATATTTTTTTAATATCTATATATATTTTAATTTTTTTAATAGCTTCACGCTATATCCCGCACACAGCAGGGTAGGCAGAGGGAACCTAGTGTTAAGACACTCCGTTACCCACTATCTATATATATATATATATATATATATATATATATATATATATATATATATATATATATATATATATATATATATATATATATATTTTTTTTTTTTTTAAGTTGAACGATAGTCAGTGAGAACCTAGTGCCCAAAACACCTCGTTCTCTAATTTATATATAACAACTATTAGAGGCCATTGCAGCGTAGTGTTACAATGTCTGACAGCGAACGGGTTGATTGTAGGTTCGGTTCCTGACTCGGTGAAGAATCATAATTAAATTATTTTAATTTCACTACTCTGGTACCAAAGACAAAGTGTGGCGTTGAGATCCGCTTTTCAACAAGCAATGTCTTGATTTTAGCCAGAACGTGGACAATACGAAAACAACTGCAAAAAACTCCCTATTACTTAAAACAAAACTATTAATTCATAAGCTTAATGCAACATTTGTTACACATTTTTTTTTTTAGCTTCACGATATATCCCGCACTCAGCAGGGCAGGCAGAGGGACCCTAGTGTTAAGACACTCCGTTCCCCACTTTCCACCGAATTCGGAGGCTTGCGTGTTAAGTGGCGGAACTTAACGCCGCGCTTTACCTCGACACCAGAGCGAAGAAAATGGAAATATAATTTCCACTCCTCGAGTGGGAATCGAACCCACAACCAGTCGTTTACAGTCACACGCTTGTGCCACTGGGCCACGACTGGCCACACATTTAATACCAGAAAATCTAACGACAGCATCAGAAACATTTACATCGCCTACATAACATAACGTAACTTGGTTCTACAAGCCATGGTTTCTCGTGTTTACCAAAGATATGCAATCTTGCCTACGGGCGCTATAATTCTAAAGCTAAACGATATTTACTTAAAAACACAGCGGAAAGTGTGAACGTTTTTGCCGCGGGTAGAGAAATTGATTCTCATCTCATTAAGCGGTGTGACCTTTCTCTAATTGCGAATTGTTTAAGGTGAAACCGAAGGTCAGTTTATATAACGGTTTCGTATTGTTGAACTTTGTTTTAAATGCAAATCAATCACCATGGAATGGGTGAATATTTGAGTGGATGGGTGATGATTAGTTAGTTATTTAGTTAGTTAGTATAGACATATATAGTTAGTAGAGACATAGATAGTTTTAACACTTTTTTGGTTAGAAAATAATCAAATAGTATAATTTTGGTGTCTTTAAATTATAATATAGGAAATGCCAAGTAATATATTTATTTTAACATTTTTATTGTGTTTTCACACACGTAGAATATGAAAAATATTGTTAGAAAACGTTTAAAAAATTTAAAGGCAGCGGAATTCAAGCTTCCTTCTCTTGGAAAGTGTCCAAGACGATTGGACGCATGGCTTACTTGTCAAAGAGCTTGGACGGTTTCCATATTTAAAATATGGACACATTCAATCAAATCAAAATTCATCACTGGAAGTAAACATATTTGAAATAGTATAATATAAATATTTGTTCACACAGATATGTATGTTCAATTTTGACTGTTGGTTGTGCGTTGTCTGTCAGTCACTCAGTAAGTAACAAAAAAGTTTTACAAATAAGTAAAAATAAAAAAAAATCAGAGCATCAGTAAAATAGTCAGTAAATAAAGTATGACAACATAGTTTTAGTTAAATTCCCAGTACAATTACACACAATCTTCTTAAAGCAACATAATAACAGGATGAGATTAATTTCAATGTTTACTTAGTCATGAGTTTTACTATGAAGCATTGTTTGAATAATCACAGCACGATAAATGTGTATCATTAAAAAACTTATCAACTAGTCATTTAATGACTGCTAATGACGTGTTCAGAAGTAAAAGATTAATATTCATACGCCTGTTTCAAGCAGAGTCAGAGAGAAGGCAGTGTCAAGACACTTTTTTTTTAGCTTCACGCTGTATCCCGCACACATCAGGGTAGGCAGAGGGAACCTACACTAGGTTCACTAAGACATTCCGTTCCCAACTTTCCGCCAATTCGGAGGCATTGCGTATTAAATGGCGGAACTTAACGCCGAGCTTTGCCTTGACACCAGAGCGAAGAAAATGGAAGTATCACATATTTCCACTTCTCGAGTGGGAATTGAACCCAAAACCAGTCGCTTACAGTGACACGCTTGTGCCACTGCGCCACGACTGGCCCCTAATGCTAATGACTTGTTCAGAAGTAAAATATTAATATTTAAACGGCTGCTTCATGCAAAGTCAGAAAGAAGGCAGTGTCAAGACACTTCATTTTAGTATTTACATCTTGACATCAGGATATCAAGTGACGGAACTGAACGCCGGACTTCTTTTACTAGAGAAGACAATTGAAGTAAATAAAGAATCATTTAATTCAATCCCAAGTGAGGTCGAATAAACAATCAGACACTGTCCCACTGAGCCATGTTGGCCTCATGGACGGATGAATGAACTGTTTATTTCAGCACCACGGTTTTTCCTCCGAAGCTGGTTAGAAAGAACTTTAGGAAAAAAAGCACGACATTTTCCTGTTTCCGCCCAAATTCGAGTAATACCTTAATTTCATCAACATTTTTTTTATATTTTTAAGTATAAGAACGTATCTACAGCGTAATAAATATTAAACGTATAGTAAACCTGAAGTATTTATATTGAATAAATATTTGAGCAGTACAAAAAAGTTTAACGACAAACATTTGTATTAGACCATTTTAAACGCGATATTTTTAAGCTTTACAACGGATGTAACAAAAAGTGACGAGTGAGAAATAAATCAATTACTCCAAGTAATAACGATACTAAAAATGAAAAAAAGGTTGTATTATCAACTTTTTACTTAAGAATCTTTTAATGCACGGAAGTTCGAGTGACTTTTACTTTTAGATACCAATATAGTAGTTAATTGCAGCCGTGGGTGTGTTCTACTTTATGCGTTTAATCGCTTGAAGAATTTCCAGTTTTGCTGCGTTCATTGAGCTGAGGACTGTGAATGATTAGGTGATAAATAACGTAAAATTACTTAATTCTATCGATAACCTTACAAAACTTCAATAATACTCTTTATTGCAGCTTCACATTTCCAGTACAGTACATCTTCACAGTCAGAGTAAAACTTGCAAGACAGTCAAGTGTCAGTGTTAAGGTGTTTTTCATTATCCATCCGAAATCGAGACATTTGGCGTGTTGAGTGGCAGAACTCAACACCGCGTATACGATAATATGAATATACCAATAAGAGCAATATCAATTACTTAATACAAGAACAAGATGCGCCAGCCTTGAATCTTGATAACCTTTGCTGCCAATTCCAAAATTATTCACGGTGGTAAGACGCCGTGAGATGGATTTCGTGATGCCACGTCGTGAGACAACGTGAGGAGGGAGGAGACCTCACAGATGGCCGGCGACAGATCTTTGACCCCGGGTCGCGGAAACTACAATGGGATTACTTTCATTTCTTTATCAACAAGGTCAACGCTCGCACTGTACCGCCACGTTTGTATATATTGCGTTTGCAAAGAATAACTAACTATCTGGCGAAAGCATCGGACTATGAAATCAGATTCTTCTATTTCATACACAAACAGTCATTCATTGAATACAAGAATGAAGGTAGATTGACGGTTTCTTTATGTTAGTGTTCTAGTTAGTTATCAAGTTGTGATTTCAATATTGTTATGATTTTTTTTGGCAGATTCACGCTTTATCTCGCATAGCCTTTTAAAGAGAGAACCTAGTGACATAACACTACATTTTCTAGTCCATATTTCTAGCCCATTTCCATAATTTTACCGCGTACTCTTATCAGTAGTGCTACTGGGAATTTTCTTCTCAATAGATTTACTAACAGCAAGATTTTACGGATGTTCTCTTTTTTTGTATTCGGTGAATAAATTAATATCTAGTAATAGTATAAGTTATAGAGAGTAGTAATTCGCAGTATTTTTACTGGTAATACTACACAGTAGAGCTACTGGCTAGGATAGGCCGAAATATATAACGTAGTTGCGAAATAACATTTTAAAAATATATATTCTAGTTCGGTATCGGCGTTTGATATACCTTATTTGATCAATACGACAGTAGAAAGTAAATTTAGTAATCGAGCAATCAAAATCTCTATTTGTTTCCTGTATGAGTTAATACACATTAAGCTAATACGTTTGTTTCCGCGTGTCAAGTTAAACGTTATTATTTATCTCGGTCCAGTTGATTGATAGACTACTTTGCGGACCATTATACGGTTTCATAGTATTTAAGATGAAATTGTTGACTGTAGTTCTTTCGCCAATTTTTTTAGTAGTTTTTGTACAATAAGATTATTTTATTTAAGTTTTAAAGAAGTTTTAATAACACTTAAGGAAAGGTGTATGTATAATATAAATATAAGCCTTTTTCTGTTTGTCATTGATACATTATGAATCTAACATTAATATGAACGGCAACGTTAGTTTCTGCTGCTCTACATGTGCCTTTTATTAATCTATTTTTTTTAACAGAATACGTAACTAATGTATAGAAGAAAACGGAACGTCTTGAGTCTTGTTCTCTCAAGCTGTTAAGCTGAAAAAACTACTACTAAAGAAATAAAAAAAAATTATAATAGAAAAAAAAATAAAGTAGGCAGAAAGAACATAGAGTTACCTAGAGAGCACTACATATGTTTTCCGCTTACCGCCTAAGATTGAAACATCGAGTATTACCTTCAGAACTTCTAACTTAAACATAAACTATAATAACAATTTTAGTGCAAAAAATATAATTACTGGCTCTTGCCAGTTTACTCGAGTGTGTGAATATGGTACACTCATTATGTTTTGGGATTAGAAAATGTTTCACTGGGAATTGGAGCGAGATGGTCGATTCTATTGTTAGCTGTATTCGTTATCATTTCTTTTACCCTAATAGAAACTTCTTCCTATTTTTTATTCCTCTCACTTTCTATGTAGCATCAATACTATCACTTGATTTGAGTAGCCTTTTTTTGTTCGTATAGTATTAATTAAGATATAATGTATTATATTATAATACGATTATTGTGGCACGGTGTGGTTCGATTTCCCTCGTGGGCTGATTTTATTTTTTTTATTTCTTTTTTAGCTTTACGCTGTATCCCGCGCACAGATAGAAGGGGTAGGCAGAGGGAATCTAGTGTTAAGACACTCCGTTCCTCACTTTCCGCCGAGTTCGGAGGCATTACGTGTTAAGTGGTGGAACTTAACGTCGCGCTTTGCCTCGACACCAGAGTGAAGAAATGGAAATATTAAATATTTCTACTCCTCGATTTTTTTCTTTTTTTTTTTTAACTTAACGCTGTATCCCGCACACAGCAGGGTAGGCAGAGGGAACCTAGTGTTAAGACACTCCGTTCCCCACTTTCCGCTGAATTCGGAGGCTTTGCGTGTTAAGTGGCGGATCTTAACGCCGCGCTTTACCTCGGCACCAGAGCGAAGAAAATGGAAATATTAAATATTTCCACTCCTCGAGATATTTTTGTTTAAAAAAAAATCATTTTCCTACTTTGGTATAAAGGACGGCGTTCAGCTCCGCCAGTGACTACGCTTGGAATTCGGACGTAAAGCAGTAAATGGAGTATTATAATACTCAGTTCTTAGGTTAGGCTACTGTGTTTGATAAAGCGTGAAGCTAAAAAGAATCATTACAATAATTTGATATTTAATTTAATTTTGGCGAACAAAGTTTTTATTAATTTCTTAATGACAGCCTTTTCAAAATTTATTTGCTTGCTTTATGAGTTATTGTTTTGGTGTAAAACTTTCACGAAAACAATTTAAAAAATAGGATTTTTTTTTTTCATTATTTTCTGTGAGAATTGTATCTTTGTCTTTAATGTGGGTTAAGTTTAATGGTTTAAAGTTAACAGCTGTTATTTCTTATTTTAACATAACGCTTTTATTCCTCATGGCAAAGTAGAGTGAATCTATTGTTATGACACTCCTTTCTCCGGTTTCCATCTGAATTTGACATGTGTCATAGAGGCGAAACTCAACGCTGCACTTTGCCTTAGGTACCGGAGAAGGAAAATCGAAATCGTTTTAATACAATCATTTCTTAGAGTAGGAATCGAACCCACAATCACCGTGGTTTTAGCAAGAAGTATGCTATAATGTAACCACTATGCTATAAATGACTTACCTAACAAACATTAATATTTGAAGAGTGTTAAATGTTATTTACATCATGATATTAAGCTCATATGCATATATTATGTAGGTGTCACTTTAGACAAATTTTATAAAAAGGAAACTTTTAAGTACTATTTCTAAATACAATGTTTATTTTATCTTTATATGGACAGGTACCGTGGGTTTTGCTTTTAGCACGTAACGTGATGATATTGCAAATCCGAAAAAAACTCAACCTAATAACCTGTATTAATTCTTTTTGTGCTTTTATTTGAATGGATAGTTCTCCAGTCGTGGCACAGTGGCGCAGACGTGTGACTTCAAACGACTGGTGGTGGGTTCGATTCCCGCTCGAGGAGTAGAAATATTTAATATTTCCATTTTCTTCGCTCTGGTACCGAGGCAAAGCGCGGTGTTAAGTTCCACCACTTAACACGCAATGCCTCCCAAAATCCTCGGCGGAATGTAGGGAATGAAGTGTTTTAACACTAGGTTCCCTCTGCTTACCCTGCTGTATGCAGGGTGAAGCTAATAATTATTAATTGATTATCTAGATGAATGAGTATGAGGCCATCATGGCTCAGTGAGACAGCGTTTAATTCTAAATACGATTGGTAGTGGATTCGATCCACACGAGGGTATGATTACAGTTAGTCAGTACGCAGCGTTGATTACTGCCACTATACACACAATGTTGCTTTGCGTGGAAAGTGGAAAACAGAGTATCCTTTCCTTTGACCACCCAGTTATGAAGGCAAAACGTGAAAAGCAAAAATATATATATATATAAAAATAAAATATAATATAAGAAAGCTCTAAATTTTCATTATTATGTAATTATAATTAAAAGCTCAAATGACTTTGACTATAATAAAATAAGTTTGTACTACACGTTATAATTATCGTTAATAATTACTTAGTAATATACATAATTAATGTAAACCGGATACAATGACACTTAAAGGTAAATAATAAACAAACAGTGTTCTAACTCGTTTTTTGGGAATCAGGTTGATGAAAGTCAATGCCAAGGTTTAAATCTCACAGTTTTTGGTTAATTACATGTTTTTAGTTATCGTAAACCAGCACGTGAATGGAAGTATATATTGTAAAATTAAAATTACTAAATTGTGGCCAGTCGTGGCGCAGTGTCACAAGAGTGTGACTGTAAACGACTGGTTGTGGGTTCGATTCCCACTCGAGGAGTGGAAATTATATTTCCATTTTCTTAGCTCTGGTGTCGAGGTAAAGCGCGGCGTTAAGTTCCGCCACGTAACACGCAAGCCTCCGAATTCGGCGGAAAGTGGGGAACGGAGTGTCTTAACACTAGGTTCCCTCTGCCTATCCTGCTGTGTGCGGGATATAGCGTGAAGCTATTTAATTTTTTTTTTTTTAATTTTTATGCAGGTACATTTAGAAATTAAGTTGTTAAGCAAGATATGAAATTTAATTAGTATTAATGTCGTATTTAAGAATCATTATTACATGTTATATAACATTATTAGATATCAAAGTCACTTTAAAAATGCAAAACGTGTATTAGAATATATACGTTAATACAAGTCCAAGTTTTTTAATGTGTGTTGTGAGTATAGTAAGTGAGAAAGTGTAGTACAATAAAATATTTTTTACAGTATAAAGACTTATTTACTGAGATACCAGAGCCATTTTGTGATAAGATATATTTATATGAGATGCTTGAGTTAAATTATATACGATTTTTTTCATACATGTAAAGCAGAAAAAACCTGTTTAAGAAAAATATTTTTTATTATTTTTTAATGTACAGAGAGAAATTCGGTGCCAACTGAGACAGGCGCCTATCACTAGGACAAACTCATTTATAATATATTATATCACACGTAATTTCATGAATTTGAACTTACAATTATCATAAATAATAACCAAATTTACTTATACTCAATCAGGAAAATTGACACATAAAACCAATCTAATACCAAATCCGTTCACCGAAACAATGAATGAAGTTGTAACATAAACCTTGACCCCATTGACCCATATCTCATATGTCTCATATCGACTGAGGAGTACCATGTCATGATATCTTTTGCGGTTGTAACACAATACAAGGCCACGCTGACTGATTCTATGCTCACTGAACTGTGTACGACCTAAATAAAACAATAAGTAACAAAGGAATGACAGGTGCTGGCAGGCAATGCCCATCTTGTCAGTTCCCATGGCAAAGAAATCGTAGCAAATTACCGTGTAATTTTTTTTTAAGCTTCACGCTGTATCCCGCACACAGCAGGTCAGGCAGAGGGAAGCTAGTGTTAAGACACTCCGTTCCCCACTTTCCGCCGAATTCGGAAGTATTGCGTGTGAATTGGCGGAACTTAACTCCGCGCTTTATCTGGACACCAGAGCGAAGAAAATGGAAATATTACATATTTCCAACCCTCGAGAGGGAATCGAACCCACAACCAGTCGCTTTACAGTCACACTTTGTGCCACTGTGCCACGACTGGCCACAACCGTGTATATAATTTTGTAATTTTACTTGTGTATGCATTATGCAAGCATGTTATACTTTTGCGCTTGTACTAGCGAGATATTGGCTTAGATTTATTGTATTGTGTTAGCATTTGAAGTAAATAATATTCATATTTGCTTATTAAGTTACAAGTCATGCTAAGTGATTGATAATCTCTTTGGGTTTTCAATCCTTTTGTTAAGTAAGCAAGCTTGTTATCACAATCAATAGTTAAAATTGTTCTGTACAGAATGAAAACATAAAAGAAAAATGAAAATAATAAACATTAAATAAAAGTAAATACTTAAAATTAATATAAAAAAAAATAATTAAAAAGCCAACCAAAATTTCAATTATTGTTATGCTTTTGTTTGAGATCAGGAAACAGTAACAAACTTAATTTCATAAGAAACTCGAGAGAAAGTATGAGAGCGATTTTATACAAAAGATTCAAAATTAGATACGATTGTTAACTGTTAATTGTGCTACGTATGTGACCAGACAAAGAAAGGCACGGGTCAATGATACAGAGCTAACGGTCTCCGGATGTCAACCTCAAGAAACCCGTTCATACCTGCCAACTACTGTACTACTCATAAAATTTATCTCAATCTACACGTTTTGAACGAAATATTTCGCAGAAAAACTTTTTACTGGCTTC
The DNA here is from genome assembly GCA_019049465.1 of Dryas iulia moderata. Lineage (NCBI taxonomy): Eukaryota > Metazoa > Arthropoda > Insecta > Lepidoptera > Nymphalidae > Dryas > Dryas iulia. The sequence continues at coordinate 3,941,033 of CM032425.1, forward strand.
TATTATGATGGTTGAGGCGATACTGGCTCAGTGGGCCAGTGTCTGAGTGCAAACTTTAAACAATATTAGATTGTTCTTTTTCCTCTCTGCTCTAGCAAGACAAGGCGTAGAGTGGTGTTAATCAACATACAATCTCGATGTTGAGTGTAAAGTAGGGAACAGAGTGTCTTGACACTAAGTTCTCTCATAAAAAAAAAAACAATTTGGAGAGAAAATACAATAGTATTTGTCAACCTGTCCCAGTATCATATATCTTGAGACAATTACAAGCATTTTAACAGCAGGTTGAAGCTCATTCGCATCTTTATCGTCGTAATGGGTTAACCTTTGCTTTCTTTAGCCTAGCGAATTTCACATTCACTTTCGTAAATATCGATTACGACTGTCTCTACGTCAGATCGATAACGATCGAAATCAATTCGATGCTCGTCAACTACTGTTCTGTTCTAATGATGCATTTGCATTTGAGTTATTTTACCTTATTGATAGTGAAATTTGAATTAAAAATCAAATCTAGTTCATAATATTGTGAATTGCTATTGTATTGTCTATTTGTATAAAAAAGTTAATGTTGTCAGTCTGTCAAGAAATTATTTTAGGATTGCAACTGTGAAAAACATCGATATCATTTTTAATTTAAACAGAATTTGTAAAATTTGTAATTATAAGATTTATTGTACATATTATAAATTAGTTTTTTTTTTATTTCATCATCTAATATCAAATTTTTCAAGATCTAAACTATTCAATACTAAAGTTTAAATTAAAGACAACTATAATAAAATTATTTACACTCGGGTTTACGTCGCGATTCTTCTGTCAAATTACTGTCTGTTCTCGTTATAATTATTGACTGGTGAAAATCTGCATACATTGCCTATATGAGAATATATATGAGAATAACAAAGTATAATATAATTTTTAATATATTTTTCCTTATTCATAAATTTTTCAATTATTTTTTTAAAGTTAATATTAGGATTATTGATTATTATGGCGCTGTGGGATATTGGTTGACTGTAAGCGCGACTGGTTGTGGGTATGGAATTGCATTTGAGAGATCGATCAAATTCTATCGAAATTATATTATTTTCAGTTCTTCACTCTGACAAGACGCGCGTGATAAATTCCGCCAGTTAACACGCAACGTTTGAATTTCGGCCGGCAAGTGGAGAACGGAGTGTTTTTATAAAGGGTTCTCTCTGACTGGCCAGCTATACGAGAAAAAAAATGTAGTTGCTTTTATACATAGTATACTATATACTTGTCAGTTGTTCACAGGAAAAGCCTAGGTAATACAAGGAAAACGTTCGATAAAGTTATGAAGTCATTCAGTTGGCTACAGGCAGTTGTTGATATCTTTCCGTTAAAGGGGGTTTAAAATGAATAATAAATTTTATATCTAGATATAATAAACTAGTATAGTGCATAGTTTGTAAGCTTTAGACCTGAAAATGTAAGTAAATGTCGAGGTGTGAACTTATGAGTTCCGGCCACTTGCTATACCTACTACTGTATATTTAGTGACTTTGATGATCACTTGACCAGGTCTTAGCTGAAGATAATGCGCGATAAGTAAACGATTACAAAGAAATGTTTAAAGATAATGTAGTAAGAGAACATACTTTTTTAATATAGGCATTTGTATTTCAATTTTTTTGAAATGATAAAATACATCGTAATATTCTAAGATAAATCAAAATACAAAATAGAAATATAAATAAATTTCAGTTAAATTTACTTCCACTTAGTGTAAAGACACTCCATTCTCCACTTTCCATCCGAATTCCACAAATTACTTGTTAAGTGACAAGTCACTGCCGCCCTAAACATTACTATAAAATTAAAATATATAAAAATCACTTAAAATACAAAGTTTATTTATTTACCAATTTCAAGAAATCTTATTATTATATGTATAAGTGATTTTTGCACAATTACAGTCGCTTTCACGTCGGAAGCCTTTTAGCGAGTTATTTGTATTTGTGGTACAGACCCGCCCGGGGTCATGTGCAACGTCGTGATGGTTTCATACTTTTATGGGACTCGCTAGTTATTGTTTACGGTTATTGTGGGAAATCAGGCTAATGCATTCATGTCTTAATGTTTTACCCAAACTTGAGTGGCTTTCTTGAGAAATGTGTGTTTACTTTTTTACGTATACTATAATATATTTGGGCAAAAATTATGTCTGTATATTGAATATTTTGTGGAATAGCTACATAAGGCGATGTTAAAATGATAATAGAATATACAATGATTTTTTAAATTTTGTCGGTTTGTACGTAATTATGGGCATCTTTTGATGTACTGTGCAGATTTGAATGAAACTTTCTTGTATCTCTGTTAACTCTAGACTAGACTTAGGATATAATCGATATTGAAGCGTAAAACGCCAGACGTAGAATCATAACAGACAGGCTAATATATAGCTTTTACGTATCTATATACGGAAAAGACGCCTTAACACGACTTGCATAGTTTATTATTATCATTATAATAACCTTAATGATTTTTCTCAATTATTTCCACGTATTACTTCTAAATATTTTAATAAGTATAAATTTGTTTTCTAATGTGAAAGTTTTATTCGTCAACAAAAACAATCTTTTCGACAATGTGTTCTCTATTAAAGAAAGTTTCACTAGTTAACTAACATTGAGTAACAATCTGGTCATATCGCTATACAATCCCATTCATATAAGATCAAATGAACTGTTTAATTGAACACTACGTCTGGTTCCTTATCTGGACTCTTTCAATCACCCATCACGGTTAATACGTCTAAACGAGACAAAAGAATCGGCTAATTTGCTTGTCAGTACGAAATAATCAACTAAAGATCTAGAGTCGCTTGTGTACGCACAATTGTCTCAAACGACAAACGATAGTGAACTCTCGCGATCTATTACTACTTCCAACGTTTGCTGTTAATCAAAATATTATTTAATTATTTGGAACCCAAGGTGTATTTTTCTACAACAAATGTTTACATTTAAATACAAGAGTGTCAAATGAGCGTCAATTTGATGTTTGGAAGCCAGTGGTGTATGTATATCGCCTGAGGTGCAACTCATTAAGAACACTTTCGCTTACATAGTGCGATACTCGTTCTTTTACCATTATATACATAGTATTTGATACCAGATCTACCTGTGATTGGGAAACAGCGTCACACACCGTCGCTTTTGCCTAACTTAATTACGAATTATCGATCCGAATTATTTATACCGGATGAAGTTATCAATTACATTAATACTATACGTGTTATAATCAGGTTTTAATATATGCAATTATAAGCGAAGCGGCGTTTGGAATTAATTCACCTGTTCCTTTTTGAATTGTGAATTGAGAAACTTATGTATATAAAAATATTTAATTTTACTTTTATTATTATGGCAGGCAGGAGAGCCACTTGGAAGAGTTGCAAAAAACGGCTTGAAGCTTTTTCCCGGGGTAATCGGGTAGAATATCTAGTATTAAGAAAATCTATCTTCCACTTTTTGCCCGAAATCGAGACCTTGAGTTGTGGAACACACCGCGCTTTGCTTCAGAAGAGTAATACTCTTTACTGGATATTTTAGTTTAATTTAACCAGTCATAAACATGATTTTGGAGCCTTCAATTGACAGAAAATTTATCAAAAGGCCGAGAGTAAAAAAATAATCTCTAGAGAGGAACCAAAATTACAGTAGATGAGTTATCTTCACATAAATATAAAGTTGAATGAAAAGAAAGCGAACTTATCGTACATGATATTGTTTTATTCTTATTGCAGGACGTTATGCAGCGATGTTGTCGACGTTTAAAAAATAACCTTCAAAGTCCAATCACCTGACGTTGTGAAGATCCAATTTATTACTTATTTTATTTCCGCTAATGACTTCGTTGGTGTATAGAGGAATGGACAATCGGCGCTCACCAAAGATCAAAGATTCTTTCGCGATCAGAAGTCACGATTTGATTCTATCAGCGGTATAATAAAAATGACACGAGCGAATACTATAGCCAGTGTATTATTTTAAGCATATATTAATTACTATTATGAACTTTATGTATACGTATTACAGTCTTTGTTTTGTTTTCAAGTATCGAATTGATTGATTAGTTTCCTATACAAACGACAACAGGTGATTGGTGATGTGAGAAAGATAGTATTGATGGCTTTGCTATACTGAATAGTGATGTGCTGATTCGATTATTTATATAACCGATAATGCGAACAAAGTTAATCGATTAATTGGCCTAAATAATTTGTTTCAAATGTTATTAATATATAAGGACACAAAAAAATCTTATGTAATATCTAGAATCTTTGTGTCGGTAACTGAGCAACATACGAGGCTCGAAGTCGTTAATATTTTGTATTTCGTTCAATCGATTATTGTCGATCATCTTGATAATCGAATAATCGATTCCGCACACCACTAAATGAAACGTACGTCAGTAACATTATGTGCGGAGGCTTTTAAGCAATAATTGCTTCATAATGAACTATCGTCCCGTGTTTGATATATCTGTCACTCGTTGTTAAATTTACGGTAGTATGAGTTCATATGACGAGTGAATTATGAAATAGGAACCGGATGTTACATTCGGTTACGGATTATAGTAACAGCGAATGTTGTTTTTGTTTTCTATAATAAACAATAAATTAGTTATTTCTTCTCTTATATATGAATATTAATTTATTTTTCTTCCCATTTGCATTTTTGCGGAACATGTAAAAATAACTACTATGTATATGATAATAGCTTCAACTGCTCTGTTTTGCCTTAATATATGTATGTATATAAGAGGTACTTGCAGTATAATGGTTAATGGTTTGTTTTATTAAATTAAGAATGTCATTTTAATCGAATTAATTTATGGATTCCTACGGAAGGGAATTTCAGTTATCGCGTAGTTAACTATTGTAAGCAGTGAAAAACGGCATTTGACAGTTATTTCATTTTCTTAATAATATTAACATTTTTTTAAGCTTCACGCCATGTCCTGCACACAGCAGGGTAGACAGAGGGTACCTAGTATTAAAACATTCCGTTCCCCACTTTCCGCCGAATTCAGAGGCATTGCGTGTTAAGTGGTGGAACTTAACGCCGCGCGTTACCTCGACAACAGAGCGAAGAAAAGGTAAATAATAAACATTTCCACTCCTCGTGGGCATTGAACCCACAACCAATCGCTTACAGTCACACGTTCGTGTCACTGCGCCACGACTGACCCCAATTAATCATAATTAATTAATTCAACACGCAATGTCTCAATTTCAGGTGAAAATTGGAGAACGGAGTGTATTGACACTACTCAATTATAAAGATTTTAGACTTTTATACGATAGCAAAATGTATACATACATATATACTTCAGGTAATTGCTAAATTGCCTTCAGTTCAGTGTAAATATAACTACATAATTCTAAGTAGCTGTTAAAAGGTAACTGTTTTCTAGAGTGTCTCGGTTAAAAGTTGATTTTCAATTTTACAAAACCTCGTTACTTTTTGCAAAATTTGTTTAACACGTATTCTCATTATTACTCAAACATGGAACATTATAAAAAGAAAGTTCATATTAAAGTGAATAAGAAATCGAAATGAACTTCCATTCAAAAACTTAAATTATCTACTTAATTCGACAATAACGGTTCAAAATACATTTAAACTTTATACCACTTTTAATTTAAAAAAGGTAGAACTGTATTACACATATATTTTTAGGAAAAATTAACTGCATTCGATACTTAATGTACCTACTAATATCGTTTTTAATATAAAGGTGAGTCATATAAAAAAAGAACATTTTGTGTAAAGAACATTTTGATAAACTTACGATATTCAGTGAGTTACTAACTTACTTACTTAAAAATGAAACGTATAAAACGCTTTTATAAAGATTTCGATGTAAGTCAATAAGGTCGTATAAATTAATTGACTAGAGCACTTGGTCAATTTTCCACATAGCAGGGAACTTCGAGAGAGCGTAGTGTCAAGACACTAGGTTCTGCAATTTCTGTCCGAATTAGAGTCAGTGTTTTTGTCCAAATTCGTAAAGTGGCTAGTGCGTGGGGAGAAGGAATAAATGAAATTATGACCATGTTACCAAATAGGAATTGAACCGACAACCGATCCCAATTATACTCAGACACTTGAGGCAGCGCAGTGAGACACTGCGCTGCCTCAATATTTTTCATTGTTAATTTATGTTTACCAAAAAGTTATTCTATGAAACAATATAATACAACGTATTAATATACCTAAATGTTTACCTTACTATATTTCTACTGTTATTTTGAATATACCCAAAAAAATTGAAAATAAATCAATTTAGTAATTGATTTGCTGATTTCTTCTAATATTTTTGTACATTATTACCTCTTTTTTTCCTCAATAGTCTTTTATAAAGGTATACCATAGCATTACTGTAATTAAAAAAAGAAAAATAATAAATTCAATTACTTTCATAGTACCTACTACTTTTTGTCTATTTTTTGTCTAAAATATACCAATGATTAATCAAATCAAAGAGGAAATGAAGCCCCTATAAGCAATTGGTTGTGGGTTCGATCCTCACTTAGGGGAATGATTATAATAGTTAAATTATTTTCCTTCATTTACTTTGGTATAAACACAAAGCGCGTCATTGAGTTTCGTCATTCAACATGTAATGTCTCAGTTACGGGCGCGAATTTGGAGAACGGAGTATCCTAACACTAAATTCTCTTTGACATTCCTGTTATGTGGGAAAAAAACTATAAAGCTACAATAATCAAATAAAGGAATTTTTATACCACAAAAGATGGCATTAATTTAAAATCTTTTCTCGACTACTATCGAGGCCGTAGTTTCCGTCATCAATCACGCAATGTCAGTAAATGGGTGAAAATAAAGTACAAACTCATTTCTAGAAAAAGGCTCATTCAAGCTCGTTACTGAATAGTCTCTCGTTGATGCATACTGATGAAAAAACTATAATATTATCTTTATATGAGGCCATCGTGGCCAACAATCGTGGCAATCTTGTGGCCAGTCGTGGCCCAGTGGCACAAGAGTGTGACTGTAAACGACTGGTTGTGGGTTCGATTCCCACTCGAGGAGTGGAAATTTTTAATATTTCCATTTTCTTCGCTCTGGTGCCGAGGCAAAGCGCGGCGTTAAGTTCCGCCACTTAACACGCAAGCCTCCGAATTCGGCGGAAAGTGGGGAACGGAGTGTCTTAACACTAGGTTCCCTCTGCCTACCCTGCTGTGTGCGGGATATAGCGTGAAGCTATATATATTATATTTTTTCTTTTTTCCCATTTTAGTCTAAGGAAAGTCATATCCTAATCTTGTTTTTTTTTAGTTTCACGCTGTATCCCTCACACAGCAGGGTAGGAACCTAGTGTTAAGACACTCCGTTCTCCACTTTCCGCCGAATTCGGAAACGTTGCGTGTTAAGTGGCGGAACTTAACGCCGCGCTTTGACTTGCCACCTTGATACCAGAGCGAAGAAAATAGAAATATGAAATATTTCCACTCTTCGAGTGGGAATCGAACCCACAAGCAGTCGTTTTCGTTGACTGGCACATCCTAATGTAATTAATACATATATTTTAAATCTCTTATTTATTATTATAATATATACATTTCACAATCTAGGAAAACAAAACGCAACGTTGAGTTCTGCTACTCAAAACAAAAAGTCTCGAATTCGAAAGGAAGAAGAACGGAGTGTCTTGCCACTAGTGGTTCTTAACTGATGACAAACGATGAATCTTATCTTTATATGAGTCACAAGCACTTAATCTAATATATAAATTGACCTTTAAAAGCACCACACCTTGTCCTATCCGGATTTATATACACGTTCTGGTTTGTTTAACATAAAACAGTATGAAAGACTGAAGGTCATGCGCTGTCACGACACACTCGGCACTGTGTGTGGAACGACTGTGTCCTTAAGAAAATGTCTAATTATATTAGCATTTGATAATCTGATTTGATATGTTATTGTTTTATTTTGGCCATAACTCACTGTTTCCGGTAGTCGTGTTGGATATATTGTGTTAGTGTAACTGTTGGGAAAAATATGACTTTCACAATCAAAAGAACTTTCTGTTGCCTGCTTATTATTATTTTTTAACTTCACGCTATATCCCGCACACACAGCAGGGTAGGCAGAGAGAACCTAGTGTTGAGACACTCTGTAGCCCACTTCCCGCAGAATTCGGAGGCATTGCGATTTGAGTTCTATGACATTATAATATTTTCATAACATCCACCTTAACTTTGTAAGGACGAGTAGAACAAAAAAAAATTGAAAGGATGTTTTAAGCTTGAAAGTAATATTATCTTTAATTGAAGACAGTATAAATAATACGACACTAATATTTCTTATATCGAAATAGAATTATCAACGCGTTTAACGCATCTAAGTCCTACAATATTTCTACAATCCACGGTTGAATCAAGTCGTTTAAAAACAAAAAAAAAATATTACTATTTTATTAATTTATCAAATTAATTAATAACATTTTTTATGTAATGCAGGCTTTTTATAGCTCGATCAAAATAATTAAAGATAACAAGGGCTTTCAATAATTTCAAGCTTATTTAAACGCGATCATAAATGTAACAAGAGGATACTGATAGTTAAGCGGCAGACATTTGCAATTCAAATGCGACGGCAAATTCATTCTAGACTCATGTTTTACGTGCCTGTAATATCGGGTATTATAACAAGATTCTATTTTATTATTAAATAACTTACGTAATGTCACTTAACTGGACTGTTATAGTTAAGTTAAAAATGTTAGCTCAATTACTTTAGTGATTTTCAAAGAATGTGTTTAAATCCATACTTATATAATAAATGCGAAAGTCTGTGTGTTTGTCTGTGATGCTTTCACGGCTAATCTCCGGTCCGATTTGGATGAAATTTAAAAGGAAAGTAGTAAAAGTTACGGGGTCTATCATAAACTACTTATTTTTATTAACTACTATTTTTACTTATTTTGTAAGCTACTACAAAATTCAACCGCTAAAGTGTTGAAATAGGGGGATGACAGTTTATATGAAAAATCTAAACCGCTTGACCGATTATAATGAATTTGGGCATAATATATTTATGCCCAAATTCTCTGATATTCTCTGATATATTCTCTGTTGATAATCTAAGCTTAAGCATCGGCTACTTTATTTTTCAAAAACCCACCCCCGAGTGTTGCAATATAACGAAGCAGTTGTGCAGTTCACGCGGCGAATCCGCAAGCAGGCCGCTAGTTTAAGAATAATTATAAAAGCATTTTTTTGAGTAAGACAAAGCGTGGCAATGAGTTGATTGGCATCAACACATATACAAACAATAATAGCTTACCTTAGAAATATTTTTATAATTTAATTTTAAATATAAATTTCAATTAAAAGTCGTGCATCACATTGTTATGCAATTCATTAGCGGATTTTATTGTTATAAAAGGATTATATAAGCGCGATCAATGATAGTGCATCCGCATTTGGGGCGCGAGAAGCGCGCAAGGTCCATGAAGGTCGTTACAGTGAAAGTAATGAGCATGAAGCGAAACTAGGTGGGATTTTATTTAATTTCTATAAAAAAATGCTAATTTGTTTAAGCTAGTGGCCCTGTTAATGAGTAAAATATGCGTGTATTGTTTATTACTTTGATATATACGTATTTTTGGCACAAATTGTAGTGTGTATATAATTTATTTTATGAATGTAATGTATTTCTATTTTATTACGATAAAAAAATCTAATTTTTTGCACATCTTCTCCTTATAAACTTTAAATTCGTCAAATATCTCCACGAACGTTTGTTATTTACATACTGATGCGAACATCTATTGACAAAGATATTATTCACTTTATTTAATCTTGTATCTGTTGTTTTCCATTATGAAGTAATTTAAGCAAACCTCCAAATATGTAAACATAATAAATAACGAATATGGTTTTAATAATAATTAATGGCTCTAACAACTCATTCACAAAAACAAAACATGCAAATTAATATATTACAAACAAATCTATACAAAACGTTTACTTCTCAAACCGTCAACATGAATATTTCTATCAAAAAGATTGATTATCACGATTATAACATAAGTAAATGACTTAAGGATTTACAAGCGTTCAAGGCAGCGGCAATAGGCTATTCTATCATCCGTATTTACATAATCTTCAACGACACTTCATTACATTGACATAGCTATTTAACGGCAATAAATCGCCAGTTGATCATTTTCCCACACGATGTCAGCATATATCACCGTCATGGCCAACAAACACTAGCCATTAGTAGAGCACGTAGTAATAAGTACATGGCAAGTATCGTGGCTGCTTAATTTGCAATAGTATTGTTTTAGATCTGAGGAACATGAGTTTTGCAATCTGGTTTCTGGGTCAATCTAAGATAGTGATAAGGAAAAAGAAAAAATTAAATAGAAGTTTTAAATTATTGTTGTTATTCTTTATTTTGTGATATTTTTTAAACTATATATGGATTTGGTTTGGGTTTGTTTAAATTTTACTCTAGTATCTAGGAATTTTATATAATCATTAAAATTATATATTTTTAAGTAATAAGCATTAATTAGTTCTGTTAACTATTTTTTTCAATTAGTTAATTAGATTAAAAATTGATATTATTCTTCTAAAAAATAAACTAGTAACAATAACAACAAAAGATGTAAATAATTCTAATATGTCTTAATTATCGTTATTGGCAACAAGCAATATTATAAGAGTGATACAAAAAAATCAGAAAATTACTAATAAATAACCGCAGAACAACTATAAATTATATAATAATATATTTTAGCAATATCATATAAATCTGATTCCAATTCTTTATTCATCAACAATAACTCCTCAACACATATAGGACATTGGCATCCTTTCTTGATTTATGCTTCCTCATAGGACGGATGTCTGTCAGAGTCCAGCAGATCAGTTCTACATAACGAGTTTGCAGCAAGCCCGTAACTTAAATGTGTTTACTTTGCACTACGATTTATTCCGCCTTATGATCATAGTTTACTTTAGAATTTCAATTTTGCAATGGAGTCCACTTAAGAACTGGAGAGAATTATTTATGTAATCTCCTTAGGTATATTGACATCTACGAGACTTATTGCTATCTGTTCCTATATTTTTGTTGCCATAAGGATGTGCCGTATCGTTTTGCAATGATTATCTCAGCATTAATTGAAGGTAGGTATAGGAACTATTAAACAAAATCATAGTTATAATTGATTTTACAATTATTTAAATGGCACAAAGCTTCAGGCATTTTCCCACTTGACAAGGTAGTCGGAGAGAACTTAGTGTCAAAACACTCCGTTCTCCAATTTCCTTCTGAATCGATATCGATTGCGTGTTTAGTGTTGCAACTCATTACTTACTACGCTTCTTATCATTAGGTACTAGAGAGGGAAAATCAAAATAATTTAAATATAATTATTCCTCCGAGTGAGAATCAAACCCACAACCAGTCGTGCTTACAATCAGTCGATGTTCCACTGCACCGCGATGACCCCGAGTTATTTAGTAAAAAAATGATTATTCGTTATTCTAAAATATGACATAACAAATATATGTATATATTTAATTTATATTTACTGAAGATATTGAAGGCTTATGAAATCTATATATAATAAGTTTTGGTTTAAAACTACAACACCTCAAAAAAAACTCAACCTTTAACCAAAATAACGTACCTTACGTACTTGTCAGTTAAAAACATTATAAACTTACACAACAGCATTTCTATCTCGGATAGAGTAATAAAAAGCGAATGCGCAAACTCTGAATTTATTAAATTAGATAGTTTACGATAACTACGACTCCCATTCACAGCTTATCAGTACAGTCGATTACGATCTCAGTCATTGTTTGGATCTCGATCTGATATCTTTAACGCGGATGTACTCACTCGTATTTTATTATTGGTGTGATTCCCATGCTTTCTTTGATAAACACTTAATAATTAATGTTTTCACTTAGTTTTTTGCTTGTGACTGATTGATTTATTAAGGCATTTTTTGTTTACACGTATATCTAGATATCAGCTCAATATGTAGTTTTTATAAGGAAAACATAAGTAGATTTTTAATTTATTTTATGTATTAGCAATAAATAAAAAATTGGAAAGAATATAGAATCGGCTTTTCACATTCGAATATTGCGGGAAAATATATTTTTAGCAAACGAGAAAATTAGTTATATAGCAACTTTCAAAATTAAGAGACCTAGACTAAACAAGAAAATGAATTCGATCATTTTTAGACCACCAACATTAGATATGCCTTATCTCAACGATTGCGTCGGTTGTCACCCCTTTCCTTATTTCAACTAAATTATAATATCCGCTACACATTCTATTTAATTAATAAGAAAAACAAATCACAAATCGAAAGGTAACAAATTAGCTAGATCACTCGACGTAATCCAATTAGTTCAAAGTGATAAGTATAATTTTCTTCTGCCAATAAACCTGTAATAAAAGTGTCAATTACCTAAGTACGCTTTATGGTGATACAGCCTCGTCATTATCATCGCTAAGGCCAGGAAGTTATGATTGACAGCGGAATATTTAGTGATTTTTGAAAGGTATAGCCGGTTAGAAGCAGGATGTTCACGATTCTTAGTCTTTGATTAATAGTTCAAATTGATATGGTTACGAAATTGTTAATTTGCAGGTTTAATATAGTTATTTCACTCCTTTTTTTTCCTGCAAGCCTTTTATTTGGTGCAACTTTAAAGGGTTTGTTTAACGTCAATATCCAGAAATTCTTTAGTTTTAAGGTTGTCTAAGCGATTTATATTCAATCTCTATATCTATACTATAGTTTGTAACTTTGTTTGTGAGGGGTATTCTTCGGAAATACTGAACCGACCATTAAAATACTTTCACAATTAGCAAAATACAGTATTCAGGATTTATATAAGCTATTTTTAATTATGATTCGACATTAAGTTCAAAGTATCCCAAAGTTGCTCGAATAGGAGATCAGAGTTACACATTACGCGGATATGCCGCGAGGGTCGCTAGTATTATATAAAATTCTTTCCTCTTAAACGTAACTTTTATCCTTAAGCTCTAACAGTCAAAACTATAGAAAATAGATATGAAAGTACTATACGCGGGTTATAGTATCCAAATGAATAAAATTATGGATCATAAATCGTTTTTTTAGCTTCAAATTTTTACCGCGTGGCAGGGTAGTCAGAGAGAATATAGTGTACCATGACATCATGACATGCTGTTGTCCACTTTCCGCCAGGATCGAGACATTATGTATAGAGGATATTTTCGCGTTTTGTCATTTTTATCAAAGCGTAAAAAAGGAAATAATTAAATAACGATCATTTACGCCTTTATGCAGAAAAAAAGTTATTGTGTAGGAATCGAATCTACAATCAATCGTAATTACAGTCAGACGCTGTCCCACTACCTTAGCCTCAAATTATTAAAAGCCTTATATCTTTCTATACGTCACAATGTAACGTATCGACGTTTATGCTTTTGTGAATCAGGAAGCGCATGCCATATCGCAACCATTTCTTATATCATATTGTCATGGAGTTTTTGTGTTTATATAAATCTTACCTAACAATCCGTTGGTTGCATAGCAAATTTGTAATAGTAGATATAAATATGACGCATTTTCATAATATATTCCTGAAGTAAATAAAAAAGTTTAGGATACCTTCACACTTTATAACACATCATGCTGTGGCCAGTCGTGGCCCAGTGGCACAAGAGTGTGACTGTAAACGACTGGTTGTGGGTTCGATTCCCACTCGAGGAGTGGAAATTATACTTCCATTTTCTTCGCTCTGGTGTCGAGGTAAAGCGCGGCGTTAAGTTCCGCCACTTAACACGCAAGCCTCCGAATTCGGCGGAAAGTGGGGAACGGAGTGTCTTAACACTAGGTTCCCTCTGCCTACCCTGCTGTGTGCGGGATATAGCGTGAAGCTATTTTTTTTTTAATGATATAATCCCCCGCACACAGTAGGATAGGCAGAGATAATCTATTGTTAAAACACTCTGTTCCCCGGTTTCTGCTGACTTCTAGAAGCATTGCGTATTAGTGACGGAACTTAACGCCGCGTTTTGCCTCTACACCAGAGCGAAGAAACTGGAAATATTAAATATTTCCACTCTCACTTCACTTTTCCACGCTTTATAGCGCTTTGAAGGCAAATCAGAGACAACTTAATATCAAGACACTTTCTCCACATTCTGCCTAAAATCCAGACATTGCGTGTACAGTGGCGTAACTGAACGCCGCGTTTTGTCTTCCTTTAAAACTATTATAAAAATAGTTTACTCCAAGCATCTGACATAAAATAAGTGATCATTAGAAATTGTAATAGATATAATAAGGATATTTAATTTCCTTACAATTTGTGAAAGTTTGTAGTCTGTCTGTCAGTTAGGTAACTGACAATACAGGCAGATAACTCTGAAACACGTTGATATCTAAAATACATTTGATAGCCAAATATAGAAAATGCATTTATTTTATTATAATTATTTAGAGCAGTACTTGTGTTAAAGAACAACATTAAACTCAATATCAATACTCAAACAACTCATCATAAAGTGTACTAAAATGAACTAGTATGTCAGTGAAGGCGTAAAATCCACGTTGCTATAGCAACCTTGCTATAAAAAAGGCATTTAGAAAACGTATAATTTGAGCAACGCATGCTCAGTGGTGAGAGCGCCTGGACGGTATTCAAGAGGCGCGGGTTCGAATCCCGCTGCGTTTAAATTTTTATACGTTTTCTAAATGCCTTTTTCAATTTGCCTAAGTGTGGAATAACACTTTAAAAATGTTTAAAAGAACGTTGCCATAACCACTTATCTCCCGTGGGGGGACGGGTTAAGAATACAATTCCCCCCCGCCGCTGGGTAGCGTCCCGTAAAAGGCGGGTAACCCAGTAGTTTGGTGGTAGGAGATTCATTCTCCGACTGGCTCGCGACCACTATCATGTCAAAGACGAACCGCCAAATATCTTATGATGTGTTCCGGTTCGATGGCATGTAAGCCAGCTCTCCCTATTCCCACCATTCCCATCCTTCCTCCCTCCTTCTATCCTACATTCCCAAGGCTGGCAACGCATCCATAACTTTAATGTTGTGGATGTCTATGGGCGAAGGTAACTACTTAACTCCAGGTGAGCCTTCAGCTCGTTTGCCTCCTTTATTCCATAAAAAAAAAAAAACCTTCATACAGTTTAACCATTATACTTTTTTCCCTACCATGAGAGGTAATCAAAGTAAAATCAAGAGTTAACATTTAAAGTGGACTTTAACAGATCATCACGTAAGTATTTACGTCTCAATTACGTTACCAAAGACAGATAAAATATGTACCAATTTACCATATAAATTATAAATATTTTTTTTTTTAGCTTCACGCTGTATCCCGCACACAGCAGGGTAGGCAGAGGGAATCTAATGTTAAGACACTCTGTTCCCCACTTTCCACCAAATTCGGAGGCATTGCGTGTTAAGAGGCGGAATTTAACGCCGCGCTTTGCCTCGATACCAGAGCGAAAAAACTGGAAATATTAAATATTTCCACTCTTCGAGTGGGAAACGAACCCACAACCGTTTACAGTCATACGCTTGTACCACTGCGCCACGACTGGCCCCTAGTTATAAATATTTATTTAATTAATTTAAATCGCTTAAAATACACAATAATAAAGACGCGCAAATTATTGTATATCTGTCTATTATGCAATTCATTTATTTTAAAACCTGCATACAAATCTATATCCAGTATCACTCTAATTTTGGTAAAATAGAATTACGATATTTTACTTAAGGACCATCGATATATTAGAATCATTTCACGATGGTTAAAGACTATAAAGTGAATACGATTGCAATATTGACATAGTCAAAACAATAGCGATCAATTTCCGATATGTCACATGCTATCTACAACTAGAATGGATTACATTTATCTAGTTGTATATCTCACACGGATATTTCAATGACCAAAGGATAATACTTTGTTTGCATTTGTGAAACTAATACTGGCAATACCGTTAAGATTATATCAGAATTGGCATTTTATTCATGAGGCGTTCTTTGTTCGTAATAATAAATCTGACAGTATGGTTTTTTGTGAGATTAACGACATTTTTTTCTTGGTTTATATTATTTGGTTGTTTTCACGCTTGTTTGCATGTTGTGCAATATGGAGAAAGAATCTTAAAGGACACTTTGTTCTTTATAAAAAGTTTTGAGTTGAAGGAATCTGCCATATAAATATATAAAATGAAAGGAATTTAAATAAATATTAGAATTTAAGCAAATAACACACGAAATCCCGTTCGATAATGTCTACTCTAGTACCAAATTATTGTATTGCAATCAAACAAAATATAAGTTTACAATTTATCTTATATATAAAAATGAATCGCCGAATATGTTGGTAAGCGCAAAACTCGGTGAACGGGTGGACCGATTTCGCTAATTCTTTTTATAGAATATTCCTTGAAGTACGAGGATTGTAGTTAAGGAGAGAAAAATAAAAAAAATAATCTGAAAACGTATTAAAAAAACACTTTTCTATTCTCCCATACAAAATATTCGTTATAATTATTAAAAGTCAATTTGAACTTTAATACCATACCATAAAGTTTAAATGTTACTGGAGAGGTTTCGAGACGGCAAAACAATTGATAAACAGCTGCTAAAATATCACTTTCAATGTCAATTTTGCAACTTCCGACATACTTGTGATAGCTCAGTTGGAAGAGCGTTTGCTTTTTGTGGCTATTTTTTATTTGGGTCCACGGTTCGATCCTGACATGGATGTCTATTTTTTTTATTCTTTTTTGTTTCAATATTTTATTTTTATTTTTATTTTTTATATTTTTATTTTTTATACAAGTTTATTGGACTTTTAATTATATTTTTTGTTTATTTTATAATATTTTTATTGTAAGCATTATTTCAAAAAAAACGATTCCCCGAAAGAAAGACTGAGCGGAGCTTTATTGTAACTTTTTGTAGCGTAGGCACTCAATTAGAAAGGATTTTTAAAAAATCATCTCTTAAGAGGGGGAAATAGTGGTTAACAGTTGGTTAACAGAGTGTATGAAATTCCATCAATTTTGAAGTTAAAGCCATGAAATCTAATTTCTGTATATTTAATAAAAAAAATATTAAATTTCTATTTCATCGATTGTGAAATCACGACCCCTAAGTTGGTGAAATAAAGGTTGAAAGTTGCAATGTTAAAATGTGAAACTCTGTTTATAAGTGTATTATTAAAAATAGTAAGTATTTCGTATTTCAGCGATTATGACAATTCTACCACTAAGTTGACGAAAAAGGATTGAAAAATTGTAAAAAAAATAGTCATTTTCTGCGTTAGAAATATAAAAATTTATTCTCTGGTTGCCGATTAGACACCTAAACTACTCTACTAAGTACTTGAAGCTGCTGTAGCGCAGTGAGACGGCGTCTCACTGTAACGCGACCGTTGTGAATTCGATTCCCTCTCGGGGGAATAATTATTTCTATATTTTCATTTCTAAAAGAAAAAGGAAAAAACTACTCTATTATAGTAAAACAGTTAACAATTGAGTCTGTACACAAATATTGACAGGAACGTGAAAATAACATTAAAACAATGAATATAAGATGTTTTAATTTTTTTTTTTTATGTTATTATATATTTGCACGCGCACATCTTTTGATCTACTTTGGGACAGATTTGAACAACGTTTTTTGTTGTATACTTCAAAATGAAATACTTAAGTGGGGAACGGAGTGTCTTAACACTAGGTTCCCTCTGCCTACCCTGCTGTGTGCGGGATATAGCGTGAAGCTTTTTTTTTTTTTTTTTTTTATAAGAAATAAAGCAAAGAAACCATAACAAAAGTTGTTCAGCGTGATGAACATTGCTTGACTTTAAAAAATTACACATCTGAAATATCTGGTGAAGAACCAAATAAGTCCTGCTTGACTTTAGGAAATAAGACAATGTCGCCTTATCTAGAATTGTTCAACGTAGTGGATATTTTCCGTCATATTGACAAAAATCAGGCTAATGTCAAATTTTCAACACACTCGGAGTCCAAATCGCAGCTTGATATATTTTTTGTACATTACTCAGCATTCCTAATACAAAAGCAATTTTTTAATGTTTATGAGTATATAGTTAATTAATATAAAATTTTGTCCAAAGAAAAACTTAAATCGTTTCTACAAAACTTTAAATTGAAATTATAAATATACCTAATTCCTTCAGTAATATAATAAATAGTTGGGCTATTTATACAGAATGGACGTGTGTCAGTCAAGAGTATAAAATTTTTCAGGTTTTTAGTTCGGATGTTAAGTTTTATGAAGTAAACTAATAATTTTGGCTTGAACTATATATTATAAATATATAATGTTGTTATGTAGGTTATATTTATTGAAATGTATTCATATACTTGAATTCAAATTCATCAATAAAAACTACTCAAACTTTATCAGCTACTTTTCATTTATATTCTGTTTCCTTATATTGCATGCATAAGGCGTAGGTAAAGAAAATATTTGTATAAAGTGACAATAGTTTTTAAATGATTATAAAAAAAAACAACAATTCACCAAATAACGTGCAAAGACAATTCCTTAAATTGAGTCTTATAAGGTAGTAGAAATTTATTGCCAGCCCATCTAAATCTTACACTCTCACTATTTATTACATTATCTTCCAAGCCATTATCACACTCAATCAGTTTTTATCAAAATAAACTATTTTGGTTAATGCTTTTCACAATAACGTAAAATAAATCAGTATATATTAGAACAATGAGCATTTCTTTATCTGCGAGTTGGACTCATACTGATTGGATTATGTTGTGTGTGAAGGTAAAATTATCAAAACTCTTATTGAAGTTTTAGGACAAGGACCACTATCAAAGCATTTCTTACAAAACTTACAACAGTGTGTTCTAAGTAACATAATTTGGCCCAAATATAATTGAACAACAGACATCCAATCCATCTTTACTATATTTCATTCTCCGTAATATAATATAAACCTACATATATCATATTGCAATAAATATATAAATATACAGCAAAATTCTAATGAAAATGTTAAAAAGAATTCTTTTTTTTTCAATTTTCTTTTCTTTAATATTGTACAAGATTCAAGGACAGAATCACCACATGCAGGAGCAATATTACTTCTGTCAATGGTAAAAACAATTTTCTTCAGACTTACGATTCGATTATATTTTTCTTAAGGATATCTGTAGCTGTATTTAATCAAAGCTGTGCTATCATGCTGTCCATCATACAGCTAAGACAGAGATAATTATACCTACAATAACGTTTGCATGAACGTAATCAGTTGATTTTTTTTATGTATAAAAAAGGTTACTTTAAGCAATATATTCAGTCAATTAAGTTGTTTAAACTAGCCATATCATAGATAACAGCAGGCAAAGCACTACAGGAGAACATGAGAGACAATGAGAAATGAAATTCCTTAAGTAAAGAATATGAACAAGTCAAACACATCGTTTTAATGATGATTTAGAATAGCATTGGGTAGAAGAGAAAAGGGATATCATTAGCATTATTTATTTTCTATCCGGAATGAAAAAAAATATTATGCATTAAAATTATTTTAAAAATCTTAGACTTTAGTATTGATAGTAAAAATACGGCGAAACGAAGTTCGCCGGGCCCGCTAGTTTAATATATAAGTAAACATATTTTTTTTTGTCTTGGCGATTTGAACCCATAATAATTATAGTATGTAGTCATTTCTTATTCATATATATAATACATCTATATGGTCATATATATAATGTGGCACTTCGATCAAGGCAAAACTATATATTTAAAAAAAAATAATTTCAAACAAAAATAGAATTCACGGTTATTGCATATAATAGTTAATACTAGTTAGACATGTTCCACATGAATAACAAACAAAAAAAGTATGTATATAACCATAAACTCTTCGAAAAACATACATACGTACTTACTGTAAGTTACTATAATAGATTACTGCATCTCTTTACATTTATTCACTTAACCGTACAAAGCTTTAGCCTAAATAAATTACACGTTATAATACCTGAAAGTTATTGCCTAAAGGCGAAACAAAGTAACTTGTATTATTGAAGTAAACACTTGCGTTGTTTAACGAACGAGGATTAACATGGAAACTCTACAACATCAATTCTGTTTAGCCGCTCCAAGCGAAAATCCGCTCATAAATCTTAAGTAGAAACCGAAGAAAGGTGTAACAGTATTATGAAATGTAAATTATTTAGGTTCAGTACGCACGCGACTGACTTTATACTGTACAGATTGTACGGCTCTACTGTAAGCAAGGTAAAGTTGAAGATATTATATTTTTACTCTAACAAAACATCACTTTCAGCTAAGGTTTATACCTACATATCTTTTCTTTAATATGATAGTATTAAAAGTCAAAATTACGCTTTTTAACAGGGGACCTAATTAAAAAATAAATATGTACATTTCATATATTGGTGGAATCTTATTTTTTAGCAGCATTAAGTAAACAATTTAAGCAATTTAATAATAGAAGATATTTCAAGAGTCCTAAACGAATATTCAAACGAAACCGTTGCGTTATTAACGTACTTTAAAATTCGTAATCAACGTTAAATCTTTTTTTAAATATAAGGGGCTAAATTAGAAATATATATATTTTTTTATCTTCACGCTGTATCCTGCACACAGCAGGATAGGCAGAGGGAACCTAGTGTTAAGACACTCCATTCCGCCGAATTCGGAGGCGTTGTATGTTAAGTGGCGCAACTTAACGCCGCGTTTTACCTCTGACACCAGAGCGAAGAAATGGAAATATTAAATATTTCCACTCCTCGAGTGGCCATCGAACCCACAACCAGTCGTTTACAGTCACACGTTCGTGCCACTGCGCCACGACTGGCCCCAATTAGAAATATAAGGGGTTAAATTGTATATTATGTGATTTTTAGTAGGTACTTTGAAATCACCTAGCTATATTTGTTAAGGAAGATTTATCACTTATTCCAAACTGTCGCCGAATAAATTGATTTCAATATAATATTAAACGATATAAACCGATCGTGGGTGTTGGCGAACTGAGATGTAACAACTAACAATATGAATAGAACGTGTCGTTTTGTAAAGTAAGCAATAATAGCGGGATTACTATTTCATTCATGCCCACTCGCGTGTCAGATTTTGCGATAAATAATACCAAAATTTATATGTTTAAGCCGTAACTTATATTAATGACTTTTATGACAAATTTCTGACCGTTATAGATAATCCATTTTGAGTTAACGTATTGCATTTTATTATGAGATTTCGTTTGAATAATGGCAGTTGAGCGGTGTATAGGATATCCGTAAAGGTATAAAAATATTTTTTTTTTTAATATTATATGCCTTAATGTATCAATTTTAATGTATTTATTTTATATTTAGGTACTAATAATTAGTCGATGAGGCCATCGAATGCCTTACTGTAACCGCGATGGCAAGTCAGAAGACAAAATGTCACGTCACGTACTGCCATTCAATTTCTGGTTTTGGGCGGAAAGTATAGTATATAGTGGATTGTCGCTAGTTATCGTTACCTGTGCAGGCAAAAGCGCGAAGCTGAGTTTAGAAAAGCCTAATTTTCTTGCTTAAAGATAAAATCTGAAATTAATACACTGTTTTTGTATAACAGATACTCATATGACTTTCAATTTATATTAATTATATTAAGAATTAAAACTATGTGTAACTACAAATAAAGACTTTTTATAAATAACACTTGTACTTGGCCCAATTTCTAAGAACAAACTTGATTTCAATATGGAATCTCGATTGCTTTCCATTTCATTACATTTAACTTGAACCGATTTCTTTCGCCTATACGAGATCTTAATTATAAATATATTTATATTGTGACTTCATGCGGAACATAAGGCCCTTAAATATTGAAGAAAGTAAATGTAAATATTCACAACCAGTTTACACAAAGCTATGCAGTTCCGCTCCACATCGATTATGCTGAATATGTAGAAAACAGCTGATTTTGTACTTGGGGGAAATTACCAAAACTGTTAAATGTATGCAATATTTTACAATGTTAGCAGCTTGGCAGTTATTCTTGCGTAGTAGAGTAGCAAAAAGAACCTAGGGTCAAGACACTCCGTTCTCCACTTTCTAACTGAAGTCTTCATTGCATATTGAACGAAAAATGCCCACGCCGTGCGTTTATTTACGTATTACAATAGAGAACGGAGTATCTTAATACTAGGTTCCCTCTGCCTACCCTGCTGTGTGCGGGATACAGCGTGAAGCTATAAAAAAAAAAAAAAAAAAAAATAGAGAAACAAAAATAATTCAAATATTATCTTCACCACGAGAGGTTATCGAGCCACAAGTAACCACATCATACGCTGCTCTACTGCGCCACCATAGTGTTATATTAAATTGCTACTTGCAATGTAAATGAAGATAGAAATTCAGCTGTATTAATGTTATATGCGTACATTTTTTATTCGTTAGTAAGATAAGTTTATCTCAATTTTTAAAAGCTTCATAAAGATATTAAAATAATACTTATAATTAATAAATACCTATATCTTTTATATATATATTTATTATATAAATGATTGGAAACTATTTTTAATATAGTTACTAATATCGGAAGTGCCGAAATTTAAATTATTTAAATGAAACAACAAATACATATAGAATTTGTCACCAGCAACCTATAATTTGTCTGTTTGTTCTTTGCATATATTACTATCTATCAACGCAGTATTAGTAAAAAAAAAATATCATTCAATAAACATCAATCGACTTCGCAGACAGCAAAAGTAGTAGTGGAAGTTGCAACCTGTCATCAGGTCATGAACTTTAAACGAAGATTTATTTGGAAACTTGTCTACTACAATGCGACATTGCGGCTAAGAGTCATTTCCGTAAAACTGTTTGTTAAAACTCCATATTGTTATAAAGATACGTTTTCATTGTATTTTAAATATATGTGATTTTTTTTTTAAATTTCAAAGTATAGCATATAGCAAAGTAAGTCTATAAAATTTTGTGTTAAACAATTTTGTTCCTAATTTCAAGTTATTGCGGACGGATTAAAGAACGGAAATCAAACACCGCGCTTTGTGTTAATGAGGGGAAATTAAATTATTTTAAATATAAATATTCCTTTAATTGGGAATATACTCATCTCGTAGACATTTTCTATTGATATAATACATTGATATACTTTTGTAATTCATTGATACCGTATAGATTGGTAGTCCAATGAGGAGACCTAAAGCAATGGGTGAATAAGGACTGAGAGAGAGCCAGAGAAAAAGAGCGACTTATCATAAGCGATTTTTTTAAAAAAATTAACTACTTTTTTATAGCTTCACGCTGAACCTCTCACAGGGTAAACAGAGGGAACCTAATGTTAAGACACTACATTTCCCACTCTCCGCCGAATTCTGGGGGCATTACTTGTAAAGTGGCGGAACTTAACACCGTTATTACCTACTTATATAGTAATCTCTTTAAAATATTAAAAAATATGTAAATCTACACATGTTTTTAAATTTACATATAAAATACCCAATGAGTACACAACTTTAAACTTCTTTACTTAGTTCGGAACAATATGTTTGTCGAACAAGTGCTTTGAGGTATTTGCAGTTTCTGCCTTTCCTGTTAGTGATTTACGGTTTTCAATTTGCAATAACGGCTTTAAATTCAGGTTAAGTTTGAAACTTAGGCTACATTTTAAACTTACCTGTTTATCGTTCTGCGTCCTTATACAGTTTTGATATTGGGCCAAAAATGTTTCAAAAGTTAGTAGATAGGGTTGAAAGCACTGAGCGACAAACAACACGTGGCACTATGAAGTTAGTTGAATTGGAGACGTTTTCGCAAACTTATTCTTCAGTCCACTTGGTCTTTATTATGTTTTGTAGAAGCAAATATAGTTCTATATCATTCTGATATGTATTATGATGTATTTATCACTTGTAGAGTAAGCAAGATGAAGTTATTGACTGTATGAGAATAAGTTTATATAATAAAAAAATAATTTAAAATAGAATTTAAGTCGTTATGTAGTGGCCAGTCGTGGCCCAGTGGCACAAGCGTGTGACTGTTAACGACTGGTTGTGGGTTCGATTCCCACTCGAGGAGTGGAAATTATATTTCCATTTTCTTCGCTCTGGTGTCGAGGTAAAGCGCGGCGTTAAGTTCCGCCACTTAACACGCAAGCCTCCGAATTCGGCGGAAAGTGGGGAACGGACTGTCTTAACATTAGGTTCACTCTGCCTACCGTGCTGTATGCTGGATACAGCGTGAAGCTAAAAAAAAAAAGTGCTCCGATAGTAACTTTTATATACAAAGAGAACCTAATTCAAGCGGAGTGACAGTATTTAAGTATAACAATAAATAAAATCATTATCTTTAAATATAATTATATCCTGAGTAAAAATTGAACCCACAACCATCTTTATAATATTCTAGAATTTCAATTTGAATAACCTTGCATTTCTACTATGAAAATAATGTACTCGTAAGTTGTACAATCCTACATTTGGCAAATACACCAAGATAAAAAAATGGGCATACAAATATATATTTAAAAACACATACAATTAATAAAAACCAGTGTAAAATACTATATAACTAAAATACAAAAACGTTTACCGGTTCCTTGGTTTGAAACAAAGCGTTTATTACATACAATAGGATGTCCTTGCAAGGCCGTGGGCCGACGCGTAGGATGCACTTAGTACTGCTCTGTAGGCCGTGAGAATAGTGGATAAACAACACTTGACCTTACTTGGCGAGTGCAATAATGTTATATTTAAATATTATGTTAAATTATATACTGTATTGTGAATTAATTTTTTTTTTGGTGGTTTTTTTGACTATGTTCAAGTTTTTAGCGTCCTTGGTTGGTCGGTGGAAAGGTCTCATTGTTATGAAATGGAATTATAAGACTTTCTACCTTTCTGAATATTAAAAATGAAATATTAAAATTAGATTTTATAAAAATAGTGAAAATTTATTGTTTTTTGACCTATGAATGCATTTTAAAAAATCATACCATATGAAACTTTACAAATGTGCATTACGCACTCAGTACCTATATGTGGGACAATTTTTTTAATAACTTTTTATAATCAATTTCTTATTAATTATTATTATTATTTCAATAAATGTATTTCGATAAATAAGGTAATAAAATTGTCATACAGCGGTTAATGCAATTATTACACCCTCTTCTTTTTACACATATAAGTATATCTAACCACATAGAGTATAATTTTACATTTTCAGGAAAAAATATTAGACACATTACAACGTTTCCCTAAATTTTACATCTGAAGAAGAATATTCTTTAGAAGAGGTTCTTCAAATTTTTGACAGGTATTTAAACACAGATTACAACCCTTTTCTATCAACCCTCGCTGAAAAATCATATATACGGAAACGCTTTACAAAGGTTTTTATACATATAGTATATAAATCACATGTAGAGTTACAAATAAAGCTATACATACGAGTATGTACATATTTGTTCCCCATAAACACTCTTTTCCCCATTTTCAGCCGTATTCTTAAGGAATTGCGGGTTAAGTGACTTAACACCACACCACACTTAGTCTCAACACCAGAGTGAAGAAAATAGAAATATTAAATATTTCCACTCCTCGAATGGTAATCGACCCCATACAATTCGCATTTATATTTCCACTCTGTGTCCCTGTGCCACGACTGGCCTCTACTTTAAACATTATTTTGTAATTTAATCATTTAATTTGAAAGATAGTTCATTTACAGTTAGCAGACGTAAACTAAGAACGAACTTACCAACAAGGCTGGTTTATATAGTTTTAATATATCTCACATATTTATTATATCTTCCATACATATCCTTAATTTTTTAACTATAAACTTAAAGTTTAGTACTTTAAAGACTGTAGAGAGATAGAACCATTACTACTACAAATTCGAAGAGAACAGCTAATTAATTATACAATTTATTTTAATTATATATTAAAGTTATGTATTATATATTATAGTAATGTAAGTTATATACTTAAATACATAATTTAATTAAATATATAAAAAATACATACCAAGTCCGCATATCAGATACGTAGGTGGAGGTTTCAACACAGAGCGCGAGTACGCGCCCCTAACAGTCTCCAAGGCGCGGGGAGCCCCCGCTACAAGGAGCACCCCGGGCGACACGTAGCCGGCGTAGCGGAGCTCTGCCGTGGCAGCGGCGAGGGCCCCCGCCCACCAACATTTAGCATTCGCTGCCAGGAAGCTCTGTAACAAGATTGTTATTTTAATATGTTTTGTAATACAATTATTGTTCTTAAAGGAAACAAGAAGAAATTACAAATAATAGTCTTAGTACAAGGTCGATTATTTTTTAATGATCATATCAAATTAAATAGCGTTTGACTGTAAACGGTATGGTTGTGGGTTTGGTTACTACTAGTGGAGATGGTTATCTTCGTTTCCCTGCTCTGGTACCTGTGCAGCGTTGAGTACCGCGTCTTAACAATGTCTATTGACAATTACAGATAAAAAGTGGAGAACGGAGTGTCTTGGCACTAGATTTGTTCTGACTAATCTGCTAAGCGGAAGGAAGCGTGAAGGTGCAAAATCATTTATGTAGATCTATATAAATTTACCTACGTACATTTTCTTATAAAAAAGATTAGTGAAGTGAATGTGTGAGTCTCTCACAGAGAGACTGTGAGAGAAAGAGAGAGAGAGAGGTTTAAAAATGCACATATTTTTAAGTTTTATAAGAATTTCATACACACATAAAAAAAACACTAACATCAAAAGAAAGTACACAGATTAAGATTTCTTACACAGCAAGCATGTATTAACACAAGTTATAACAACAAGTGCTTTACATAATGCATAGTAATGTGACATCTCACGTCAGTGTGCAGCGACGATGCGAACCACCCGCGTGCGACCACATGTCACGAAATACTACTAACAATATAGATGTGAAAGTATGTCTGTATGGATGTTTATTGCTCAATCACGCAGAAACAGATTAACGGATCTGGCTTAATGGAGATATTGTTTTAAACATTTAAGTATTTAATAAATATGTTTACATATTATTAATTAATTAAATATTGCACTATTTAGAATAAAAAAAAACAAAAAAACATTCGTTATTAATATAAACTCATTGTAGCATAGTGAGATGTTTGACTCTAATCGTGACTCATTTTGAAAAATGAAATTTAATTATTTTCATATGTTTGCTCTGGAAAATAAGACAAAAGGCGGCGTTGAGTCAGCTGTTATTCCGCCACTCAACATGTCATGTCTCAAATTTGGGACCTAAATGGAAAACGGAGTCTGCCTTGATATTTGATTTTTTTTGATAACTTTGCTAAACAGATAAAGTATATATAAATATTTTTATAATTACACCACAATATTATATGCTACGTTAGGTAACTAAATACTTATATTTAGTACTAATTACATTAGTTCAAACTTTGTCGCCATTGTGACTTTGAAAAATATTAAAAATATCATTTTTTTTACCAGAAAAAGTGGAGAAAGTACTCTATAATTTCTCCATATATATACGATACGATATTGGCCATTCGCCTTGACCTGCACCCGTTTGGCATTTCGTGTTTCGTAACATTATGCACTCCGCTCTGCACTCAAATAGCAATTACATTTTATGTTGAACAACTCAATTATAATATCTTATATCATGTGGCTTGTGTTCTCACCAATTTGAGTAGTTCAGTATATTTCTGATTTAATAATTTTAAAGGTCATAAGTGGTTATCCTAACATTGTATTTTACAACTATTATTATTTACTACTAGGTATATATTTTTTATATTTCTATGGCCTTAGACATTGTGTGGTAATGAATTCAACCCTTCGATTAACCCAAAAATGTCGCAGATTTGGTTTTAGCGATTTTTACACAAGTTAAATGAAATTCAGTTGGACCTAGACCCTGGACCACGGTTGCTGTACTGAAAGGTGTTCGAAACGTCGGTTTTTTTAAATATTTCGAATACCAAAATATACACGAATTACCTGGTTAAAATAGTTTTATTTTAAATGAAATAACTTAAGCTCTTTTCTAGATTTAAAAACACAAGCATAGTATTTTTCACAACAAAATTCACAAGAAATGAATCGCGTGTGAAGCAATTATTATTAATATTTCTAAGACAAGAGAGTAAAATACGGTACTTTCATCACATTACAGTTTAACGCTAATCGGCACGAATAGATGTTTGAGGCTTTATTAACATAGAGAAAGATAAACCGTTTTGATATTATAATGAAAACAACTGTTGTTTTTTCGAATTCAAGTTTGTGTTATAAAATGAAATATTTTAAAGGATTTTTTGAATAAGAAATTTATGAAGTAGATGCTGTTGTATATATAGAAATATTTTTTTTATAATAAAAATGTGTATAACTGTACATTGTATTTTTTTATATTATAAATGTGTTCACAGTTTAGTCGAAAATTGCATGGTGCGGAGTCCAAAATGCCGTTCAGCACAAAAATATGATGTGTATATGTATATAAATCTTTTACGTTTCTGAACGGCTGACTGACAGACAACTTAGAGCAAAAACTACTGGGGGCAAGAAGCTAAAACTAAGAAAATACATACGCAATTTAGAGCGATTTCTTAGCACTTCTATAAGAACGAAAAAAATTGGATTTTACATTTAATAGTCTACTTAAACAATGTTGCAATGAAGAAGTAGTTACAGAATAAAATAATATTTAACAAAAACAACATAAATAAATCAAATTTGCATTAGGTAATATACTTGTTATAAATGACAACTTTATGCTTCATCATTTACTCTTACATGGATATTTTATACGACATATTTGACACCATTTACTTCAGTGAGCATAACGTGTTAATGTTAGAACAAGGCTTAAACTACATATTCATCATACTAATTATAAGATGGAGTTTAGTATAACATATTGATGTCAAAATTTGGAATTTTATCATGTTTAATCTAAATATAATATAAGTAACATATATAACAAAATCTTTCGTTTTGGCGACTTTTGCATATTAAGAAATGAAACTATTTTAACCACTTGGGTAATATTAATACATTTCAGAAAATTCCACGATTTCAACACTTTACAGCAGTCCGTGGCCACAGGTAGATTTATTAGTTGAGACAAAGAAAAATATACACCGACTAATCCGGTTAAATTGTTTTAATTTTAAAACAAACTATCATACTTTCATAACTATGCTATAATACTCTTATTACTGAGTGACGATATACAAAACAAAAACGAAAAAATGAAAATGACACGTCATCAAATTCTCTACGTTTATCATTCAAGATACTTTTTTTTATTTTTTTAGCTTCACGCTGTATCCCGCACACAGCAGGGTAGGCACAGGGTACCTAGTGTTAAGACATGCCATTCCCCACTTTCCGCCGAATTCAGAGGAATTGCGTGTTAAATGGCGGAACTTAACGCTTAGCGTTTCGCCTCGACACCAGAGCGAAGAAAATGGAAATGATAAATATTTCCACTCTTCTAGTGAGAATCGAACCCACAACCAGCTTTACAGGCACATTCTGTGCCTCTGCGCCACGACTGGCCCCAACTTCAAGACACTTTCTTATACGAAATATAAGCGAAATATAGTATTTACTCTGTTCACATGTTTAAATTTATTTCCATACTTATAATAATTACGTCACTAAACTATGTAAAGGTCAATAATTTCTTCCTATTTTCCTTAAGTGTTTACTCAAATACACTTATTGCTAAAATGACATCATAAGCATAAGAAATAACACGAACATGTTTAGTTTTTAAACAAGTCAAGTCATGTACTTGTAAGTTCCAAGTCAATTTTCAAACCAGCCATTGAAATACATTATCTAACGACTGTACTAAAAAGATCAAATTTGTCTAAATTTGAAAAAGACATTTAAAGAAAACGTATAAAAATTTGAACGCAGCGGGATTCGAACCCGTTTTATTTAAATGTCTTTTTCAATTATCCTAAGTGAGGAATAACACTTTAAATATGTTTAAATAAAGTTGACTAAATTTCTTAAAAAATCTAATATTTTACTTCTCCTTCTAAGCTTTCGTGGTGTGTAAACTGTAACGAGATTCGTAGGGTGTTCGGTTTCCACACGGTTATATGATTACCTACATTTACAATGATTATCTATTTTTTTTTTTTTCTGATTTAGTAAGCTAAACGCGGCGTTAAGCTCTGCTACTCAACACATAATGTCTCAAATTCACACGTAAAATGGACAACTAAGTGTCTGGACATTTCAAATCACTCAACAATTTCATTACCTTTCTTTTTACTAGGTTTTTTAAATACAAATGGTACAAAATTTTATCTTTACTATGCGAGAAGAAGCGTGAAGTAAAAAACTTAAAAACTTAACTTCTCTGACATAATGTTCTAACTTGATGTCATCGTGTGATACATCCAATTTTGTATGATGTCATGCGGTAGGTTTAAGTTTCTTGTGCGTGTCGTTAAAAGGTCATTCGCATAACTGCGAGGTGAAAACAGCTTCATAATTCACTCGAATAACTCTTCTTATAATAATTTTAGTGAAATAGTTTATGATTTTAATTTAAAATTGTTTTTGAAATTGATTAAACTATTAATGAAAAAGTTAACTTAATTTGTAGCTAGTAGTGGTTACTGAAGTTCAGTTTGGAGGGTAGATCTCAAAGTGCAATGTTGTTATCTATATTAATATACATATAAATGAGAAAATCCGTCTGTCTGTTGCGTTTTCACGGCTTATCTACTGACCTGACTATATTGGAATTCGGTATGCAAATTGTAACATAAGCTACCTATTTCTTTTAAGATCAACCCCTAAGGTGGGGCAATAGGACATGAAAATTTTATCAAAAAATCTAAGCTGCTCGTCCGATTTTCTTTATGAAGATAGTTAATGACGCAAGATCAAATAAAAGCTACCTATTATTTTAAAACCAAACAATAAGCAGCTGAAATAAGGGATGAAAATTTGAATAAAAAATATGAACCGCTCAACTTAAGAGGACTCGGGCTGTCAAAATACGAAGCATATACTTAGTTATCGCAGACGAAGCAAGTCGCTAGTATCAATATATGTAAAACTCTTCCTTTATTCATTGAGTGACTGACAGACAGCGCACAGCTGTAACTACTGGATGTGGAAAACTAAATTGAACGTTGGCTTTAAAGTATATGTTGTTATATACAATACGTAACATATAATAAATTGCATCATTCATTAGCTATTCGAGAAAAGTTGCAAATTTTATGATTCTGTTCGTATACTGTCGAGATCACAGATCATAGGCGCGTATGTCATGTTATTTTGCATAATTGCATATGGTTTCGTGGCTACGTACGTTCACGCCTTCATACTTGTGAAATAATTTAATATGTATGGACTTAATACGTACAGATCGTTCCACGATTTTTTTATCTTAGTATAATTTATAATGGACTAGATAAAACTAATTTATGATTAATATTGGATTTTTCTAAACCCACTAAAGTAATTAATCCCATGTATCAAACCAAAATAATATTCAAGCTTGTCATAAAAAATAAATTAAAAAAAAAGTTTTGAAAATGAATAGTAATCAAGAGTATGAGTCAAATATATCTAAACTTTATTAGGTCCTCACTTTATTGCATAACAGAGAGAACCTTGTGTCATGGCACTTCGCTCTCCACTTTTCGCCCAAATTCTAGACATTTTCGTTTTATTAGAGCATAAAAATGAAAATAATTTATTTAAATTCCATCCTACCAAATGGGTATTGTACCAGTAACCATCGCGTTAACACTGTAAACTTTATCGTCACACGCTGATCTTCCGCGATGAGTGTCTCAATGTATTTACAATATATTTTCTAATTTACAAAAATAATAAAAACTAACAAAAATAGATATTCTCAAAAGAAATTCAAAATACTTCCAGACCAATAAATATAGCTATATAATTTTATACACAAGAACGTAATGATAACCAAGCGGTGTAGGTGTATTATAACTCACACGGGAACCGCGGTGACGCATGACGTGCTGTGTTTGTTTGTGCAGTGAAAAGTCTCAAGATTGAGATAGCAATGGCTATTCATTTCCGAGTTACACGGTTAATTAAGCGAATTATTTTCTAATTAATGTTAAACAAGTGTTTATGAAACTGATGGGTAAAAAATGATGATTAATTTATTTTTTATTTTGTAGTAGTCAGTTAGTTGAGACGTGTATGTATGTTTAATTCAATTGTTTAGTATGTTTAAAGAATTTGTTACTATTATTAGTGATGTATTGCTTATGTTTAATTCAATTGTTTAGTATGTTTAAAGAATTTGTTACTATTGCAGATTAGATCTTATCACTAGAATCTTCATATCTTTCGCGTGGTATTGAAGATATGTGAAAAATGGAAGTATGACTGTAAACGTCATTGGTTATGGTTTCCTTTTGCACTTGGTGGAATGATCATAATTTAATTATTTTTATTTCTTTGGGCTGATGAACAAGACAAAGCACGGTGTTAAGGGCCGTCGCTTAACCCAATATCTCAAATTCAGGCGGATATTGGAGAACGAAGTGTCTTATCACTAGGTTCTCTCTGCCTACTCTGCTACGCAGAAACTAAAAATTAAAAGACAGAAAAAAGGCAAAAGCAACAATTGGAATTACTGAATTTAAAATGGCTGTAAGCTATCAAGTACTAAGTGACTATTTTATTATTACCATTCCTAGATACATTACTATAGCAGAGACGCGTAATACGATATGTCTGTTTAAACAACCGCTGTTACAATACCCGCGGTTACTGTGATTGTGATTTATGAATCTTCATCATTGCGTAGTACAGATTTTATAGCATTCATTTTGAACATTGATAATAGAAATTTATGATGCAGCTCTTAGGACGATACTTAATTTTCTTATTTATTTGGATCCTTATAAACATTTTTAAAGTGTTATTCCACACTTAGAAAAATTGAAAAAGACATTTAAAGAAAACGTATAAAAATTTGAACGCAGCGGGATTCGAACCCGCGCCTCCTGAATACCGTTCAAATTTTTTAAAAATTTTTAAAAGTATTTAATAAATAGCATTCTCTCTTGCCAAATGATTGTTCGTAGAATAATCTTTGGGTAGCAGAAATTTGTAAAAATCTCTCTACAGAGATGCTAACAACATAAATAAGTTGTAATAAAGCGTATAAGAATTTCGACGCAGCGGCTAGTAGAACGCATGGCTCAGTGGTGAGAGCGCCTGAACGGTATTCAGGAGGCGCGGGTTCGAATCCCGCTGCGTTCAAATTTTTATACTTAATTTTCTTATTTATTTGGATCCTTATATTTTAATAGTTTTATAATAGATTAAGGCGATCTGAGTGTTCTACAAATTATGATCCATTGGTTCTTGAGTAAGTAAAATTGTATTTTACTTTGAAAGCTTGGGGCAATATTAGTGTAATTAATATTAACCTATCTCATTGGTATTCGGACTGTATTTACAATAGTAAATTGAGCTAAGCCTGGATAAGAAGAAATATTTTTAATAAAATGAAATCTGTAAATGCTGTTTTTATACTATTTACATACTCTATTAATGAATACGAGTTTGATTAGCTTGAATGCTTTTGCTTTGAATGTATATAAATATTATTAAAAAAAAACACAAGTCGACTTACCAATCTATTCAACATATGGTGCTGAGTTTGTTGATACAACTTGGTAAAATATTTAAAATTATGATATAATATATAGGTACTTCATTATTTGGTGATATAAAGAACACAAATTTGTCATTTAAGCAATATAGATTATATTCATTGTTTTAAAGTTTTGAACACAACTTATCTCTATTACGTATACGCATACGTATTTTAAGTACTTATGTATTACTTATTTCAATATCATATTACGAAAGCCAGACGAAGTACACAACAGGAAGTAATTCATTAGAAAAACTTTTTGCACAGAATATAAACCGTAAAGTTAACACAAAAAGCTCGATTCCCATAAACGAAGTCGACAGTTTGAAGGACGCGTGTGAGAATGTTCAATAAAAGGAATATTCTTTCACACCGTGTGAAAATTCTAACAATACTCGCGTATTTTGCATATAAATTCTTGCATTGTTATGAAAATAGCGTACTGTCCTTATGAGAAATAATATCAACACCCAAAATAAATAAAATTGTATTGGAGTCGGAATAAAAATCTGATTTTAGCTGTAAATTAACCACTGAAATGTGTAAGAGAGCTGAAATGAAATAATTTACCTCGTAAAGTTAATAAGAGTCAGTAAAATAATTTTGAGTTTATGCAAACAACTAAACTGTGATATAAATGTTATACATATTATAAATATAAACTGTGTTTGTAAGGACTAATTATCAGAAATACAGAACCGATCATGAAAATTCTTTCACAATCAGAAAGCTACATTATTCAGAAGTGTTTATAGGCTATAATTTAATACGATTAAACAGAAAGTACAGAGAATCTTAAAGGGGCTCAAATAGGGCGTCCCCTACAGATCACGCGGCAAAGTAGCGAACGGTTTGCTAGTGTATGATAATTTGTTATACATATTTTCACAAATGTATATGATAATTGTCTTTTTATAGATATGACACGTCCGACGCGCCGCCTTTAATTATTTAAAGAACCCAGGTGAACTGTACATTGGTGAATATTTGTTATTTTTTTTAAGGGTCACACTTAGTAAGCTGTCAGAGAGAACCTAATGTCAAGACACTGTGTCTCCGCTTGCCGCCCAATGTCAAGATATTGCGTGTTGAGTGGTTTAACTCAACGCCGCGCCTTGTCTTACCAGAGCGGAGCGTTTCTCTACACCACTAAGATCTCTATTCTCTAATACTGTTAAAGAATGTTAAATAATATTAATTACATCTATAAGTATCCGGTCTCACACTGGACTAAAACAACACTTAATTATTATAAAGCAGCTAAGCCATAAATAGAGGGAAAGTTTATTGAAAATATATCAATGGGAGGTATGAATGGACTTGGAACATGTTTAAATATGACCGCCTTAGAACAGTTTAGACATTTATGTAATTGTTATTTTATGGCAATAAAGCTTTGTGCATACTGAACGTTTAATAATATGATAAGAATTCAATAAATAATTTGTTGGAGGGTCAAATTAGTGTCAAGATCTCCCATTTTCTACTCTCTGCCCTATCAACCCCCTTCCGAGAGATTGCTTGTTGAGCCGCAACGCTCAACGCTGAGTTTTCTTCTGCAAGGATGGGGAAATAAATGTAATTTACCAAGTGGGAATCAAACCCACAACCGTATCATTTACATATGTGCCAGGACGCCCTAGCATACGAATTTTGGGTACGCAATTAATTATTGGAAATGTAGCCATTATTGTAAAAAAATATTTTTTAAAATGAGGTGGTAAAATGTTAATATTATACGCTATAATTTTGCTGACTACATTACAATTTAAGCTAAGAGATTAGTGTTTAATGCTTACACGCTTGTGTATAACAGCAAAATAAGTTTCAAAGCTCTGCTGCTGACTTGAACAAGTTGTATGAGATCAGACGCTATGAAAAAGCTTTTAGAACGAAGCATAACGTAATAAGTGAATAAATTTATTCATATTTTAATTATAGTCGTATTGGAAAACTTGTTATATAGTGAAGTTGTTTTTGTAATTTATTTATTGTCTTGGTGGTCGCTGAATTTCTGCTGAAGAGTTTTTACTTTACACTCAAAAAAATATTTAGTATAACTAAAAAAATGACATTTAACCTTCTGAAAAAAAGACAAAGAACAATCAAAACAATCTCGTGTTCGGGAGTAAAACGGAGTGTTTTGACACTATTTTCTCTATACTCACTGCTATGTGGGATAAAATGTTAAGGAAAAAAATACATGTATTGTTTAAAATTATAACTTATTGTTATTCAAATACTCAACGCCATGTTTTGTCTATCCATGGGGGATAATTATTATAATAAGCATTATAAAAAGGTATATAAAATCACTTCCAGTACATATTACATACAAATTATACAACATTCATATACAGACATTGTATTTTGTATAATAATCAATAAGTTCTAAAGGATAGCGTGAAAATAGTACTAATAGCACTAGGTATATATATTTCTATTAGTAACTAAATAACTTTTACTCTCATACGGGTTCAAGTAGTAATACTGTAGAATGCAGTTGTTTTCAACAAATATAGATCTGTTACATGATATGAGAAAACCAGCATCCGGTATAAAGTTTAGGTCAAAGTAACATTTCTATGATAAATTGTAATTTTTCTTTCCGCTGCTATTATATAGTAAGTTGTTGTAGTAGGTATTTATATACATATTTATTTTAAATTTTAATTTCAATGCATTTGTTTTTCGTTCGCTAAATATAATTGAGTATACAATGATAATATTTAAAGATTTTGGAAGATTTTAGCGTATTTTAAGCAATTTAAATGAAAAAGAAATAATTAATTTAATATTAATATTTATTATTATTAATTAAATTCAAATTTTACTAAAAATTACTATGCATTATCTACTTTTTAAAATGAAGATATTTTAACCAGATTTACCATGTGGTTGCCCTGCCCCAAGTTATCTGTAACCACAGACTACTAGTAAAGTGGTTGAAACACCGCCGTCGGAGGCCAGGGAGTAGGAGAAGGCGGTACGCGCATCTCGTACTCCCCCTACCTTAGAGGAGCTACAGCGGGAGGGTTCTTGATCCTCCCGCAAGTCATCGAGGCTGCAGGTGCTCTGGAAGAAACCCCAGAGCACCCTGAAGGTGATGGTGGCCCGCAATAGGCGGGTTGTCCACCGAGGCGTCGTAGCCGAATGCGCAAGCGATCCTGCGACGCCTCATGAGGGTGGAGAGGGTTTCCGCTGGGTTTTAGTGGGTAGTGTCGGACTTATCGATGAGTCCCACAGTATCATCCGTCCGTAAGGCAGTTTGCCTGCTTTACGCACGGATGGTCTGCGTAAACTGCATTTCCCAGCGATAAAAAAAAAAAAAAAAAAAAAAAAAAAAAAAAAAAAAAAAGTAACATTTCTATTATAAATTGTAATTTTTCTTTCCGCTGCTATTATATAGTAAGTTGTTGTAGTAGGTATTTATATACATATTTATTTTAAATTTTAATTTCAATGCATTTGTTTTTCGTTCGCTAAATATAATTGAGTATACAATGATAATATTTAAAGATTTTGGAAGGTTTTAGCGTATTTTAAGCAATTTAAATGAAAAAGAAATAATTAATTTAATATTTATTATTATTAATTAAATTCAAATTCAAATTTTACTAAAAATTACTATGCATTATCTACTTTTTAAAATGAAGATATTTTAACCAGATTTACCATGTGGTTGCCCTGCCCCAAGTTATCTGTAACCACAGACTACTAGTAAAGTGGTCGAAACACCGAGTTTCAGAAAATGTATTTTCAAATACCAATATACATGTGAATAATCCGGTTAATATAGTATAGTTTAAGACTTTATAGTCTCCATCGAATAATGTTGGCGTAAACAGCTTAAAATGCATAACAGAATAACAAAAACAATAATAAATAACAGAATAACAAAAACAATAATAAATATTAAATGTAGTATGAACTGTTATTGAACCAAAAACTTCAAAAACATTTTTTTTATTTTAAGTTTAACCTGAAGCTTAATTAAAATAAAATTTAAAAATACTTAATTTTACATTATATTTTAAGGTTTTAAACACAATAAATGAAATATAAAGATCAAAATCACATATGTACACTACATAAAAGCACAATTAATTAAAAAAAATTGGTCTGTCAACTGACACAATTAAACATGCCTAGTTAGTAGCTTTGTTAACAGCAATGAAAAAGCTAACAACATTCACTGAAGCAATTTGGAAGCACGAGAGAAATGTGAAATTGTTTCATTCCGCCGTTTCATTTGTAGCGTACCGCTTAATCGAATGAGTCGTACAAATAAATTTTCATTCCCCCCAATAGCACTATGTGTCACAGTAACAACCTCAACGAAAGACGTCGAGCTCTGAATTGATCGATAATGTATTGTCTAGAAATTGTCTTTTGTACGGAGAAGGGTTTTGGTTTTAATTTTAAGTGTTATGGCTGGTTAAAAATGTTAAATCTTACAATAATTTTACGATGAAAATATCCTTATATTTATCATTCTATACCATACAAGGTAGATCACTATCTACCTGGATATTCACTAATATTCACATAACTTGGTGAATATGAACTTACGGAGATTTTATACTTTAGAAGTATACGCCATATTTAGGTAATGTCAATAATTGTAATTTTTAAATACTTAAATTAATTCTTTCAGGCAAATCATATATAATGATAACACATATAAAAAAAGATTTCGTTTCGACCACTTTTAATAATCAAAAGTCAGGTTATCTATTAATAAAATATTCTTATTCACCTTTGCTGCTTTCCTCCTTTTTCATTTTGCACATATTTTTCATCATTTTCCAATTTGGCGAAATGTTATACGATCATCTTTATATTACAATACTTATAACTATATTGTTCTACTAGTTAGTTCAAAAAATTATACCAACTATTATTGTATAATATTTCTTAACTAAATGTAAATACCTCATACTCCACAGTTTTTACCCTTAATTACATGTAATTTCCTACTGCTTTGAAGCAATGAACATTAACACTATTTGAAAATCTATATAAATTACCTTTTAAAACGATCCGTTTAAAATATTAGAACGCAAAAACTTGTGACATTCAAATTTTAAAGTTTAAAGGTGGCAATATTCACGATATGAATTATTTATTGAGAACTTTCATGGCCTTTGGCAAGTGTACTGCAATAGTTATTGGTATTTTGAATGTTTATCCATAACAAATATAGGTAAGTATTATATATATCGTGTAATAGGTGAAAAGACTCCTAATGTTAAGAAGAAATACTTTTTTCCCTTTTTATAATATATTTATAACTTCATATAATATAATATATTTTTATTAACACAATGTTTAAAATGGAAGGAACCTAGTGGAAAATAGAGTATTTTCATACTAGGCTCTCTCTGACTCTGCAATGCGGGAAAAAGCCTGAAGCTAATTTAAAATGGATTATATTTAGTACTGATACATTTGAATGGATGATGAAATGAGCTGATATTATATAATTTCAATACCAGTGTAGTAATAAAATTAAAACTATATAATACTTATTTTAAGGCCATCGTGGGATAGTGTAAATCGAAGCGCAGAATTGAGTTCCCCACTTAACAAGCAATGTTTTGAATTTAGGCTGAAACTGGAGATCAGAGTGTCTTTTTGACATTACATTTTCGGGGGAAATCGAATATATAGAAAAAAAGGTGAAAAATTAAAATTCGCTATAATCTAAGCAAATAAAACAAGCTAAAGTAATAAAACACATTACATAAAATGTAGGAAATAATCAAATACGACGTTAAAAATGATTGAAAAATCACTATCGCTTCTGTCAACTGCAATTTTATTTTCATGCCTTATTTAGTTTTCTCGTTTCCTTAGAAAGCGATTATTTAGTAAATATTGATACATACTAGTAAAGGCCGACGTGACGGAGTGGGAATGTTTTTGACTGAAAACACGATTGATCCTGGGTTCGATTCCCACTCAGAGGAATATATTATTTTAAATTATTTTAATTACTCCGGTCTGGTAATATAAAGCGTGGCATTAAGTTTCATCACTCAAGCAGTGTCTCAATTTAAGTTGGAAAGTGGAGAACGGAGTGTCTTGTGTTCTCTCTGCCTACCCTACGAGAAAACTGTGACGCTGTGAAAAACATTACATAAGTAGATAAATGTATATTTAGTTAATAAATATAATTTGTTATATATTTTAGTAATTTTCGTGAAATTCATGGTAAATGCTTTTTAAAGTATTTTACAGGATTTTTTTTAAATCCCATGGGTTTAAAGATAAAACTCAAAACACACACAAATAATCTCTATTCTAAGTATGTACCAAAAAGCTCTCAACATGAGCAAGTTAACGAAATTACTGGACCCTACGTATCTGACTTGACACATAGATTTAGTGTGGATAAACTTAATTTTATGTAATTTTGACATTTTTTTTATAATATTTCAGTTATTTAAATTTAATTATAATATTTTTTAACATTTTTTTAAACAGCAGTTTTTCAAATTTATTGGACAAACATAATGTTCGTAAACAGTTCACAGAAACTCAATAGCATAATATAATTTATTAACGTTCATAACCAACGTAGGTTCAGTAACAACAAACAAAACACTTTAATTATAATTTTTTTTTACTAATAAATGTTTTCTTTAAAAAACCTGTCAAGAAAGTCAGAGACAACCCAGTCAAGACAGTCCTTGAATTCTTTTTTCGCCTCGTCCACTGTCATCAATATCTTCATACACGCCCTCCGGGGAGTCCTCATGCTTTTTAAGTGTCTTACCTCCAGTATCGTCGATACTGTAGTTTCGAAGGTCAACCAATGTCTCCCGCGGCCTCTCTTACCACTTACCTTTGCTTTATATATCTTTCTTACCAATCTTAAGTACTAAGGCATGGAAATGAAAACAATATATAATCGAATTCAAAATTATCACATTTACAATCAGACGTTGTACATTGCTCAGATGACTTCTTTAATATTTCCATATAATACAATATATAAAAGAATAATATATTAAATATTCTTAACTAAATAACACTTAGCGACACGCTATATAATAATATAAGTCGGAAGCTCACAGCTAATAAGAATAAAAAAACACGAACGGACATTCCAAAGACCATTCCGGACCAACAAACATAAATCTCTTCTTAACAAGAAAAATTACTCAACGCATCTATTTTCACGCGATGTATTTTTATATTACGGAAATTCTTTTCTAATACGGTGCCATTTTTTATTCTGATTTGACGCCATCGTGGCGCAGTTGAGGAATGTTTAAGATTACATGCATTGTGTTCAGATTCGATTTCTATTTGAATACATGGACATTTATACAAAAATATATTTTTTTCCCATCTGGTTAGCGGAGGTGCAATATTTGTTTTATATGTCAGTAATTCTTATACCACTAGGTAAAGCCTACCAGGATAGTCAAAGTGGGCCCAGTGTCAAAACACTCCGTTCTCCACTTCTCGCGACTTTGCGTATTGAGTGGCTGAACTTAACACTAAGCTTTGTCTAGCTAGTAGAGAGCAGAAATGTATTTGATTTAAATATAATCATTCTTCTTAGGA
This sequence comes from Dryas iulia moderata, assembly GCA_019049465.1. Lineage (NCBI taxonomy): Eukaryota > Metazoa > Arthropoda > Insecta > Lepidoptera > Nymphalidae > Dryas > Dryas iulia. The sequence continues at coordinate 3,982,426 of CM032425.1, forward strand.
ATCGAACTTACACTTACATAGCGCTTGGCTTCCACATCACACACGTTTTTACACATTTCTATTTTACACTACGATAAAAGGATAGTACACATTTTTAAAATAATTATTTTAAAAATATTTTTGATTCAGGCTTATTTATACAATGTATTATTATATTTATGCTCAATAGTGTTAACCATAATAAAATAAAACTTAAAACGTCATATCCACTATAATCTATCGTGCGTCCTTAGTCTGGTAAATATTTCCCCGAGACCAGCATATAATGAGCTCTCCTTGTTTGATCAGCGGCTTATATCGCTCAAGTGGCCGCGGTAAACAAATATTCTTATCCTTAATAAGCTTCTGCTTTGTGCCTATAAAGCCGATAAAGTTTTGAATAATATTTCTTTGAGAGAATGGTTCTAGTATTAAAAAAAATAAAAAGGAGGAGAATAATATATGTTTTTTTTGAAAAGCTTTCGGACTGACAAATGTCATGTGTTCCTTTAAATTTAAATAAAGTTTTGCACATTTGTATATTGATACATTAAGGAGAAATTTTAATCCCTTTTTACGAGAATGCTGCGGACGGAGGAATATGTTTTTTTTTTAATTTATAAAATTATAATGAAGTAGGAAACAAGAAAATCAATACTTTTTTATATTGATCTAATAATAATATTTAAAATTAATGAAATAATTATTATATTCATTACCATGTGTTGGATTTTTGTATTAAGTGACAAAGAGGTTAATAAGGTAAAGTGTCAATTTAGTACACAATTAATATTATAAATCTTAACATAAAACAAAAATAACTATAACAAAATATTTTGTCACAACTCTATTCAACCAGAAACGTTTGAACATGAAATACTACTACAGAAGTCAAACACAGGAATGTTAGCTCAGTTCTAAAGATTTACAAGCGATACATTATCTCAGTATGATGTATAGAGCTATCAAAACCAGATATAAGGAAGCGGGTACCAAGATATATTGGTTATGTTAGGACACCCCTTACGTCAAACACACTGAGACTAATGCATGCCCTTCGATTTCGAGTATGAGTTTCCCCTAAATCCCGTTTTTCGCTCTACAGTTTTACAATTTTCTAGTGTATTTCTTTAAGTGTATACTCAAGATTTTTTAAATATTCTGTTTACATATGTGTAAGCTATGTAGTATATATTAGGCGGAAGGATTATATACTTTTAACTCAAGTATAGGCTATTAAAAGATTTAATAAAGTCCTTTAAATTCACAAAGTTGAATTTGCTACTCAACACGCAATTTGTCAGTTCTGGCAAAAATAGAGAACAAAGTGTATTTACCGTATGTTCTTTCTGATTAGTCATACACACCATAAAAATGTAAAGCCATAAGTACGATACGACGTATAGTTCTTATTGAAAACTATAGGTAGTCCTTAATTGATACGTATAAAATTTTGCGTACATCCTAGTGCAGTGCTACCGTATATGACTGTAAACACGATGGATGTGGATTCGATCTCCACTTAGGGAAGTGATGACATGTAATTATTTTCATTATCCTTTACTGGTAAAAGACAGAGAGGGATTTAACTACCCAATGAATGGAAGTAAAACAAAGCGAAAAATTGACTTGATCTTAATACAAGGATCTCTATATTACGCGAGACAAATGTTGTTTTTTAATTTTCCTGTTTCTAAGACGGTAACAGAGGCTAGGTAGTTTTTACATATACTTATATCTACTAAAAACAACTCGACTACATGTGTAACATGGTGGCTCATAAAAACTGACAGCCGTCAAGTGGCTACCAGCACCTGCGCTAAAACCAATGCACTTTCACTGTACTCCTGCCAATGGAACAACCATTAATGGCTTAGATAAAAATAAAGTTAAGCAGAGAAAGTACACATCTACTTTTTAATTAAGATTGTAATTAAGTTTTCAATTGTTCTTATGGTTTTTTTGTATTATATACTCTACATATAAAAATATGTATTATATGTAGGTATATGCTAATACATATACACGATATTGGAAGGAGTGCAAAACGATTATAATGCAAAATTTGAAAGATATTCAAAATAATTATTTTAATAGATTTATTATTTGCTTAAAAAAACCTTAAAAATATTAACTTTACAGTTTTTAAGCGAACTGAGCTATACGTTCTTATTAGGGACATTTCCGGGGATATTCTCGACTTTGCCTATTATATACGCGATAATGATGGGTTCAATTTCTATTCGGGGACATAGCAATGTCTAAATTTTTAGGTCTTAGCTGGCTAAATTCCGCATACAAATGCAGGTAACTTAGTACTTAGACAATCCGTTTAAATGATATTCATTTCTCAGTTCAAGTGACATAAGGCTTGGTGTTAACATCGAGCTCAAAAATGAAAATCAAATGCAAAAAAAAAATGTTGTTAATTAGGCAATTTTAACACAAACGTTATATATTGTGCCTCTTAAATAAATACATCCTACGTTTATTACGAGCTTTATACATAGTTAAATGCACGACGAATCGATCACAAAGTGAGCACGTTCAGTTCTGTTCAATATTGGTCTATGCAAATGTGCCCAGATTTACTTTCTTTGTGGCCCAACAGGTATCTTTAAAACAAACTACTTTTCCTAACAACCAGTAGCTATGTAAACGTGAAACATTAAAACGACATTTTGTATTGAACTGGTAGAAAGTGTGAGTTTGTATGTAAAGCTCCTTTGTATTGTATTTGTTTTTTTTTTTATTTTGTTTGTTAAAATATAATAAAAGCTAACATTTGTGGAAATAAATAATTATAGATATATTAAAATATATCTATATTTTACAGATATATTTATGTATATTAAATTTTAAAACAAAAATAAACAAAACATTTTTTATTCCGCATAATGCGTTTTCACCCTTAGCAGGATCAGAAACCAGTGTCAATTTTCCCCGTTCTCCATTTTCGTGAGAATTCAAGACATTAGGTGGAGCTCAGCGCCGGACTTTACCTCACCATAACAGAAAAATGAAAATAATCAAGTGACAATCATTCCACTGATACTAACCCACAGCAATTACGATTACACTTAGACTGCCACTGAATGGAGAAAAAATATTTTTTAAAATGAAAATCAGTTAATTACTTTAGGCATAACTTTATATTTCCGGATTTAAAATACAAAATATTTAAGAAGCCTTATTAACATAAACAACATAACGTCCTACCAACAGATGTCATTTTCACTATGAATTGCATTTTATCGTTTATGAATTTTGTTACATAAATCTTTGCACCATAATAAATTACGTCACTTTTCATAGTACAGTGTTTTACTTTAAACGACTATAATTATATTCAAAATGAACAGGATTGTTACTTTAATAATTATGTTAGATAGACAATTTACTTACAAAAGACAAGCTTTCAGCGTAATCAAATTATATACTATAATGCATTTTTATGAACTGCCAGGATCAGTTATTTGTATATATACTTATGGTACGTTCTAATTTCACCCTGAAAATATTAGAGAAGGGAGAGTTAAGAAAATACAGTTATCAAGAACAAAACGCACTGATAATATCAAGACACTGGTAATATAAGTGGTAAAAAATTAGCAAATGGCTGCCTGCAAAAGAACTTGTTTAACGACTACCTAAAATAAGTTAGAAAAGATGAAATTACAAAAAAAAATGAAAAATCACACATGCTTTAAATATTTATTTAGTTAAATATTTATTTCCGTATATTTTCAATAAACATCCAAATAGCTCAGTGGTGATATTAACATGAAGTATATTGCGAGAGATTATGCGTGGCCCAGTGGCACAAGCGTGTGACTGTAAACGACTGGTTGTGGGTTCGATTCTCACTCGAGGAGTGGAAATATTTAATATTTCCATTTCCTTCGCTCTGGTATCAGAGGGAAAGCGCGGCGTTAAGATCCTCCAATTAATACGCAATGCCTCCAAATTCGGCGGAAAGTGGGGAACGAGTGTCTTAACACTAGGTTCCCTCTGCCTACCCCTGCTGTGTGCGGGATACAGCGTGAAGCTATAAAAAAAATGTGTTCAATTCGTACTCAGGTTGAGAAAGTGAAGTAAGTCTTAATGTAAACAATAGTAAACAAATTTCAAAAGTAATACTACCAATACATTGGTATAACATAAATCAAGCAACAAGTTCATACGTACAATGTACATTACAGAAAAGATGAAAGCTCCATGATTGACGAAACAACTCTGCATGTCAATTTATCACCTACAAAACTTGTCCTTGTGACAGATATAGATAAATGGAACAGGTTTCTTACAGTAGCGCAACTTTAAAAATATATATAGTTAATATATTTTCACTTTCTGTTTATTTAACTCTTTAATACAAGTTATATTTGGGTTTGGGTATTTATAAAGAACCCTAATTTTTAATAACGTTCAAAAAATGTAAAAAAAAAGTTTTTTTTGTAAAATTAAAAAAAAAACACAAAAAATCATTATTCAGGTTGTTATTAATTTAATGTAATTTTGCCAATTGTTTTATAACGTACGTTACTTATACTTACCTATTTACATATTTCAATTGTGTTTTAGGACGAAGGCATTGCCAAAGCTTTTAAACAAAGAAAAGCAGTAAAAATCTGGCTTGTGTTATAATTACATATAAAAATAATAATAAAAAGATCGTGTGAATATGGCGAATTATTTAATAAGCATCCCCGAAGCAAGTTAGCAAACGAGCGACATTTCGCTAAGGCCCGAACAGTAATTAACGCTGTCACTCAACTCGAGTTCCAACACCCTCCAGTTAAACAATTATGTAAGACGGCACGCTTAGTTAATTTTTTCACGTACAGCATGACAAAAGCTACTAATTATAAAATAAATAATATAATTATAATGTAAATGATAACTTGTAACACATTCATTGTGAAATGGAAATATATTTATTAAGTTTAATCAAAAGAAATATTAAATTTAATGTTATTATAGTGCAGTCGCACAGTCAAAATAGGTATTAAATTATCTCTCTCTCTCTCTCTATAATTGGTGGAAAGTGAAGGACGGAATGATGAAACTGACCTGGCGAACAAAATTCTTGTTTTTTTTTCATGTTAACACTTCACCTACAGTGGGCAGAGAGGACCGACTGTCAAAACTTTCCGTTTTCCGCTTTCTCCGCTTTCTACCCGGATTAAAGTGATACTGATGAAACTTCAGGCAGTGTTTAGCTTCATGCTGTATCCCACACACAGCAGGATAGGCAGAGGGAACCTAGTGTTAAGACTCCGTTCCCCACTTTCCGCCGAATTCGGAGACTTGCGTGTTAAGTAGCGGAACTTAACGCCGCGTTTTACCTCGACACCAGAGCGAAAAAAATGGAAATGTAATTTCCACTCCTCGAGTGGGATCGAACCCACAGCCAGTCGTTTACAGGCACACGCTTGTGCCACTGGGCCACGACTGTTTAGCTTACTAGAATAGTAAAATGAAAATATTGTAAATAGTTCCTCTGAGTAGGAATCGAATCAACAACCATATAAAATTTACAGTAAGACGATAATCCATTTTAATCCATTTAACCTCATTCATATTTATGAAGCAAGACTTTATTAAGGGTTATTTATATCTTTATTTCTGCGCAAAAGGAAATTCTGCTATTTGTAAACTTAGGATTTTCTAACGTCGGATCTTACAATATTAATGACTGTATTAAATTATATACATACTTTCCAAGTTATTTACTTTACAAATGTAAATATACTTGTATTTTCTGAGTAATTCTTGCAAAATTTAAAATCAGTGGTCCCACATTAAACACATCATTTATTACTGCATCGTTTTCTCAACAAATTACTTGAAAATTTCAACTTTTTCTATTCACCTCGCTAAGTATAGGGGTTAGATCTGGAGCCCCTCTAAATGGCTGACTTGTCAAATTCTATAATAATTGCAAGGGACGCGATTTTGGGGTAATGGTTTATTCGCTAAAAAGGGTCCGGGTTTTCATACATTTATTAATGATAATCAGTCAAGCAAAAGTATAATAAAAATTATAATGACATGTCTGAAATTCAGTATTATGTGTAAGAATATCGCTATTATTTTGAAGTTATTAATCAGAAGAAAATCCTTGAAAATTAAGGATAGTAAAAGTTTCACTTTTAACTAAGCTTTAATATTTCAAAGAGATTCTGTTCATTAGTAAGCACGTAACTTAAAAAAAATGTATATTTTAAAATTTATTTATTTTTACCATTCTTTTCAAATTATTCATTTTTATGTTTGTAAATATTTTTGACCAAGGAATTGGTAATTAGGCACATATAGTAAGAGATAAGTGTTTACTGGTACAAAATATACTGTACGTTAGTTTACTGGTAAAAAATATATATTTTTACACATAGACTGCATAGCTTATTCCCCTGAATAGGAATAGAATCGAAAACTACTATCTTTACGTAGACACTTACCAACTGCGCTACAAAGGTGTTACAAGGTGTAATTATATTTTTATAACTGGTTGAAGTCAACTACAACGTTTTTGCTCTATTTCTAATACGTACTCGTGTAATTATTATATGTTGTGTATATTACAACCTTTTTTATAGAAACTTGTGAGAAACTTTCACGATTATTGCCATTAGAAAATCATATTTCTGAGATAATTAAGTTATAATTGTGTACATTATTTTATCATTATTCATTACATAATATAATTCAATACGTTTAACACGGTATTTTATATGAAGACATGGTAAACCTAATAAAACAAAGAGTGTGAAAAAAGCGCAAAAAGCATATACGAAAAAGCGATTTCTTTCAAATTGTCATAAAAATCTATGCATTTTATTTAACTTAGTTTTTATATAATAAAGGAATTTAAAACACGGATCTAAAACAACTGTAGAGTCTATTTTCCAACATTGACTCACAGCAACCGTTTTTATTTAAAAATGTTAGTTATGAGCATGAGATTAGCTTTAAACATGTTTTAATTTCGTTTTTATCCTCGCCAAGAGAATTCATTGGCTATCAGAAGTTCTTGTACCTTATGACATTCTTGCTTATTACCTTAAATTAGGCACCAATTTTTACCTCACTTCGTAGTCAAAGGCCAGGGGGTAGGAGATGACGTTACCTAAATCTCTATCTCTCCTTACCCCAAAGGAACTATTATGGCAAGGTCATGGTGATTTAAGTCATTGAAGTTGTGGGTAAGAGGAACACCCTGAAGGCGACGGTAGGAAGCAAAAGGCTGGTCATCTCACATAAGTAGAGAAAATTTAATCGGATTTTAGGAAGTACTACTGTGTTAACCAGTAATTCGGACAGTATCGTTCGTACGTCACAAAAGAAATTTCTCAGCATTACAAAAAAAGCCAAATTATTTATTTATGGCTGGTTAGGACAATTATAATGGTCGTTAACTAAATCTATGCACTAAAGTATAATGTAATAAAATATTGAAAGTATTAGAGAGCAGTCTACTCTGGCAGACAAACTTAGTTTATTAGTAATTTGCTTCTGTCTGGAACCCTTATCTAAAGTAATAATGAAAGTAAGACAATACAAGATAGTTAAGAAGTTGTAAATCTTGTTAGCTCCGTTTGTAGAGATTTGTTAAAAATTATCTTGGTGTATTTTTAAAAAGCTTTTACGCTATGGGCCAGTCGTGGCGCAGTGGCACAAGAGTGTGACTGTAAACGACTGGTTGTGGATTCGATTCCCACTAGAGGAGTGGAATAATATTTCCATTTTCTTCGCTCTGGTGTCGAGGCAAAAGCGCGGCGTTAAGTTCCGCCACTTAACACGCAATGCCTTCGAATTTGGCGGAAATTGGGGAATGGAGTGTCTTAACACAAGGTTCCCTCTGTGCCTACCCTGCTGTGTGCGGGATACAGCGTAAAGCTTTTACGCTATTTCTTAAAATCCAAGTTTTGATTTCCAATTTATTTTTTATGATCAAAAAAACTTTTATTTCAAAACTTTTATTATAAATCGTATACACTTTGTCATATATTTTACATGTAAAGATAGCGACCACTTATATTTAGGTTATACCTATGTATATTATATGACAGACTGACTAAATATTTTTTTTAGCTTCACGCTGTATCCCGGACACATAGCAGGGTAGGCAGAAGGAACCCAGTGTTAAGACACTCCGTTCCCTACTACTACTAAATATAATATTTAATAATTCATATTACATTCGAAACAATATTTAAACTTAAATAGTAAGCGACGAGTATTTCAGGCCTTGTTAGGAATTTGGCTTGCATAATGTTTAATTCTATATCTCTATTAATTAAAGAAGGGGTTTATAATAAAAAAACAAAGACATCACGCAGCGTTGAGTTTCGCCTGTCTCCATGTCTAGAGAAAAGTAGAGAATAGAGTGTTTTAACACTCTCTAACTACGCTAATATGCGGAAAAAGCGTGAAGTTATTTTTAATTTTAGTAAAAAATGGAACAGCTACTTAGTATTAAAAATATCACAGGACATTGTCTTATTAGTCTTTTTCATTTCAAAGTAAATCCATTCTGATATGCACTTGGAGCGAGTCCAGCAAAAAGGTCGAACTTTATTGAGCTCAGTAAATCAAGCCAAACTAAAATGTATTGTGGATGACTCGCTGTATATCCCCCAGCCACACGTGAATAGATTACGTATAGTGATAAACTTTATTTATAGGTCTATCTGTAGTAAATAAAAATGAAGCTTCATGATTTTTTCATGCACAAGGCAGAGAGAACTTCTTTTTTATTGATGAAAGAGGGGCAAACGAGCAGAGGGACCACCTGATGGTAAGTAGTTACCTCCGCCTATGGACCGCATCCGCAACATTAGAAAGGTTGTAGATGCGTTACCGACCTTGAGAAGGAGGAAAGGAAGGATGAGGATGGTGCGAATAGGGAGAGCTGGCTTACATGCCATCGAACCAGGACACGTCATCAGATGTTTAGCGGTTTGTCTTAGAAATGATAGTGGTCGCGAGCCAGTCGGAGAACGAATCTCCTACCACCAAGCTACTGGGTTACCGGCCTTTTACAGAACGCTGCCCAGCAACGGAGAGGTTTGTCACTAACAAATGTTAAGTGATGTGTTACTTGAAGTTGAATCAAATAAATAAATAAAAATTAAATAAGTGCACAAACAATTCTTCGCATCCATTGCTCTTCTTCCTAAAACGTTTAAATGAACGGTACAAATATGAAAGAAAAAAAAACATACTTAATGTAGTTGTAAATGCTATGATTGTGTTGACGTAATATATAATAGTCTGAAGCGAATACTTTCAAAAGGCTTTCAATGGCTCGAGGTGTAAAGATGACTCACTTGTGTGGTGATATATTAATTCAATTATTATATAAGGCAAGAAGATCGGACTAGAGAGATTTGCTATTGTATATCTTAAAGGATTTCTTCTTTATAATTTACATAGTAAAAAATAATACATTATTTTAGAATGTATTTTTTTTTATTTTTTTAAGTTATTGTGTGATTTGAATCTGCTACTGTTAGGTTCTAGATAGACCACTACGAGTGATTTTTATTATTTATTTTTCTTTTTTTTAGTTTCACGCTTTATCTGGACCTAGTCATATACCTATTTGACCTAGTGCCAATACACTTCGTCCAATACACTTCGTTCTACACTTTTCGTCCACAATCGAGACAATATGTGTTGAGTGACGGAGCTCAACACCACGCTTTGTCTCTGTAACAAGAGTGAAAAAACGAAAATTCAAATATAATAAGAGGGAATCGAACCCATAACCATGGTGCTTACAGTCAGACTATATCCCACTGTGCCACGACGGCCTCTTTTATATATGGGCATATATTTTTAGGCATATTTTTATGATTATTTTTTTTAGAATATATTGTGTTAACCGTGATGTCCATTGAAACATATGTCTATTTAAGTAATGTAAATGCAAACAAATTGATGGACCTAGTAAACAAACAAGCGTATCATAAGAATTGCTGTAGAAAATTGGCGTCAAGAAAATTGGTTCTAAAGATGTCATATGTATTACATAAGAATTTATTTTCTGGATATGCGTTATACTAATATACACATATAACTCAAGTTGAGAACGGAATGTTTTGAGACTAGGCTCCTTATGACTGGACCCTGCTATGGTATAACTTTGTTGGTCCTTTAGGAGTAAAGGAACTTATAATAGTACTACTATATACTTTACTTAAAACTACTTTACTTAAATTAATACTTTAGTTTCGTTAACTTCAGGGGCTTTTCGCGCAGAGTAGGCCGAACCTAGTGTTAAAACACTCCGTTCGCCACTTTCTACTCGAGTCAGAAACATTTCGTGTTGGATGGCGGATGTGTGGTGAAATGAGAATAATTTAAATAAAATAATCCCTTCGAGTTGGAATCGAACCCACAACTAACACATATAGTCAGCAAAAAGCATTTATTACTGTACAAAAATGAAATAAATACTAAAAATCTACTTGTTCAGCCGGTTCAAATATTATTCAGCGTTTACGATCTGCTTGAATATCCAATATAACAAGTGTCATAACAAGCTTTCACATTTATAGTATTATGTTGTACGAGTATATGTTTTGTTTATATTACACGAGCTTTTATATCATGTAAATATAAATATTAATAATAATAAAATTTATTTAAATTATCATTTACTGTCAAGTTACTTACCAAGTCAATAAATAGTTATGGATCAATTTAGTTAAACATATATATTTATGTACTTTCAGATATTTATTACCTACGACATAAAGGGCCAGTCGTGGCGCAGTGGCACAAGCGTGTGACTGTAAATGGCTAGCTGTGGTTTCGATTCCCACTTGAGGAGTGAAAATAATTAATATTTCCATTTTCTTCGCTCTGGTGTCGTGGCAAAGTGCGGTGTTAAGTTCCGTCACTTAACACGCAATGCCTCCTTAGTCCTCCTCCTACCTCCGTAGTCTTAGCACTAGGTTCCCTCTGCTGTGTGCGGGATACAGCGCGAAGCTAAAAAAAAGACTATAGAACGTCCTACTACATTATATAGAGAATTAAGATTACACTATTACATATTTTTGATTAAGCCTTCTAAAATTACAAAGGCAGTTAATGATGTCACAGTTCGAGCTAGCAGCGTCTATATGCAATTATCTTCAACAATTTGTTGCGCGATTTTCCCGCGGCGTGTCGTGACTCGCCCTGCGCTTTCTATCACGGGCCTGTCCTCGGTACATTATGACGTATTAGATTTAATGATATGGAATATCAAACTAATAATATCCTGAAGGAAATGGTTACGAGAAAACATTCAAGTCGAAGTGACTCTACCGGTAACTCGGTGCTTGAACGATACGCGTCTAAATACGTCTATCTAGTTGAAGAATATTTAATTGAATTACTATAATATCTAACTGTCTCTCTAGTCTATGGTGCAATGTTTTCTAAAAACAGCTCCAATCTTTTTCTTATATAGCAATCTAGTCGTAGAGACTTTAGTGTCAAAACACATCGTTCTCCCTTTTCCGCGTGTAAATTTAGGCACTGCATGTCAAGTGGCGGATCTCAACGTTGCGCTTTGTCTTCTTTCTTTCCAATCAATTAAGATGATTAAAAAAAAATGATGAAAATCAATAGCGAATTTCGTCTAACTAAATAGATTATTAGTTCATTCAGTAAACAAATCTATGTTTTAACATAGAACATCTGCAGTATAAAGTCTAACATAGTAACATACTAATCTCCTTTTTTTAACTTAAAGTTTTTTTAAGATCCAGAGCGAACAATTGTTTTTTTTTTAATTTCACGATGTATCCCGCACACAGCAGAGTAGGCCATTGCCTAGTATTAAGTCCTTTTAACCTAGTGTTAAGACACACCGTTTCCCACTTTCCGCCAAATTCGGAGGCATTGCGTGTTAAGTGGCGGAACTTAACGCCGCGCTTTGTCTCGACATCAGAGTCAAGAAAATGGAAATATTAAATATTTCCACTCCTCGAGTGGGAATCGAACCCACAAAAGAAATGAAAATAATATGTAATTATTCCAAGTGGGATTCGAAGCCATCGCATTTGCATTTAGACACTATCCCACTATGCCACGACTGCTTCTACTATGCTATTTTGACACAATGTATGTGTCTATTTATGAAATGTACTGATTTTTTATATTTTATTTCCCTTTATTTACAATATATTAAAATAAAAAGGTCAAACCTTTAACAACAATACACCTAAATAAAACGTTATTATTAACATTTAGATTTTAATAGGTTTTAGATTACCGTATAGATTATATTTATTTATCTCAGAATCGAATCTGTAATATCCAAATTGCAAGACAACCTTCAGGCTGCGTGAACTATCGATGCTTGTTCACTAATTTTATGAAAGTGGGTCGGCCTGTTTAATTATATTGTTTGAAATTTAACTTTATTGGTTCCATTTTGTTGTTTATAATTAAAATTAATCGAGTGGTATAATCCATTATAAGTCTCAAGGGCGTTTATCCTGAAGTCTTACTATCTTTTGAGAAATTATATCTTGTTAAATTTATATTATCGTGGTGTAGTGGAACAGTCTACGCGATGCATGTGGGTTGGATTCTCGCTAGGGATGTTAAATGATTATATTTAAAATATTTTAATTATTCTACTCTGGTAAAACATAACGTAAACAATGCCTCCAATTCTGGAGAAAAATGTTTTATCACAAGGTTCCCTCTACCTTTGCTGCGAAAAAAATATTACTTAAATTTGTTTTTAATACTTCATTACTATATTAATATCTACATATAAAATCTTATTTTTACGCATAGCAAGGAAGTAAAAATTATTACCATTTTTTTGTTGAAAACGGAAGTAGATAATTTCGAATCGTGGGAAACAACAAAAATGTATAAAAATAAATTGCTTGAGGAAATTTTCAAAATATGAAGATCAATGTTAATATATAAGTATATTCAATGATATATTTTTTTAATTTTAATATTCTTTTTAAGTATGGTGGTAAGGTGGGCTTAGCGGTTAGAGCCATTGCGCGGTTTCCAAAAGACGCGGATTCAAATCCTATTGCGTTAAATTTTGCGTTTTTAAGCGTCCTAAAACATTTTTCAATTTTTTAAATGCCTAAAAAACACTTTAAACTATTAAAAATACTGTGTCTATAGGTGTAAGGCTTTACAATTTTACCATAAACAAAAATCGACCTTGCTCTTATCCCAACAATACCAGATAAACTACCTCGTGATAGTACTTAAAGAATCATAAATCTTATTGTTAAAAATATCTTTTGCAATTCATATATAGAAAGGCTGAGTAAGTTGTTTGTCCTTGATCAGATATGCACTGGTAAAAGGTCACTGACCGTACTTGCGATTAATGATTACACGAAGACATATTAATTGGCAGGTTATATTTATTTGTTTATATAAGAACGAAATATGAGTTTAATATTAAAATTGTTTTTTTTGAATGTCTATATGAGGGTAGGCATGTTACTACCGTTTCAGTTTTTATTCAGGAAATAAGGTTTTGGGCGGAAAACATGGAAAATGGAAAACGGAAAAACGGAGTGACTTGACTCTAGTTCTCTATGACTATCTTGTTATGCGTAAAGCTTAAAAAAGAGATTTTTTTATATCGATCGTTTCACTACAACTTATTTACTTTTCGAAAGTTTTTGGATTCCAACGTACTCCATCAGATGTCAAAACTAAGTTAAGTTATTCTACAAGGAAGTAGGGTACGTGAGGTAACTTACGAATTGTTGTCGATAGTTCGATATGTTAAATAAAAAAAAGAAATAATGTAAACAACACTTACTATACAAAGTTTCATGTTCTTTTTCCATAAAGCAAGGTAGGCAAAAATAATTTTATCTTAAAGCGAGCGATTTTAACTTCCCTCCCGAATTCGGGAATTTAGTGTCGAAAGTTAGCGTCGCTCTTACAGGTACACGCTTAACCCCGAGAACTGTAAATTTTGCCAAAAAGTATATGTATATCTGTATATATAACTGGCTAGGTTCCTACTTTTAAACATTTTTGAAGTGTTATTCCACACATAGGAAGATTGAAAAAGACATTTAGAAAACGTATAAACATTTGAACGATTCGATTCGATGGGATTCGAACCCGGGCCTCTTGAATACCATCGAGGCGCTTTAATTTTTATATGTTTTCAAAATGTTTCTTTTTGGCTAGGTTCAGTTCGGTTTCTCGACATAACACCAACGTGTAGTTTCTCCAACTTAATGTCAATAGTAATCTGTCCTAGCCATATTAAAACAGCAGCTCAATTATCGAAATAACGGTTATCCTGCCTATATATAACACGATTTCTTCGAACTATAATGATAACTGTACAGTTTCCAGTTTCCTTTTAAGACACATGCTCGTACGAACGTTATAAGTGACCTTCTAATAATAAATCAATAAAAAAGGTCAGAATTGTTTTTTTATCACGTCTGTTGACTCATTACTGCATTATTGTCTAATTAACCTATATATTTTTTTATAAATTAAATTAAATTAAATAGCTTCACGCTATATCCCGCACACAGCAGGGTAGGCAGAGGGAACCTAGTATTAAGACACTCCGTTCCCCACTTTCCGCCGAATTCGGAGGCTTGCGTGTTAAGTGGCGGAACTTAACGCCGCGCTTTACCTCGACACCAGAGCGAAGAAAATGGAAATATAATTTCCACTCCTCGAGTGGGAATCGAACCCACAACCAGTCGTTTACAGTCACAATCTTGTGCCACTGGGCCACGACTGGCCCAGTGGCACAAGATTGTGAATTATATTTTTTTATTTAAATACATTTTCCGGTTTTAATTGAGGATGTAGAAAAACTCTAGTAATGTATTACCTATATCTATTGATATATAGCGTGTTTGGGAACGGAACGGGAATATCACTTAATTAAAATATAGGTCGTATTTAAATAATAATAATAAAAAAGTTCAATATCTTTCATTTACATTTAAATAAATGAACTACTAAAATAAAAAAGACAGAAACCAAACTGGAATAAAAATAAGTTCAAATTAAGAATTGCATTTGCGCCACAGATAAATGAATTTCGATTAAACGTAAATAACGTATCGATATCAAAATCAATTTGAAATGTAATCGAGTATTACAAGTGAATGAAAATTTCATTATATTTGATTAATAACCAATATTGATACATCAGCTTTGTCACTCGAACAAAAATAATTAAAACCAGTGGGTTGACACAAGTCGTATCGATATAGAACCTAAGTGATATCGCCCTTTGATTTCAAATAATATTATTAATATATTCGAATACAGTGTTTATTTATACTATATAGATTAAGTTTTCAGTCTTTTTCGGTCAGATTCGGTTAGTCTCCTTCATCTACCTGGCAACTATCCCAGCTTTAGCCAGGGTCTGCTTTCCTGCTCAACCTCCTCCACTTTGCTCGGTCTTTGGCATCCTCGGTGGTAAGTCCATTGGTTCTCATATCCTGCTTCACGGTGTCCAGCCATCGCTTAGATTCGGTTAGTAATTAGTAGTAATGCAGCGTTAGACCTTCTTCTTCATAAAATTTATTTGTATAATAAACTAGCGTAAAATAGAACGTAGCAACTATTACTAAACTTTTGCTTCTTACCTCACAGCATATTGGTATTCGTAAAATAAAAATATATTGGTGAAATGAAATATTTTTGCCAATATTATTATTTAATTAAGCGAACAAATAGATTTTACTCTCTATATATACAAATTTAATAGAATTACATTCATTGGTCCGAAATATAATAAGAAAACTGGGTAGAATGTGGACTTACAAAAGCTTTATAAGTAATTAGAGACGAGTGAAACTTCATTCATAAGTAAGTCAAGCTTATATTTTCCTTATACCACCGCATATCAGTCTAATATATAATAGACTTTCTTTAAACCAATTAATTTACTCACAAAGACATGTTTTGAAAGACTAACAAAACTATAAACTATAATGTAAGTATGTACCTCCCATAATAGAATAAACTAGTGATGAAATTAGTATTTTTTGCAATTGTAATAATATTTTGTATTGTAATTGTGTTCTTAATATGTGAAGATAAAAAATGTTTGATCAAATTTTTGTTTCTTTTTGCTTAATAGTTAATAAGAAATGAGGAAAATCTATCACTAGATACATTGATTTATATATGAATACATATTGCAACCGGCAACTTCGTTTGCGTACCGGTAAAACGTCAAATCCATTCACAATTTTGCCATCCTTGTAGGATATTCAAGGAATCAAATGAGAAATTGTAGCTTTCGACGACCAATAGTTTTAGTTATGCATTGAGTGGAGTCGCGACACATTAGTGTTTTGTGCGATAAATAACCCTTGCACATTAAGGTATTTTTCCATATTTTTAATTTGAATTATATTGAAAACTTAATAGTGCATATATAAAATAAAAAGACTTACGTTAAGTAGGTGAACCATGAATTAAGTATGCATTACCTGTAAAATAACAAGAAAGCATAAATTAAAATTTATTCAAATAAGTCAAGCGAATAATAATTATTAAGAAGTACACTTTATTTAGTGTATTCATTCGCAATAAAACATTATACAAAAGGATTTTCAACTAAAATGTTTAGCTAAAAATATTTTTTACAATATTATTGTCCTTATTAAGTTTAGAAACGGAACAGGTACTTTGCTTTGATATTTATTCGTACAAAAATATTTTAGCACAAATTCTGCAATCTTCAACAAAATTTTATTCTCAATATTATGAAAATATTTAGAGAAATCCTCTTGCAAACAGCTTATAAGCGAAAATGTCATCGAAATTTCTAGGAAAAATATTAAAAACTGTCATTCACGCAATACAAAATGGAGTCTAGGAATATTTAAGAACGAATAAGGATGGAATATTTTTATTGCTCAGCTCTGATACTTGAGAGAGAGATAGGAGCGCGGCGTACAGGCCCGCCACTAAAAAATCAATACAATTTCGAGAAATTAGCCGGAAAATAAAAAAAGAGTGCCAAGACACTATGTTCTCTCAATAAATTAAAGAAGAGTAAATCGCTTTATTTAGCTTCACGCTGTTTCCTGCATACAGCAGGGTAGGCAGAGGGAACCTAGTGTTATGACACTCCGTTCGCCATTTTCCGTCGATTTTTGGAGACATTGTGTGTAAATTGGCGAAACTTAACGACGCGCATTGCTCGACACCAGAGCGAAGGAAATGGAAATATTAAATATTTTCACTCCTCCAATGGTAATCGAACCCACAACCAGTTGTTTACAGTCACACGTTCGTGCCACTGGACCACGACTTAGCGACATGATTCAATTTGGGGCTACCAAATTGAATCGTGTAGCTAAAAACCGAACAAAAACCAATAAGGATGTACATTTTCATAGTTTAAGCAACATTACAGCCAGTTGTTCCACCGCTTACTAATCTCTCGATTACTTAATCCTATAACACGCAAAAAACAATAGAACAACCGTTATTGTGGAAAAATCTCATGAAGTTAGTAACCGCGTGCGAATATTCAGTATTGTCCATTATATATCTGCTTCATACAAGAAAATAGATGTTTATTTGTCTTAAATAGCAGTTATATTCGTTTTAATTTACCCAATATGAAAAATAAATTATTATATTGAAATGTTTAGTATGAAAATGGAAAACCTTTAGTAGTTGATTTTTAAAAAAAGTAACCTATATTTGACCCAGTAACTTTTACTACATACAAAATTTCATCCAAATCGGACAGGTAGATTAGCCGTGAAAGCATGACAGACAAACAGACAGACTTTCTCATTTATAATATAACTATGGATTGTGATTATGGTGCGTTTAGTTTCGCAACGCAATATGTAATGTTTGGATTTCAGGCGGAAAGTGGAGTCTTAACTCTTGGTTTTCTCTGTCTACTCTGATATTTACGAAGAAAAATAAAAAAATATAATAATATTAAGACAGCAATGGATGCCCCATTTGTTTTCTCAATATTTATTACAAAACCAGAATAGCATTTTGATTTTATCAATCTTTTTGTCTAATCTTAGCAAATGCTAATTAGCGCAAAAATATAAAAAAGATACGGTCAAAATCTCAACTAATCTATTAACTATAAAGTAACTGTTACTTTCAAAATAAATGCAAAAAAATTAAAGCATCGGTCGTTGAGATATATTTTATAAGCACTTCAGCTTCACGCTTTTTCCCCAATAGAGACAACTCATAGAGAACCTAGTGTCTAGACACTCCTTCCTTCACTTACGAGACATTACTCCTTGAGTGGCGGAACTCAACGCCGCGTTTTCAACAGAGTATATTAAGATATAAATTATAAAAACTATAGTTTGATTTATAAAAAGTGATCGTTTGAACTATTCCCATGCCAATCAACGATTTAAATTCATAAGTCAGGTTCATATAGGTACATCATACGTTTTTGTAATGTCGTGTTACTAAAAATGATATTGAACTTTAAACATTCTATCTATTACATATCGAACTCCATCCTTGAGATGTTATGATGTCATACAATAAAAATCTTTTTTTTTAATTCGCTTGTCATAATTTATATGATTATATATTTTTGAGAAAAGTAAATTGAAAAGTTTTTAATGTTTGAATCGTATAAAAATGATTGAAAAAATATTTTGAAGTTGGATTTAATTAATATTGCTCGTTAATTGATAATCAAGCTAATCAAGACAGTTAACCTTAGAGTTAGCAGTATAGATATAGATTAAAACACATTTTTAATAATAAATTTAGTAGCCCATGCAGATAGATGTACGAGTGACAACAAAAACCAATCATTTTACGGCAGATGATGACGTTTAAAATATGTTATTAAGTTCTACGTTAGCCTACATATCTTTTAACTTTATATCCAAAAAAACGTCTAAACAACAACAATTGGAACGCAAACGATTAAAATTTACGAAGAAAATAAAGAAATTCAACAAATCGACTAACAAAGAAAGTCACAATTGAAAGTGAATTTTGACAATGGAAAGTTTATCTTAATTCGATTTTTATTTTAATTTTCCCATATAATATTTGCTAGTAAATAATATGGTCATCAATCAGCCTTTCGGAATTTGCGTGCAGACTACCGAGAAATTGTACCAGAATCAAAAAGATTCAAATCTTTGCCCACGAACACGATGCATATAAGAACCCTATAGTAATTTAAATAAGCGTTATAACCGAATGCTTACACCCGTTTAATAGGTCGTGACTTATTGTTTAATACAATTTAGAGAAATTGTATTGTGAGTGGAAAGTGTAAGGTTGGTAATTGTTTGAAATGATCTTGGACATTTAAACGGAACGTGGTAAAGTAATATCTGTCATTGATAGACAAAAACGTGTTTTATTGCGATTGAATTTGATATTTTGTTTCAGAGTGCATCCGGTCGCACAAGTCGCGTGTTAGATCAATTTGCGGTTATCGTTGCATTCTTTTGAAATTAGTGATTAAATTTTAGGATATGTATTTTGGATAGCGAATATATTAATTTTCCATATTATAAAAAGTTTCTTTATAATTTAATTTCAAAAAATGTTCTTAATATCCACAAATATTAGGCCCGTGTAATAAAATTAAAAATAAAAAGAGTCAAGTACTTATATAATTTTGCTTGTCTGTCCTAAAATGATAACGTAATAAAAATAAATACATTTTTTTTTTAAATATTTGGCAGTTTAAAAATAAGAATTTCAGGTATAAACTACGTTAATGATCTCGTAGTTATAATAATAACGTATAATAACATCTTAGAAAAAAAGACAACCTGATATACTTTTACGTTCGCCTTCTTTGCATTGAATAATGTTGCAACTAATCCCAATTCATATAGTACTAAATATGGATATCGAAATTAATTTCGATTCGAGCGATTCATTTTTGATTCTAAACCGAAACCAGTAAGGAAATACAATTAAGACCGACCAAAGATAACTCGGTCGTGCCAAGGTTCAAAGGATTGAGATTAAATTTAATAACGTCAATACGATTACACAACGCTAAGAGAATGCACTTCACCGTTGAGGAAAAAGAAATAACAATCGTGCATTTTGGTTTTATGGCACGTTACTGGGTCTGTAAAAATAAATTCGGAATAAAGAAAATGTTACAAATTGAAGTAATAAACGGATAATAAAAAGGTAAGTTCGTAAATCAATAATATTGCCAATAAAATAGGCTAATAAAATAGTGGGGCCGTCGTGGCCCAGTGAATAGCGTCTGAATGTGACGCTTGGATGTGGGTTCAATACTAACTCGAAGGAATTATATTTAAATTATTTCCATTTTCATCATCCCGTCCGGTAAGACAAAGTGCGGTGTTGAGTTCCGCCACTTAGCACGTAATGTCGAGACATTATGACTTGAAAGTGGAGAACGGAGTGTCTTCATATTAGATTTTCACCGACCATAGCGCTATTCGGTCAAGTTGCAAATAAAATGAGATAGTTAAAAATAAAAATCTAAATATAATCAAATATAATAGTTTAACCAGTCAGGGGCAAGTCGTGGCACAGTGGCACGAGCGTGTGGCTGTCAACGACTGGTTGTAGGTTAAATTCCCACTCGAGGAGTGGAAATATTTAATATTTCCATTAAATTCCGTCTGGTATCAGAGGGAAAGCGCGGCGTTAAGATCCTCCAATTAATACGCAATGCCTCCAAATTCGGCGGAAAGTGGGGAACGAGTGTCTTAAGACTAGGTTCCCTCTGCCTACCCTGTCCTGTGCGGGATACAGCGTGAAGCTAAAAAAAAAAGAAAAAAGAAAATACAATCATTTGACCCGGAAACTTGTTAATTACAACACAATTGTTAATTATCACTTGTTTCCTAATCAAATATTGAATATACGAAAGTGACATCGTGTAATTCTCTCCCTAATTGTTCATCTTTGAACTTTATATGAAAAAGGCATTATTAAAATTGACCTTTTCCATAATAATGCTCGTCTAAGCACTCATTACGTACACGTAACGCTGGTAACGTTACAGTATAAGATATCATACGTACGTATGCATATAACGGTATTTAAACAATGGAGTGGTTTTTTGCGATTTTACAAATTACGTGTTCCGTTATTCTTGCTGTGTAACATTTTTATATGTGAACTATATGTTAATTTTGAACGTATGCGGGCTTAAGATACGATTTTGTTTTAATTCCTTATTGAGTTTAGATTTTTTTGCTTTGATATCTATTATAGACGTGTGAGAAGATTATGTGAGACTATTTAAAATCAACAAGTATAAAATTTTTTAACTCGTATTCCGGAACATTTAAGAGAAGAATCTCCTTAGCTTTCCATGATTAACTGTGCAGTTTCTTTTATTTGTGACAAAATGTAGGGTTAAGGGGCCCCTAAAAATGTGATTTAAGGCTCTACCCCACTGCCTGAGCTCCTCTCTCGGCCTTACCAAATTAGATAAGTACCTACTAATACTACCTTGGAAATACGTGTCAGAACTAAAGATTGTTCTAGATGGATCCAGATCTTTTTTTAGGTCGGCAGAAGGAATCTAGTGATAAGACACTCCGGTCCCCATTAACGACCGAATTCTGGAGGCATTACGTGTTAAATGGCGGAACTTAACCACGCACTTAGCCTCCACATCAGAGTGAAGAAAAGCGAAATGAAAATATAAATAAAAAAACTTATTTCTGGTCAATTTATTCGTTCGCTTTAAAATAGTCTTTTAATGGGCAATGTAAACTACATTGAACATTAAATAAACTTAATATTTAATTTGATAGAAAACAGTTTTCATTTAACAGTAACTTTAAGTATTTTTTATATAAACCGATTCGGAAATACTGTACTGAGTAGATTGTATCTCGTTCCGGAAGTACTTATAGCTTCGTACAAATTGTAACGATGACCTCGTAAGGTGAACTGCACAAGTAACGACATGTATCTGAATTTAAAACATACATTAAGAACCTTACTTAGGATCTGTCTGAAGAAAACTGATGGGTATGAATTCGTTACACTCAGATAATTAATTAAATTGCATATAAATTTTTATATAAAAAATAAAATAGTATATGAACATTTCACCGAGTTTACAGCTGCAAAACAGCTATAGCAGTGATATGTACTAGATGTCCCAAAACTTACTAACAATTTATTCTGTATAAGATTTTTTTTAACGTAGTACAGTCTTGAACCTTTTTTTAAATATATTTCTTAATTATTATTCAATTGTAAATACATATTTATTACTTAAAACGTATAATATACTTTAGTTTATGCGTTTTTAATTTATAAATCATTTTTAAAATTTCGGTAATTGTTTTATTTCAACAACTTTTAGAATTTTTTTTCAGTTTTCTGAAACCTAGTGGCCAGACACACTACTTTCCGGCGGAAGACGAGATATTACGTGTTGAGCGACGGAACTTAAAAGTGTGAACTAATGAATACTTTATACATTTTCATATTTGTGATTACAATCCACTATAAAACTCCACATAACAATAAGTTAAATAAATATACGAAAACACGGTTTTACAGACCGAAGAAACTAAAAGGATAACTTTTGGAATGCTCTTCTCTTTTTTTACAAATGAAATTACACGTAAAATTGGCGTCGGAAGTCTACAAAAGTTAGATTGCAGGCACGAAGCTCCGGGGACCCCCTTCGCCTAATTTAACTTCGCGGAGGAGAATGTCAATTTTATTGCCAAACGTGTAGACATGTAAATATAGATATATATGTTTTTGTGTACTTTGTACTACGTTTTAAATAAATGTGTTAAAACATTATATAAAAAGTCTTATAACCAGTTAAAGAAAGATTGTATTTTTTAGCTTCATGCAGTCCTCCACACAGCAGAGTAGGCAGATGGAACCTAGTGTTAAGACACATCGTGCCCCACTTTCCGCCGAATTTCTGACGATTGTATGTTAAGTGGCGGAACTCACCGCCGCGATTTGCCTCGACACCAGAGCGAATAAAATGGAAATATTAAATATTCCCACTCCTCGAGTGGGAATGAAGCCTACAACCAGTCGCGTTTACAGTCACACTTATGAGCCCCCAAGCTACGACTGACCTCTGATTGTATTTAAATCAGTATTATTTTTTAGATTTAGTAAATCAAAGTTAAGTTTTGCCACTAAACACACAATATCTCGAACGCAAACGGAGTATCGTGACACTAGATAATCTCGGATAAATTTTAAAATAACTAAGTGTTTATCGCATACTTAAGGAAATGTATTAAAATTCGATCACAACGGGATTCGAAACCGTTCGGCTCAGCAGTCAGAGCGCTTGGACAGTTTCCAAGAGGTGGGGGTTCAAATTGTAATTCGATTGCCTTCAAATGTTTATACAGTTTATTAAAATTAGGTAGTGTCCTGATTACCCTTTTAAGCGCAAAAAAGCGTGAAGTTTAATAAAGCAAAATAAAATATTTTATATTATTATATTATTTAAGTAGATATTTTGAAATATTTATTACTTTACATTTTATACAAATAATATAAAGAAAGATATAATTGAATTAACTTTATCATTATTATTTCGAGATACAATATTTCTTGTTAAATTATCTATTTTGCAATGGAAATAAAGCAATAGTATTAATAAACAATTTTATTGCTTCATATTTTGCTAAATTATTGAAAGATTTCATTTTTTAACAGAAATTGTGTATAAGAATTTCATATACAAATTAGCGTATAAATCGTTTACTACTTCAAAGTGTTTATTTCTACAAATACACTTTCATTTATTGCAATAAAGTATTGAACTAATTTAAAATGTATTATTGGATTTTTTAAAAGGAATACAGGAAAAAATATTCCAAAAACTAAGACTTTTTACGAGAAATTAAAAATATAAATTTATTCACATTACGTACTTATTCTTAACTTTCAGCTTCAGGCATTTCTAATACTGAAAACAACACGATGACTCAACGCTTTGTACCCCACTCTGGATATTTATGGGTAGGAAAAAGAAAAATGACTGTCCAGAGTGTAATAGAAAAGATGAAAAATATCTTAACTAAACTATGGCGATACTTATATAGTTATGCTTCATAGCAAAATAATAGCTTTACGCTTTATCCCCATATCAGTGTAAGGGGAACTTAATATTAAGACACTCTGTTCTCCATTTTCCGTCCGATTTCAAGACATTAAGCCGCAAAATTCAACACTGCGCTTTGTCTTATAAGCGCTAACACTTTAAAATATATAATCATTCCCCTATCATC
This sequence comes from Dryas iulia moderata, assembly GCA_019049465.1. NCBI lineage: Eukaryota > Metazoa > Arthropoda > Insecta > Lepidoptera > Nymphalidae > Dryas > Dryas iulia. Next base: position 4,006,653 of record CM032425.1, read on the forward strand.
ATTTACATGATATATAATAAAATGATATATAGAAATACATAACACAACTTACAAAGACAGAAATACCGACATATACATAAATGTGAATGACATAATTATATTACAAAGTCACCGTTATAAAAACTTTAATTTATATACCTGATATCCTATGGAGATTACGGCACACGCGGAAATATGCTATTAAATAATTTCCCTATACAACCGCAAGCGACGCTCATGTTACACTGAACACTCTAAGTTACACATAATGGTACGGACAATTCATCTAACCAAAGATATGAAATGTTCCCACGTGTTCACTATGTGATTTCATTGTGGTTTGGAACAGGAATATCCAGATTCTTTTACTAAATTTAATAGAATATTGTATTAAAGAGTATTATTAATTTATTTTGTTTTCGTGATTTTTACACATATTGAAATTAAACTATACTTCTCGGAATATATGAAAATATTATTTATTTATGCAAATAAATTAAAAAGAACTGACATTTTGTAGTTAATACATTAGTTTAATTGATTACTTACTACTCTTGTAATAGGCTACTGTAAAGTGTTCGAAACGACAGCTCTTCCAAAATATTATTTTAAACGACAAAAATATATCTGAATTCAGTTAAAATCACGTCTCGGGTTTCGTTAAATTTCGTCTAGAAAAAGGATACTGCGTGAAGTTAAATATCTTTAAATATTACCTACAATAATATTAACAAAAACCGTAAATGAATGAATGTGTAGTTTCATATAAACAATAATTATAATAAAAACTTCTTTAAAAAATCCTTTTCATTTTTTTTAACAATAGAAGTGACATAACGTTTTGACATAAACCGTTCTAACTGCTATTATCTTGAGAGTTCTTTGTAATGTAACATGTGAACTTTAAAATGGATACACAATGATGATATTAAATTGTATTGATTGGCTTCTGCTTGTAATCATTTGTTGTCGACATCTCGTTAAACACCTTTTATGTCGAGTGAAAAATATTTATTAATAAAAGTGACGTAGGTCTTTAAATTAATTAAGTTAATATATCAAAATAATGACTAACTTATTTTTTTATGTGTAGCTGAAATTATTCTGCAGATTTTTTTTATATATATATTGTAGGTTTTTTACAATACCTATCTAGAAATGATAACATTTAAATCAATAATCTTGAAGTTGCATGGAAATTACATGAAAAAAAATATATTAAACTATGGCGACTAAAAGAGACATTTTTTTTAGCTTCACGATGCATCCCGCGCACAGCAGGGTAGGCAGAGGGAACCTAGTGTTAAGACACTCCGTTCCCTACTTTCCGCCGAATTTTGGTGGTATTGCGTGTTAAGTGGCGGAAATTAACACGCCGCGCTTTCTAATTACTAAATATTTCCACTCTTCGAGTCCTCTGCGCCACGACTGGCCCCAGTAGATATTATAATTGGCCATTATAATTTATTCTTATCTAAACCTGGCTTATTATGGAGTTCTACTAAGAGGTATTCATAATTAACTTCATACATTTCGTAAGGGGTAATGTTGATACAAAGTGTAAAATAAAGTGCCTTGACACTACGTTCTCTCTGACGGGTAAAAGCCCAAAAAAGGATTATTTATAAAGTTGATACTTTACAGAGGCAGTATCAATGTCTATAGAATATCTAAGATTTTAGAGACTTCGTAGCTGAACTGAAATTGATATTCTGGCATGTTAGCTCCTTGGGAAATATAGGAAAACAATAAGCAAAGATTTTCGGAAATTCCTTCGGCAACTATAAGCGAATAGTGGTTTACGCAATCTATGTACAATATGAAAATAAATCATCTTTTAAGTGAATCTACAATTATTATCTTAGTAAAAAAACATATGATAAAGGAATATTTAACATTACATCTATCTAGCACTTATAGCAATACTTTATTCACCTTTCTGCAATTTATAGTAACAAATTTCTTTAATAATTATTGGTTGCCTGTAAGAAATTCCTTTTAGCGTTAAGGCCGCCATTGCACATATCTTTTAAACTATGTAAAAATGAGAATTATAAATATTATGTGCAATAAAGTATAATTATTATTATGATAAAGGAAATCAAGAAATCTGAATTTCCAAAATTTCATTAAATTACTTCAATTTTCAAATATATATTCATTCGTCTCTATATTTTTCGCTCAATCACAAATCACGATCGCTTTAAGGAAAGTTTAGATATAAACAACTACTGGTTTTAACCTATTCTCCAATAGAAAGGGCTTATTTACGTAACGTATATTACGATTTCTATTATCGTATCAATAGAATTAAATTAAGTTGAAACGATAACGAGCTGTGTAATTGACGCGTGAATATTCAAAATTATGCATACATGTGTAATATATATGTATGATTTTCATTAGAACTATAAAGATATTTAGTCTATCTGATGATTAAGATATTAGATCAGTTAGTAAGGTTAAATTAATAAAGAACTTTATTATGAGAATTTTGGAAAAAATTTGAAATTTGTAGATTTTGTGTGGTTTTAATAGCTTTGACGGTTTTTTTTAAATTTTGAGTTAATATCAAATTAATTCAAAATATTCAAATAAAACTTCTTAAAATTCATGACGACAGGATGACGCATCACCGTAGAATAAGGTGACGTTGTAGAGAGAAGCTCGAAGTAGTGATTAGGATTTGCGACACAAATACAGGCCTCATAGATTTTTTGTATAATTTTTTAGCATAGAATAATATTATTATTATTGAAATAATAACTTATGCGCGCAAAATAAATATAACAAACAAATTTATATGGCAAAATCTTATTCACTCTAACAAAGCTAGATGTATAAAGTTGTGTATATCATGTTGTTTTTTAAGCTTCTCGCTGTTTCCCGCGCACAGCAAGGTGTGCAGAGGGAACCTAGTGTTAAGACACTCCGTTCCCCATTTTCCGCCGAATTCAGAGGCTTTGCGTGTTAAGTGGCGAGACTGAACGCCGCCCTTTGCCTGTGACACTAGAGCGAAAGAAATGAAAATATTAAATATCGAAAGAATTAAATGAAAAAAGATAGATTTGAACCCACAACTAGACGTTTACAGTCACATGTTCGTGCCACTGCGCCACGCCCAGTAATCGCAATACCCGCAATAATCAGATATTCTTAAAAAAATAACTAAAAGAAATAAAATTACGTATGTTCATTATTTCGTAAGTAACTTCATGTAATTACAACTACCTGTATTAGTACTAATAATAATAAGTAAAATGTCTTACGGCACTTTACATCAATGCACGTTTATGACTGCCATTAGAAAATCACATTTCGCATACATAAAGTGGTACATATAATAAAATATTAATTTCCTTATATATTCACCGACTGAGTTAATGAGAACCACATTCTTTGGTAACACAACAGTATTAATTGTATGATCTGGTTTACTTGCTTAGAATTGTCATAAATATTAGAGGAATGTGATTGGCAGATCGCTAAGATATTATGTTTTTCTTTTTTTTTAGCTTCACGCTGTATCCCGCACACAGCAGGGTAGCCAGAGGGAACCTAGTGTTAAGTCACTCCGTTCCCCACTTTCCGCCGAATTCGGAGGCTTGCGCGTTAAGTGGCGGAACTTAATGCCGCGCTTTACCTGGACACCAGAGCGAAGAAAATGGAAATATAATTTCCACTCCTCAAATGGGAATCGAACCCACAACCAGTCGTTTACAGTCACACGCTTGTACCACTGGGCCACGACTGGCCACAATACATTTAAAAAATATATATTTTATAACTTAAATACTTTTTTGTGTAGCCTATATTTTATTTTTTATGTGTACCTATGTTTTTTGTGTCCTCCTTATGGGACATCAGTATAGCGCCTGACTGTAAGCGCGATTGATAATAAGTAAACAGTATAAATCATATTATTTTTCGTCCTTTCCGTCCGTAGACCACAAAAATAAATAATAAATAATGCAATTGGTTGTAGGTTCGATTACCACTCGGGGGAATTATTATATTTAAATTATTTTTTTTTTCCTATTCTGTTCCGCTCATTTTAACGATACATACAGCGACACGGATAGACAGACAGCTCCGTGACACTCAACATGCGATATCTAGATTTCGGATGAAAAGAAGAGAATGGAGTGTCTTAATTTATGGTTCACTCTAACCCAGCTATTAGGGAAAGAGAGTGAAGCCAAACGACGTTATTTTATATGATAAATATAACCCAAGTTTTTTTACTATATTTTTTTAGTAAAAAGGGTTTATATTTTTATAGGTCATTAATTTTGTTAAATAATCAGATTACAGAAAAAAGCAATTTATTTAATGTTTATGTTGGGAATTTCCATTGCATTTAAAATTGTTCTCATCACCTAAATACATACAAAGTTAGATTTATTTTGCCTTTCACGTTTGTTTTCAATTTCATATTATACTCATAAGGCGTGGATGTAGAAGTAATTTTTAAAGACATCTGCATCATCTAATTTGCGCCCAAAACACAAAAACTGTTTTATATAACCAAACTACACATACAAAAACAATCATTTTTTTTTTAATTTAAAAAAATTCGCTTCCTATCGTCTTATGGTACCTTTTATTATTAAGCAATGTCTTCATTTACTATTTTACATTGTCCTTGAAATTAGGTCGACTTATAACCAAATGACTATGTGACATGAATGACATAAAGACATTGCGTGTAGAGTAAGTAGTGAAACTTTGTCTTAGGTACTAGAGCGAAGAAATGAATACTTAAATATAACTTAAATATAATTGTTCTCGAGTGGGAATCGAACCCACAACCATTGCTTTACGGTCAGACGCTGTCCCACTGCGCTACGACGGCCTCTATAAATCACAGATACCTACTCATATGATATTTGAAACTACGACTATCAAATGCAGTCAACCAAATCACTATTACAGCGAACACTAAATTAGCAAAACAATAAAAATGCCTAAGCGATGCTTATCTAATGATTGGCGTCTTAAAGAAAGTAAGAGCTGTTATACCCTCAAACGAGTTATCAATTAAAAATCTTCACAACATAACGAAGTCGATTTATATGGTTAATCAAAAGCCCTTTAACATCTTTGCTCCGGGCTACGTACTAATGGTTATATGTAGCTGTTAGCTTATATAACGCAGTGTGTCTGTAATGATCTGTTATCAAATGCATCAGTTGGTAGATGCAAATATTAGTTTACATGAGTTTTTTTTTTATTAATACTAAAAGTAATAAATATCATGGAGCCAGTCGTGGCGCAGTGGCACAAGTGTGTGACTGTAAACGAGTGGTTGTGGATTCCATTCCCACTCGAGGAGTGGAAATATTCAATATTTAATATTTCCACTCCTCGAGTTCTATTTTCTTCGCTCTGGTATCGAGGCAAAAGCGCGGCGATAAGTTCCGCCACTTAACACGCAATGCTGAAACGGAGTGTCTTAACACTAGGTTCCCTCTGCCACCAAAATAATAAATACATTTAAAATTGTAGTAATAACTTTAAACTTGCAAAAATAAGCATATACAGTCTTGAAAAACATTTTTAGAAATCCTATAAAAAAGTTAACGTATCGAGACTCGTACCCATAGCCATTAGCCATACGTAAAATATAGAACATATGGTTTAGTGGCTGACTCAGAGCGGTTTCGAACGCAGCGAGTTCGAGCCCCATTACATTTACATTTTTATAACTTTTTTAAAAATAATTTTCTCTCCTAGGTATATGCAAATAAGAATGTTAAAACATGTATAATATTTTTACACACGACTTGCGTATACTTTATGTACGAGTATTTCAATATTTTACTGATGGACAATGGACGTCATAGTAGCTTATTTGATATATGAACGAGATGTCAACTCTTTTAAACTGTGCGTTTAAATCTCACTAGATTTATCTTTATATCATTTTTATATAAAAAAAATACATATCAATGAAAAAACGTAGCAGGCTTTTGCTTCCAGTATTATAATATATTATATAAAAGTATTATTGGGGCCAGTTGTGGCGTAGTGGCACAAAGTGTGACTGTAAAGCGACTGGTTGTGGGTTCGATTCCCACTCGTGGAGTGGAAATAATTAATATTTCCATTTTCTTCGCTCTGGTGGCGAGGAAAAGCGCGGCGTTAAGTTCCATCACTTAACACGCAATGCCTCCGGATTCGGCGGAAAGTCGGGAACGGAGTGCCTTAACACTAGGTTCCCTCTGCCTACGCTGCTGTGTGCGGGATACAAGCGTGAAGCTATAAAAATATATATAAAAGTATGTGAATTATATAGTGACGTAGTCAAAGTGAACCTAGTGCCCAAAACATTTATCCCTCAGTTTTTTATCTTGTGCACAAAGCAGAGGAACGAAAAATACCTAATTAAATTATGACCATTCCATTCACAATCCAACGCGATTACAGTCAGACGTTGCCCTACTGCGACACGACGGCATCTGAATTAAGCGAAGACAAAAAAGGGCATTACAAAAATAACTTAAAAAACTATTTGAAACTAAAATAATTAAAAAGTAAACAAACTTTTCAATTGTTCCCTCGTACTTAGTAATGGTCTTTAAATGATAATGTAAAGTGATTTGTAAAAATTCTCTTAAAAACGTTAAACAACAAAAGCTACGATGACGGTCGTATCAAAATGTCGTTGTTTTGGGATTCGGAGTCAGTTGGCCGGCGTTTGGACGTGCCATCCGATAGGGCGCGCAAGTTCCGCATCGCTTACAATTTGTAATTTAAGTAAGGATGTTGCAATTAGTTAATAATTTCTAATTTTTACTCTTATAATTTGAAAATTTTATTTAGAAGTGGGGAACGGAGTGTCTTAACACTAGGTTCCCTCTGTCTACCCTGCTGTGTGCGGGATATAGCGTGAAGCTATTTATTTATTTATTTATTTATTATTTATTTAGACATTTAGGAAATTGCAAATGTTTAAATATTTCATATTATATAGCATTCTCTCTTGCCATACGATTGTCGTAGAATAATCTATGGGTAGAAGAAATTTGTAAAAATCTCTCTATAGAGATATTAACAACATTAATAAGGAGTAATAATAATAATATGATCTTTTGTTTTCGCGATTATTACACATTTTGAAATGAAACTATTTTTAACCGGATTAATCGCGTATATTATTGGTATTCGAAAATACATTTTTAGAAACCCGACGTTTCGAACACTTTACAGTAGTCCGTGGTCACAGGTAGACTGAGGTGGCATTCGTCTGTCAGTTGATACATTATTATATCAAACTACCGCCAACGATTTCTTAGTTGCCTCGCGTACTGCCCTGGATTCTTGCAGAATGAGCTGACTGCATCATGCCCTCTGGTGTGGTGATTTTGAGACTTCAAAGTTTTTAGAATTGGGTCCCAGGTGGTAGAAAGTTTCCAACCGTCTTCTCTATTGAAATTTGGATGTTTTTGTATTTCAATAGCCTCGCGGATCATTCTAGGGATATATCTATTTTCCCTAGCGAGGATATTTGGTTTATCAAACCTTATGTAATGGTTGGGCTTATCCGTAGCATGCTCACACACAGCTGACTTTGATGCACGCCCATTCTTGATATCGGAGATGTGTTCCTTCACCCTAGTACCGATGCTCCTCTTTGTTTGGCCAATGTAAGATAAGCCACAGTCACAGTCTAGTTTGTATACACCTGCACACTGTAAAGGAATATTACATTTAACTGGTCTCAAGAACTGGCTCACTTTTTTGTTAGGCTTAAATATAGTTTTTATCGAAGCTCTTCTTAAGATGTTGCCAATCCTGTCTGTAACTCCCTTCACATAAGGTAGAAGTGCTGGTTGTCTCTCCACTGTGAGCGGCTTGTTGGTCTTCCCACGACGCTGGCGGGGAACTGGCAGCTTGTTCTGATGAAGGGCATTCTTCACCTGTCGAAGCTCGTCCCCTAGGTGTTCAGCGTCGCAGAGGTGGTGGGCTCTCTGAAACAAAGATTTGCCAACGGTAGATAACTGTGTAGGGTGGTGGTGAGATTCACCATTGAGATATCTATTAGTGTGGGTGGGTTTCCTATACACTGTGTGGCCTACTGTGCCATTGGGATTTTTAATTACTAAAACATCAAGGAAAGCTAAAGAATTATTTGCCTCTAATTCTATTGTAAATTGGATATTGTTATTAATAGAATTAAGATGGTTTAAGAATATATAAATGTTATCACAATTTTACCTACAGATAAACATTTATATATTCTTAAACCATCTTAATTCTATTAATAACAATATCCAATTTACAATAGAATTAGAGGCAAATAATTCTTTAGCTTTCCTTGATGTTTTAGTAATTAAAAATCCCAATGGCACAGTAGGCCACACAGTGTATAGGAAACCCACCCACACTAATAGATATCTCAATGGTGAATCTCACCACCACCCTACACAGTTATCTACCGTTGGCAAATCTTTGTTTCAGAGAGCCCACCACCTCTGCGACGCTGAACACCTAGGGGACGAGCTTCGACAGGTGAAGAATGCCCTTCATCAGAACAAGCTGCCAGTTCCCCGCCAGCGTCGTGGGAAGACCAACAAGCCGCTCACAGTGGAGAGACAACCAGCACTTCTACCTTATGTGAAGGGAGTTACAGACAGGATTGGCAACATCTTAAGAAGAGCTTCGATAAAAACTATATTTAAGCCTAACAAAAAAGTGAGCCAGTTCTTGAGACCAGTTAAATGTAATATTCCTTTACAGTGTGCAGGTGTATACAAACTAGACTGTGACTGTGGCTTATCTTACATTGGCCAAACAAAGAGGAGCATCGGTACTAGGGTGAAGGAACACATCTCCGATATCAAGAATGGGCGTGCATCAAAGTCAGCTGTGTGTGAGCATGCTACGGATAAGCCCAACCATTACATAAGGTTTGATAAACCACATATCCTCGCTAGGGAAAATAGATATATCCCTAGAATGATCCGCGAGGCTATTGAAATACAAAAACATCCAAATTTCAATAGAGAAGACGGTTGGAAACTTTCTACCACCTGGGACCCAATTCTAAAAACTTTGAAGTCTCAAAATCACCACACCAGAGGGCATGATACAGTCAGCTCATTCTGCAAGAATCCAGGGCAGTACGCGAGGCAACTAAGAAATCGTTGGCGGTAGTTTGATATAATAATGTATCAACTGACAGACGAATGCCACCTCAGTCTACCTGTGACCACGGACTACTGTAAAGTGTTCGAAACGTCGGGTTTCTAAAAATGTATTTTCGAATACCAATAATATACGCGATTAATCCGGTTAAAAATAGTTTCATTTCAAAAAGTAATAATAATTTCGTCGCAGTTGGTAGTACAACGCATGACTTAGCGGTTAGCGGAATTGGATGGTTTCCAAGAGACGCGGGTTCGAATCCCACTGCGTTTAATTTGTTATTCTGAGATATGATCAAAGAAAATTTTATAAAGAATGCTTAGTAGTATAATAACTTCAATCACTTTTAGGGATATTTCGCATAAATTGTACATACATATGAATATAAAACCAACTTCAATAGTGAGAGAGAAATTAATGTCAAGACACTTCGTCCTACATTTTCAGCCCGCAATTAACACAATGCGTTAACACGCAACTTCACACTGGCGACTCAACCCTGCGCTTCGTCTTAGGGACAAGAATTGAAAATTGAAGTATACAATTTTGTCAACTGGTTATCGAACCCATAACCATCGTCTGCAGTCAGACGTTGACCCAACCTCCCCAGACCCCACCTATATAATACTGAAAAATAATTAGTTTAAAAAATATCAAATATAAACAATAATACTCTCCGTGTGAAGTAATTAATAACCACATAATTATTTTTCAATAACACACATATAGAAGTAATAAATCTCTTGTGCTTAATCTTAACAATTATTCGATTTCCATGGCTCTTTCTCTTCTAAGGCTCACGTAAGCTACGCTTGAGTTACTTTAAACTATGACAAATTAAACTGTACACTACAATAAATTCGAAACCACTCGAACGTAGATCACTATCGCAATTTATAAGTTTTTTTTATTAAATAAAAGTTTAGTAGAATAACGAAAGGTTTTAAGCGGTCACGTGTGAAAAGATATACGATAACAACACTTTCAATTAATTTCTTATAATAGAATTATTGCATAGATTTTCCACATTGTTCCGTAATCAGCCTGTCCTATTCAAATGACGAGCAACTCATTGTTGTTTGTGCACTTCTATTTTTTATTTTAATTTGTATTACAATAAGAAATCAGTTAAACTTATTAAAAATTGGACATACTGTGTTTTTTACAATCAATGTAATAGAAATTTGTGGCCAGTCGTGGCGCAGTGGCACAAGCGTGTGACTGTAAACGACTGGTTGTTGGTTCGATTCCCACTCGAAGAAGTGGGAATATTTAATATTTCCATTTTCTTCGCTCTGGTGTCGAGGTAAAGCGCGGCGTTAAGTTCCGCCACTTAACACGCAATGCCTCCGAATTCGGCGGAAAATGGGGAACGGAGTATCTTAATACTAGGTTCTCTCTGTCTACCCAGCTGTGTGCGAGATACAGCGTGAACCAAATAAAAAATAAAAAAAATAAAAAAAAAAACAAATGTAATTGAAGTAAGTAATTTTGTAAGCCGCGATAAGCGCAAATCTTTTAGGATGCAGCATGAAAAATTTCCAAATTTCAATTAACCTTTTTATGAGACAGTTGGTGGAAGAACAAAGAAAATATTGTAGAACGGAAAGTAAACATTTGGGCAATACCGGAGTGCTACAAAAACACTACTTTGTAGTTCTTTCAAAAATAAACTGACTAGTAGAGTAGGCGACTGCTTACGTTGACCCTTTTAAGAATGCAATTTAAATGGATCAAAGAAATCAGTATCGATCACTTCAGCGGTTTCTTTTGTCTAGTACAGTGGTGGAGTGCCTGTTTGTATGATAATTGGGTATTCGTATATATTGTGTAAAACTATACAAATATATTAGTTTAAGCTTCGCAATTACCAATATTTTATCGGTTTCAATTATTGTAATGAATTAAAATTAAAATTCTAATTTTGTTTTTTTCACACATAGCCAAGAAGGTTAGTCAAAGTAAACTTAATCTCAAGACCCTTCGCAATCCACTTTCCGAACAAAATTGCGCAGAATTGCGAGACATTGCGCGTTAAGTATCGAAACTCAACACTGCGTTTTGTTAAGGCAAAGCCCTGGGTTGAGTTGACAAAGCGGCACCAGATAGAAGCAATGAAAATAAAATGTATTCACTCCTACTACTGAGAATCGAACCCCATAGCGTCTGACGCTGTCCCACTGTGTTAAGAAAGCCTCATCATTTTAATAATCATAATAAATATTAATCTAATTTAAAACAATCATTGTAAAAATAGTTTATAATATAAAGCTTAGTCTATTTATCAAGCGCATAGCTCTACAAACAATTCTTTTATAACACTATTACTGGCCAAGTTACGCTCATCACGATGACAAAAGGCTACCACGAAACGTGATGATAATGCGCCTATTCTTATTATAATTATATTATAATATAATTTTTTTCCAACTTAATGTAGAGCACTAACGTAATAAAGACATTCAACTAGGAAGTGGTCGACACAATGTTCCACTTACAGAAGCGTAGACATCTTAGCATAACATGACAACCTCAAGCGATCTTGTGTTTCCCGCTTATAGCAATACTAGATGCGTGACCGAATTTACTTATTTTCATTATGTTTTTTATTAATAATATATAGATTTTAATCAATGTACTATAGTAATAATATGTAATTTTAATCATTGGCTATTTGAAGTTATTTAATGTATTTTAATTCTATTATATTATATTTTGTACATAATTCATAAGTCGACAACGGGAAATACGACACTTAGAACTGCATGTATAGCTGTATATATGTATATGGAAGGCATAAACCTTACAAGAGACAATATTATATGATAAAACGCGGTTGAGTACCGCTTAGCATGTAATGTCTAGTACGTAATCAAAACGGAAAGTGGAGAACGGAGTATCTTGTCATTAGTTTCTGTCTGATTATCCGGCTGTGCAAGAAAAAGCTTTAAGCTGTTTTAAGCAATACGGTCGAACAGCTATAATTCAATTACAATATGAAACTTTAATTACTATTACTTCAATTATATTAACACAACATTACAGAAAATAGACATTAAATGTTTTTTAGTAGGTACACTAAAAAAATTGTAAAAATAGTTCTTGTATACCTATGTACAAATTATTATTACCATATGTAATATATATATGTGGCCAGTCGTGGCCCAGTGGCACAAGAGTGTGACTGTAAACGACTGGTTGTGGGTTCGATTCCCACTCGAGGAGTGGAAATTATATTTCCATTTTCTTCGCTCTGGTGTCGAGGTAAAGCGCGGCGTTAAGTTCCGCCACTTAACACGCAAGCCTCCGAATTCGGCGGAAAGTGGGGAACGGAGTGTCTTAACACTAGGTTCCCTCTGCCTACCCTGCTGTGTGCGGGATATAGCGTGAAGCTATTTTTTTTTTATTATATAAAAAGCTTTACGTAAAAGCCTCTGTAGGCACTAAAAAGCTCTTGTGAAATAGATAAACCACTAAACAGTACATTTTAAGCTAATTTCTAGCCAGAATAAACATTGGTGCGAGACCGAAACCGCAATCAAAATTGAATGCTTAAATACTATCCGCAGACCAATAAAACTGTTCTAAAACAATTTTATTACACCGCTCTTAACATGAAAGCATCAGAATCACAATCTCATACAATCATAATAGAAACTTGATCCTCTCCAATAATACTATTTTTGTTCACAAGTATCCCGGATTCGTCTGTAGAGGAAATTACGTCGCGCCACCCAGGGTTTCCAATTGTGAAGGAAATCTGAGATTTTATTTGCTTTATTTAAAAAAAATATTAAAACATTTTTTATTTGATTCCGTTGCAATAAATGATGAGGTCTTATTCTATACATGCATATTAAGAATACACATAAATAACTTAAAGTTTACGCGAAGGAGCTTGACGATCACTGTTCCAAGCATAACAATAGTAGTAAGTGAGAACTGTCGTTTTATCGAATTAAAAATAATTTAATTGAAATAAAAGGAATGATTCCTCTGTTGCAGATAGATAGATGCTGTCACACTGCTCTAACGGTCACTATAACGGTCCTAAAAATAAAATTTAAGAATAACAAATATGTATTTTTAATTTATTTAATCGAATATTTCTCTGTTATTCTTATGTACGAGTATATAACATGTAACAGAAATTATTAAAATATTCATCTAAAAAAAGAACTTTTAGATTATTTTTAGCAGTATTTAGCTCTTAATTCAGTTTTACTGAATTAAGAGTTAGAATAGTATAAAAAATATATAACCAAGAGAAAGATTAATATGTTTTAGCACAACTGTCTTCGGCACATGTCCAAGAAACGCGTCCCTCGACCTGGTGCCTCTACACAGCCAGATAAAATCTGTGAACAAACAAAAGCGACCGAGAGAGCCATTGTTTGAACCAAATTGAAAATAACGATCCATTCAGTTTTGTTGCATTACTTTTGTATTCTTTCTACATAACACTTTTACATTAATACGTTCGTTTTCTGATTGTCGTTCCGCTTTGCAGAGTGGAATTTTAATTTTTTACTTGTGCTAAATTTTTGAATTAAATATAAGACGACTCTATTGTGGTGTAGTGGGACAGCGTTTGCTTGTACACGCGATGCGATGCAATTCGATCTTAGTTCGGAAAAATAATTAAAGAATATATTTGTTTTTTATGTCCCCTTAGTCAGAAAAAGCGCTGCTTAGTTACTTAAGCTGTCTCGCTATCACTTATGCCAGAAACTAGAGATCGGGGTGTCTTGGCACTAGATTTTCTTTGTATATGCTATGCTATGCGGTAAAAGAAATAATGTAAAAAAGTTGTATCTTGGTCTGTTATAAAAATCTACGAAATTAGCCTAAATAAGTCTTATTAATTATTTTTTTAGCTTCACGCTTTTCCTGTATGACAGGGTAGGCAGAGAGAACCTAGTGAGACATCTTGTTCTCCATTTCATGCAGATCCATTTCACCCAATCAGAGACATTACGTGTAGCGTGGCAGAGCTCATCATTGCGCTTCGTCTTGTCACAAGAGCGGAGCTCAATATTAATATTTAATAAATAAAAAATAAAGTAAATGAAAAAACGATTTTATTTATGACTTGACTTGGTAAAGCGTAAAGAAAATAAAAAGTATTAAAATGAAGCTGCTAGTATACATTACTACATAGGTAACTTAGGTTTAGGAACGCCCCGCCTAGTCTGCAGATCCTTAGACGGTAGCAACCCGCCTTGGTTTTATAGTATAATCAATCAAGTCAAACTTTTAAATATTTCCTTACATATAATTCTTTAGATTCACGCTATATCTCGCACATAACAAGGTAACATATGGATGCTAGTATTTCTGTTAGAAAATGTAAATATTAAATATTTCCACTTCTTGACTGGGAATCGAAGCCAATACCAGTCAGTCGCGTTTACAGTCACACTTCGTGCCCACATGCCACGAACTCTTTATACATAGTATAACAATATTCTTTATATATTTTGAGCTATATTCAGTTAACCTTTTTATTACAACAAAAGGCTTGTACAAAAAGCTGTAGGTTCCTGTTCAATACAAAGTTTCAACGAAATTCACGATAAAGCCCATTTATTTTGAATGAAAAGATGACGCGCAATAGCGTACGTATAAGATTTATTGGGGACCGAATGACCTGCGCTTACTTTCTAATACAGTAAAGTGCATAGTATATTTAGTAGATATTCTTGTATTTTATTGTTTTATAGATGAAGTGCCTAATTGAACCTCGTTTACTAAAATGTTAAAGTATCTGTCATACTACTTTTAACTTATTATGAAATCAATTATTTTATAATTTACAGAATCGCTTAGATTTTAGAATTTAGAAAAAATGTAAAAATATATAATCATTTTACATTTTTTTTTTTAAAATATTTCTTAGCGTTACGCTCTAAAGCATCAGCAGGGTAGGCAGAGGGAACATAGTGTTAAATATTTTCTCTCCTCGAGTGGGAATCGAACCTACAACCAGTCGCTTTACAGTCCCACTTTGTGCCTCTGCGCTGCGACTGGCCTTGTCTTGTCTTGTTTTGCTTATAAATATTTTATTCATAAAAAAATATTGATGAGGTTATTTTAGTTATTACAACTTTTCCTATCACGGCCTTTCCTAGCAGGGTAATCGTAGATAGCCTAGCAGACTTTGATCAGACACTTTGTTCTTCACTATATACATACATACATAAGTAAATAAATAATTTAAATAATATAAACAAGTAATAAAACGTAAAACACAAGCTATCAAAGTAACACAGTGATGACGCGGTAGCATTACGTCCGTGATCTCACGTAACGTACAGGTTCAACTTTGTTGAGCTTCTGCAACCGTAATAGAGACAAATTACAATTTCTGCAACCATCTGTCTAACTTAACTGCGGTAAGTAATGATGTTTTATTCCTTTTAAATTATTTTGTAACATGGAGTATTGTATTTTTAAAACAATTTAACTATGTATTTTATGGTTTGGTATAAAATGTAAGAATATTTATACCCTGGCTAAAACGAAAGCTTTTTTTGAATAGGAATCTTTAAATTAAAGTGAAAAATTATGTTTTACTCCGTACGATTACTCCTTAAAACGGAATCTTTTTTGAATAAATGAATCAATCAATCATTCGCACACTTCAATTTCTGCTCTTTCTGCTTGCTTAACGACACTAAAGCCTACAATATTGAATTAGTGAACTTTGTATTTTTTTACTACTAAAGAAAAGCTCTACCGTACCTAGACTTAGGATTGTTCATGTTCATGTGTTTTTCATGCGTGCTTTTGTATGCAATTTCCCTGCAGCGTAGTTTGATGAACCTAGTGTCAAGACACTCCGTTATTCACCATCTGCCCGAATTCCAGTCGTGGACCTCAACGCTGCCGTTTGCTTTCTTTACCAGAGCGGAGTAAAGAAATTATAATTATTTCTCCGTGTCCAACCAAATCCAACCCACAACTAATTCCCGTAGCAATTACAAGCTAAAAAGATGTAAATGCCAAATTTCAGTTTTCTTCCTCGTGTAGTTTCGAATATGTACGCAGTTAAGAATTTAATACATGATTTTAAAATGTTTGAGATATTCGTAGGTAAAATTTATCATTAGCTAAGTCAAGATGTCAATATGACGACGGCGGTAGTCAACTTACAATGTATGTCGACGCTGCGTGCAATGTATGGTTATAAATACGATAACAACGTCAAAATCTCACCCTAACACGCAATAACTAACCGAAATGACTGTATTTTTTCCGTATATTATACAAGGGCTATTTATTATATGAAGTAATATTCTACTAACGACGTTGTAAAAATAGTTTTTATACAATACACAACCACGAAAGTAGTATAAATTTAATTATAAACGAAGTAAGCTGACATTTTTATAGAAAACACCCCTGCTTTAACATTATATGCGGGAAAACACATGTACGAGTATTTGATATTATGACTGTAATTAGTTAGAAAAAGTTTCTTGATTAAAATTTCTCAACTTTCTACCTCAAGCTACGAAACTAAACGCCGCGTTTTTTGAACAAGAAAATGCAAATAATTATTAATAAATAACCGATCAAAAACAAAAAAATATTATTAATTAAGTTATTAATAAAAATATTATGAATAAATTAAATATATTAATTAAATATCCGGTTTTCAGTCATCTTCTAAACACTTCGCTTTAAGTGGCGAAATCTATTACCAATCTTCCTCTTACAAAACCGAAAAAATGAAAATAATTGAAATATGGTCATTCTTTGGAAATTTAATCGAACCTATAATCACTACGTATGTCGAATTATTAGTAAGTCTCGTCCCTTTATCAACTATAACGAAATAATAAGAGCTTTGTTCTATTCAAACTGAAAGCCGTACTATCTACAGTTATAAATGTAACAAGCTTTCTATGTGATATATGAGAGGGTACTTCGGAAGCATAGAGCATATATGAATAACATCTGTAGCTTTCCCATTTTTATATAGTTTAATAAATGGAACTATTTTAAAAGATTTTTTTTTTAAAAAATATTATACTTATTATAAACAGCTTATCTTAGAGTTAAAGTTATTAAATAACTTTTGTACTCTTAATATCCTCAACCAAAAACTAAAGAAGCATTTAAAGAAGCGCACTTGTCCAAAACCAACAGCTAAATTAATGCAATAACCCACTTGATTGCAATTAATGATATAATGTATGTACCAATAATGCAAGTATGATGCACTCTCATAAAATAGTACCTACTACCAAATTAAACTGCGTGGAATATTTTATTGCATAGCAAAGCTTTAGAGCCTAACATAATGGTTATAAGCCACAATTTAGCCTAACAGAACGTATTTTGGAAAAGGCACCCTGAGGAAGAGAGGGGAGAGGGACCATCTTTGGTATTCTAGTCTCTTACTATACATTTAAACTACTGAGCATTTAAAAGAAGAAGCTGAGGAAGTTTTTATTTGAAAAAATATATATTTAACCATGAATTTTGAAAACATAAGTAATATCTATAGTATATACAAGTATACCTGTTTTATAATATACTTAAACATTTCTTTATATACAAATTGAATAAGTTTACTCAAACAATTAAGCGAATGAATATTAAAAAAACATAAATATATTTTAAAATTAATTACGTAACTTAATATGACATACAAAATTTAAGATTTTAACGTGGAGTAGTATAAGGTGTCTAGAGTCTAGACGTGGCATCTGTGGCTTTGCAATCTGTAGAAGACGAATGATGAACGGGGTTTAATCAGAATCCCTATAAATGCAGCTGCTAACGCAGACACAGCTCGCAGTGATTGAGGTATCATAGTAAATAGATAAAGGTTGTATCGTTTGTGGGCAACAATTCCTTTTGAAGTTAAAATTTCCCTTAAGATGAATATATATAGTACTTTTAACTATTACTTATTTTATTCTTTATACTGTACAAACAGAAGTGATACTTAACTAACTAACTTAAATTAACGATTTGTCAACAGATAATTCGAATAGGCAAGTATTTACAATTTTTAACGATTTTTACTAAAAACGCCTATTTAGTAAAAAATCGTCCCGGGGTAAAAGTGATATAAGTTATAGGAACGCTAGTATCACTGAAATTATGTACTGAATATTTAACCAAGTCTGACTAATATCACTTAATTATCATTTCATAATCGATCTCTAAGCAATTAATATACACCTACATACCTCAATACCATTGAGTAAACATAGACACAAACATAGTAATTCCTCACGTATCAGAAAACGAAAGTGCAATAAAACATTATAGAAATGCTCATGAGTACTTTTTATGACTGAGCAGTCATAAAATTTCGCTTCCCTTTCTTTCACACGCACTAAAATAATCAAGAACACAATTATTTTGTATATTAAGATTGCCATTGTTTCAAATAATGTACGTACTATATTTAATTACCTCAGTTGCGTATAACCTCTTGACCTGCAATCAGATCTATAAAGGTATGTCTAATTTAAACTTGATGTTGTTACACTTTGTTTACACAGCTGAAGTTTTAAGTAAGGAAAATATTAAACAAGTTTGTAAAATATACAAATACTAATAAATAAAATTGGAGTGTCTGTTTGAAATTTACGCATTTTACTAGATGCATATGTGTTTACGTGCGTATATGTATGCGGACCAAAATAATATTTTTTACGATTTTTTTATTCTTGTCCGAATTGCTAGACAAATTTTGACGAGTCTTTAACTAGGAGATATCTGATGTAAAAAGGATTAACTTAAAATTAATTTTGCTTTAGAATTATGACTTTCTTGTAAAGTTTCACGCGGATGAAGTCGTGGGCACAGGTAGTTATAACTAAATATTTAATTAAATTAAATACTCTTTATTGTACACCAGAAAGATTTGTTACACACAATCTTAATATCTAAAACAGTACAACAGGCGACCTTATCGCTAAGCGAGCGATCTCTTCCAGGTAACCTTCGGGTAGAGGAGATTATAAATGAAATGGGAAGGGGTGTACAGGCTATATAGATGTCTATATATTATTATTATATACAACATATATTTTATATACATACATACATACATACATACATACATACATATCCATACATATACATATTTACATACATATACTTATACATACATACATACACATAATTATACATACTATATTTAAAGAGGATTAAAAAGACCAGTTGGAATTCTTAAAGGGACAGATAATGTTCTTTTAGCTTTTTCTTAAAAGTTTGTAGGGTTTTAGCTTGTTTGACTGTTTGCGGTAAGGAGTTCCACAAGCGCACGGATTTGATAGAGAAGGAATTTGCGAAGAAGGAAGAAGAATGGCAGGGAATACTAAGAGTTAAGTTGAAAGTGGAGCGTAGCGGGAAATCATGTGATTCACATAAAAACTTAAATCGTTCTTTGAGATATGCGGGGGAAGACGAATTGAAGAGAACATTATAAAGGAGACAGAGAACGTGACTATTCCGGCGAAGTCGTATCGGGAGCCACTTGAGTTTTTTACGAAATTCGGAGACGTGGTCGTACTTGCGAAGTCCAAAAATGAACCTTATACAGATGTTTTGGAGGCGCTCAAGTTTGTTCAGTTGTTCCTCTTTTAAATCAAGATAGCAGCAGTCAGCATAATCAAGAATTGGTAGTAGGAGTGATTGTGCCAGCGCAACCTTAGTAGGAATGGGTAGAAAGTTACGCAGTCGACGTAATGAAGCAACAGCTGCAAATACTTTACGACTTACCTCACTAATTAACGGTTTCCACGACAGATACTGATCAAAAATGATTCCCAAATTTTTCACCTTCTCAGTAAAAGGGACTATTGTTCCATCAAGCAGTATGAATGGTAATTGTTGTAAAGTAACTTGAGAAAGGAGTCTTGAACTACCTATAATAATTGCTTGAGTCTTTTTGGGATTTATATTAAGACCCAGCAATTTACTTTGCATTGAAATATGTTTAAGGTGTTCATTCAGCGCTAATATACAACCCGGAAGATCGTGTAACGAACATTGACGATATATTTGAAGATCGTCCGCATAAAGGTGGTAGGGAGAAGAAATATTAAGGCAAAAATAATTAATAAATAACGAGAATAAGAGAGGGGACAACACGCCACCTTGCGGAACTCCAGCATGTACCGCGGACCATTCAGAAAATGAATCTTGAATCCGGATACGTTGCTTGCGTCCACGCAAGTAAGAATGAAACCAATCAATCACTTTAGGAGATATGTTAAGAGAATACATAATCGTCAATAAAATATCAAAATCCACGGTGTTAAAGGCGTTACTAAAGTCGAGCAGAATCATTACAGTAACTTTATGGTTTTCCATGCCTAGTCGAATGTCATCTGATATGTTGACTAGTGCAGTAGTCGTACTATGACCGGGTCTATAACCGGATTGTAAAGGATTCAGTAGGTTGTTATTAGTTAAGTATTTACTAAGTTGTTGATTTACAAGACGTTCAAGGACTTTTGATAGGAATGGTAAGATGGATATAGGTCTGTAATCGGACATGGAAGAGGGATTGCGATTTTTAGGAATTGGCGTTAATTGAGCCTCTTTCCAAGATGATGGAAATGTATCACTAGTAATGGAGAAATTTAGGATTGACGTTAAAACAGGAAGCAGGATATCAAGGATAGGTATGATCATCTTACGACTAATGCAATCAGAACCAACTGCGTCAGAAGCAATCGATAATATATTCTCTTTAACATCACTTTCAGTGAATTGAACGAAGTTAAAAATGGGATTTGCAGGGGTAGGTAAAGCACGAATTTGATTTTGAGCTTTTAATTTAGTAGTTACATCAATTGTAACAGAAGGAGAAAAATGCTTGTTAAGTTTGTTTGTATCTATATTACATGGATTAACGTTTTGTTTTGCTTTTCCAACCCCAATTGATCTAAGAAATTTCCAGACATTTTCTATGTTATCTTCTTCAACAATAGACTTATGAATATGGCGTCGTTGTTTATCCCTACACACCCTGTTACATCGATTTCGGGCTTTAATATATGTTTGTCGGGTACTCTCACATGGATTGTTTTTATATTTACATTTTGCATTATTTTTTCTATCTTGTAATTTTTTAACATCTTCGGTGAGCCATGGCGCTGGTAGATGCTTAATACGTACAGGTCTGATAGGAGCATGAGTGTCGTACAGTTGTATGATAAGAGAGTTAAATACAGATATCTTGTTGTCTACAGTATTTTCTTTACAGATCATCTTCCAGTTAATTTTCTCAGCATCCTCACGTAAACGCTCTAAATCCATACCACAAAAGTTACGCTGGAGAAGAATTCTTGATTTAGCTTTTGGTGGCCTAGCTTTGTAGGAAAGGAAAATAAGATCGTGATAGGAGAAAGCAGTAGCATCACATTGACCATGAGTTTCAACATGATCAGTGGAAGAAACTAAAATTAAGTCCAGAAGAGAAGGAGTGCAGTTGGGAAACGTATGAGTAGAGGATGAAGGGAGAATATGCATGTTAGCTCCATTTACAACAGAGCTTAAACGAACTGCTCGATTATCATTTTTCAACAGGCAGGTATTGAAGTCTCCCATAATAATTGTGTGTTTAAATGAAAGTGTCAATTTTTCAAGGAGAATTTCGAAAGACTCAAAGTAATCTATTGTAAGTGACGGACTGTAGTACACCCCAAGTAGGACTTTATTGTGTGCAAATGTAAGTTCAATAAAAAGATGTTCAGGACTTGTGTCATTTATATTGTATCAGGAGTAATCAAGAATAGTGAATGGTATGTGAGAGCGAAGATAAATAGCCACTCCTCCACCAACCCGACCAGTGCGGTCGTTTCGAATCAGTTGAAATCCTGGTAGTGAATATGCTGTTGAGGGCAAGCATGGTTTGAACCATAACTCGGATACTAATATGGCGTGTACTTTGGTGTTATCAAAAGAGGATAGAAGATCTGGATAGTGAGCCGGAATACTCTGAGCATTTATGTGAACCACGTTGAAATTTTTAGGATAGGGAGTAAAATAAGAATTTAAACAGTCTCTTAGAGGAGTAATACTCTGGCAGCTATTAACACTAAGATCTTCTGAATCAGAAGAAGAAGAATAAAAAGAGTCCATGGAGGAAGTGTCAGTCATTTTTTTTCACAGTTTTGTGAAATAAACAGAAAGTAACAATACAGTATATATGTTTAATAAATAAGTAATAAATACATACACCAAGTGTGTATTAATAATTAATATGATATGTAAATTTAAATATGAAGATGTAAAAAATAATAATAATAAATAAATAATAAATAATAATAAAAAAAAAAACAATTAAAAATAATAATAAAAAAAAACAATTAAAAATAAAAAGTAAAAAATAAATAAATAATAATAATAATAATAAATATAAGCACTTATTAATACTAATTTCATTCAATATGAATATTAATATAAACCTAAAAATTTACTAAATTTTTCACCCACCTGCCGGTTGCCATAGAAAAATCTTACAACAAATACATATGTAAAAACTTCGTGATACAATGTCGGAAGTAAAATCTTATCACTACAAAAATTTACAAATTATCTTATTACTACAAAAACATATTAATATTGTAAAATAGTACAAAACTTATATTAATCGTAAAAAAAAAAAAAGAAGGAAATAAAAAGTAAATTAATTATGAAAAAAATAAAGAAATAGTAATAAAAATATATGAACAGAAAAAAAAAGTATTGTCAAAATACAATTATGACATAATATGCAAAAAGCTACACGTCTGTTTTAGTTTTTAATCTGTTGTATAGAATAATATTACTTTTGAAATAAAAACGTAAATGTAGGTAGTAAGAAAAAAAAAATAACAATTTTTACATATACTGTGAACTTGACAAGCAGAAAGTAAACAAATCACAATTATCTTTTTGTAAGTCGTTTAGGACGTGCACCTGTTACCTTTTGTGTAGTTTTATTAACGAGAGTAGTGTTTTGTGGTGATTTAGAGATTTTTAATTTGTCCAATTCTGAAGAACACTCAATTCGATGCCTGGTGCCGTCAGGAACTATTATATGGATGTTGCCGTTTCTCGTCCAACACTTACTGACACCAAAAAGCTGTCTCGCCTGAAGGAAGACTGCATGACGGGGTTTCGTTAGAAATTCTGACTGCGTAATCCCAGTACCTTTCAGTTTGGTTTTGGCATACCAGACTTTATCTCGAGTGGAAACTTCTGAAAACTTGACGACAACTGGGCGAGACTTTTCAGAGGGATGTCCTAGCCTATACGACGACTTTATACTCGAGCTTGAAAAATCTGATAGATCTAAATTATCGCCTATTACAGACACAACTCTTGCCAGAAGATCTTCCGATTTCTCCTCTGTAATGCCATGGAATAGCAATATTTTTCTTCGCCTATTCATCTCTTGACGATCGATTTCTCTGCTTATAAGTTCCACCTGCCTCTGTAGTGTGTTCAACGCCGCGAGAGTGAAACTCTTAAAATTATTGAAATCAGCCGCCAATGAAGAGGTGGTGAGTGGCGAAGCTTTGTGTAATTCTTGCTGAAATTCATTCATCTTCATATGAAACATCTCATTCATAGAGGTAAGTGATTCTTTTATTGTTTCCATGTTATACAACAGCAGGGAAAATTGTGTTCTTCAGTATACGTAAAAATGAGACTTTTAGAGTGAGATAACACTGGCCGGTGAGTAACGCAATTTAGCAAATCATTTTTTTACGGATATTCACTTAATAAACTATTATTTCGTAACAAATTTTATAATCGAATATTGGATAAAAAAAAACCGTTGTTTACTCGTTGACCGCCTACCCGCGAAAAAAACACATACACACAATGAAAAAAAAAAAAAAAAAAAAAAAAAAAAAAAAAAAAAGAAAAAAAAAAAAAAAAAAAAAAAAAAAAAAAAAAAAAAAAAAAAAAAAAAAAAACATAAATATTTGTGTAGTATCTAAATAATAATAATAATAAGACCATACCTGGAACAGCAGATAACCAGAGTCGTACATCCAGAAGTCATCTGGCGCGTTGCCCGGCTTGGTGAGATGGATCGCGAGGCAACGCTGCAAGATAAGCTGGCAGCGCTGCCCCCCCGCTCCGCGCCCACTCATGCCTTAGGCGGGCGGTGGCATGCTCTGCAACAAAACATAAAAATAAATAAGTATTCTTTATTCCTGTATATTAGAAACATACCAATGAAAAAAATATATAAAAGTAAGTTATTTTACTAATAGTTGTTCTTTTTTTGTACGTTAACAAAACTGCAAAACGCGCGACTAATTAAAGTTTAGTAAAAAACAATTATCATAATTACTTCCGTATACGGTAGTCCGTAGACCGGGTCCGGAGACCTTAGTATGTAGACACTCCGTTTGTTCTAGTTGTTAGTTAGTCGTTAAAAAACATTAGGTATAATCATTTACCCGAGTTAGAATCGAATTCATGACCGATCACAGTTTTACGCTGCGCTACAATGGCCGCAAAACAAAACTTGATCCATGAAAAATAGCATGTTTCATAAATATACACATGAATAGATTTTACTAGGGGATATTAACAAAATACCCCCAATATAAACTCGTAGTGGTAACTAATTCGGTCGACACGCAAGAAATTCATATTACAAAGTTTGTATATATTTTTTCATTAGCATATTTCGTCAACAGTGGCCAGTAATAATAATAAATAAACATTCTACGAGTATAAATGACAAAATATGACTAACTTAATATGACAGCAGAGTAAATATAACCAGTTAGTAATAAAGTACAGTACAAGTTCTCCCTAGTAACGACAAAATAATTGGACTATTTATATGAAAATACGCATAGATTTCGATCACACTTCTATATAATAATCTGATAATTTATACGATGTCGTAATAAAGCCTAGTGTATATTTCAGAATTACTGTACTGTAATATATTATGTTTATTTTACAGGATAAATTAGACAAAAGCACTTTACTGAATAATGCCATTTGTGGAGTATAAGTAACTTTCATATACGGCTATAAAGTGTATCTTTGATTTTGGCTTTGTTTTTCGTTTTCTTTGCCTTTTCTAAACAAAATAAAAAAAATAAGTAAAAGAACATAATATGTATCTACTATCTAATATTTTTATATTAGATATTACAAAAGGACAGATAATCTCATTATTATATACGATTATTATATTATATAATCTCATTATTATATTATATATCGTATATTTTTTAGCTTCATACTTTTTTCTGCATCGCAGGTAAGGCAGAAAGAGGGTAAAAGCACTCCAATCTACACTTTCCCCAGCGACTTACTGCAGCAAACTCTCTCTTCTCCGGAGCGGTAAAATATACAAATATTTAAAATATAAACCTTACCCCAAATGGGAATCGAATTGACAACCATCACGTAAACAGAGACATTGTCACTCTACACCACGAAGACCACTTATTAAAATTATAAACAGTAAAGTGCAATGACGAAAACCATTTCACAAATAAATAATGTTTATTCGCAAACAAGACGTGCAGCGTGTAGCGTGACCGGCTTATGTAAGCACGGAGGTGGACGCAGGAATTATTTCATTTGTCATTGGATTATAGGGACACCTGAATCAATAAAGCGTATGGCCACAATTTATATCACATCTTAGCGAATTGTGTAACACTTGCGACAGTGCGACAGAGCTGCATTCTCGGCTAGTTGCGGGGAAATATGGCGATTTGACCGATTTGCGAGAAAGAGAATCATATTCTGAATATATAATGTAATAACAATAAATTGAAATGATTGAATTTAATGCCTGTTTTTTTTTAAATAAAATATTTTTCAAATTGTGCAATGATGATGTTTTTGTGTATTTCAATATTTATTGCAAAGTGTTATTGACAAATTTAGAATATGGAAAAGATTTTAGAAAACATTTTAAAAATTTTGAATGCAACGAGATTCAACCCTGTGCCTCTTAAAACAGAACATTTTTATATGTGTTTTTCATTTACAATGGTTACTTACTACTTATAGCATTTGTCTAACTGACGCCACTGGTCAAAATTTAATTCTTAAGATTATTTACGTAGGTATACAAATTTTACAAATTTCAAAAATATAATAAATTAAATAGTTTGGTTCCTTTCAATATTTTCTTAACAAAATTATTATTAAAATTAAAAGTTTATAACTAAGCTAATGTTAGTAAACCAATGGTAGTAAACCAATGGTAGTAATATAAACTTATTAAATATTTGTTTTCAAAATGAAGTAATATAATGACTTCATTATATACGAAAATAGATTAATATGAATAACAATATTTCAAATATTTTGTCCACCATTATTTAAAAAACAGTCAAACTTTAAAAAATATCGGTTACGTCAACACTCCATAGTACAAACAAACATACGTTAAAAAGAAGAACCTTGGAAAATAAGACAATGTTTTACACAAATATCTTGTGTACACCATGAAATGCTAAGCAAATAGGTTTTTCAACAAGTAAGGCCCTTGACATGATGGTTTGAGACCAAGGCGATAAGCTAATAGCCATACTGTGTCCTTTCACGCAATACTTTGCAGTTTACATAATATTGTTTGCACTGGGCCATAGATCACTAAGATTGGATCTTTGTACGAATAAATTAATGTTCTTGAAGAATTTTTTTTACTACTCGCAGTATACACGAAATGAACCCATTTCGAGAGTAAGCTAGTGAATGCGTGATGATAGCATTATAAAAAGAGTGATCTGGCGGAGCAAACGGAAGTTGAGAATAAGATATAAGTTAGTGGAGATGGAAAGAGAGTTTTTTTTTCAGCTTCACGCTGAATCCCGGACACAGCAGGGTAGGCAGAGAGAACCTAGTGTTAAGACACTCAGTTCCCCACTTTCCGCCAAATTCGGAGGCATTGCATGTTAAGTGGCGGAACTTAACGCCGCGCATTGTTTCGACACCAGAGTGAATATTTAGTCCCGTGGGGGGACGGGTTAAGAATACAATTCCCCCCCGCCGCCGGGTAGCGTCCCGTAAAGGCGGGTAACCCAGTAGTTTGGTGGTAGGAGATTCGTTTTCCAACTGGCTCGCGACCACTATCATGTCAAAGACGAACCGCCAAATATCTTATGATGTGTTCCGGTTCGATGGCATGTAAGCCAACTCTCCCTATTCCCACCATTCCCATCCTTCCTCCCTCCTTCTATCCTACATTCCCAAGGCTGGCAACGAATCCATAACTTTAATGTTGAGGATGTCTATGGGCGAAGGTAACCGTTTAACACCAGGTGGGCCTTCAGCTCGTTTGCCTTCTTTATTCCATAAAAAATATATATTTCCACTCAATAAACGTAAGAGAGTTACGTTTCGTATATTACTCGAGAGGCAAAAAAGGGAGCCAGTTACGTTTTATAGGTTTTAGTTCAACCATATAGAACACACTCGTTTTTTGCTATACCTATTATTATATCAAATTGCAAATGATATGTATAACTAACAATATTCTAAGTAAAATTTAATATTCTTGTAAAATTCATTTACATATCTTTTTTCTAATGAAAAAAGTAAAATAAAATTCATTATATTAACGTAATTTTAATTATATAATCACATAATGTAATTTAAATGAGAATTTAAATGTGTTAAATTAAGAATAATAATTTAGTATACATACATACTGTTAAAAAATATATATTTTCCATGACTCTGTCGAATGAAAAAGTCTAAACAGAGACAGAGACTCAAAATCCATATTAAATGTTTACATATTTTAAAAGTTTTCTTAAAAAATGTAAAAGCTTCATCTAGGTAGGCACAGGTAATAAAAAAATACTATTTTTTACACCTAAAACATACACAGAAAGGATATTATTCAATAAACAAATTACTTTTTGACAGAAAAACTTTGGCAAATCCATCTTAATTGCAGGCACATTCTGTAAAATTAACAGGTAACAAATTCATATCAGTGTTAAGTAACACGCGGTAATTGGATTAATAACTTCCGTCAACAACTAAGTTAATAACTTGTCGACAAGATACCGCGCGAAATATGGTAAAAGGTTTTGAAAACCAACTTAAGTGAGCAAATAAACTATGAATTAGGATTAGACTACTTAACACTTAGTTAAACATAATCAATTATGTAACACTCGTTAAGTGTCCAGGCTTCGCTTTTAAATTATTTCAAATGTATATTGCATACATACATACATAAAAAGAATCAATTATAGAAATTAGTCAAAATCAGTACTTTCTTCAAGGGTATTTAATTGGAGGTCTATGGAGGTTGAAAGTGTCGTTCACTCAAAGCAATATTTGAAATAATTTCAATACGCCGGCTTGATAAAATGCGTCGGTGGATTTCGCAATACGCAAAATTTCTAAAATGGACGTGTAAACTAAGAGCTGAATAATGTATGACTAGGACTTGAGCTCTCTAAGTACGATACATAATGAAGTAAAATTAAAAATTACGTGAAGGTAAAAATATGAATTAAATCAACAATTCGTACTGCATTTTCAAAAGTATGATAAAGTAATCGATTTCGATTTTATGCATTCATATCATATCAGGATAACATATGTAGATAGATAAACATGTATATAAAGCTATTCGAAACTATCATGGCATATAAAATATCATGACAATGTCAGACTGTAGACTCCGTTGCTTGTAGATTTGATTCTCACTCGGTGGATTACTTATGCTTAAATAATTTTCTTTGTTCCAGTTTTGAGCTACTATACTTGTAGGAATAAAGTAACTTAAATTAACAGGACAGGACAAATAAAGCCATATCGATTTTAACCTGACAAAGAGGCTAATATAATTATAAACTAATTCCTAATTGACAAACACTTACTGTCCTTTTACAGCAGATTACTCATTACTATTACAAACAAGGAAATAATTGGATACATTAATTTATCCTTTAGAGCGACGAATACGGCATTCAAATTGCACACTAAACATCATAGCGGAAGTTGAATAATTATATAAAGCGACATAATTTCAGTGTCTCAGTAACGGTTCTTAGACAACGCATTTCCATAATCGGAAATTTTACCTCACTTTACATCCCTTTGATGATTTTCTCCACACGAAAATTAACTCTAAATTAATAAGAATAGGAGTTATTTTCTTATGAATAACAAGTATAAGTTAAAAGGCAAATGCTCACGTTATGGACACTACAAGTTAACAGCCAGTACAATACTGTCTGAATCATGTTACACAACATTTCGTTGATTTATTCTTCTCCGACGTGAAGAGATTTTAGCTAAACCACAAACGAACGTTTATTATCAAATTGTTTAAATTAAATATTTCGTTAATGCAGCTTTAGAGCAGAAATGGATTATTCCATTACCGGGATAAGTAATGAGTCGTAACCGTCGACAGTTAACGTATTCTGCAACATTCTTGGCAAGAAACGTCTACATTTCAAATAATAATTGTTGTTTATGATTAAAATCTTGTTTATTGTGTTAGTAATATAATTTAGCTAGAAATTATTAATAAATAAGCTGAGTGGAAAGCGAGGTGAAGTCATGAATAGCGTACCAAGTGTTGTTAGGTTAAAAGTGTAAGGACCCAACGAGATTTATAGGAATTACGACTTATGGAGTTGCGAAACATGTAGATAAAGATAAATTTTAAGATCACATCTATATACAATTACATATACAATTTGCGCTTCTTAATATATACGTAGAATATTAAACTTGATAATAAATCTTAGGTAAACACAACAATCGTGTACAGTCTGTAATTTATTATTTTAAAATTAAAACATAAAATGGTTATTAACAACAATCCATAGAAAAAACGTCGTTTTTAAATAATACAGAACTGATAACAACATTGTGAATTTACTATAAGCAAAAACGAGTTCTTTACAATAGAATTCCATATTCAGCATTCCTGAAACCACATGAATTAAATGAATACTAATTCAAGGTTTGCACCAACACGGAATAAAGCCGATACGATCCAATTATAAAATCAACAATCGCGAATTTATTTATTATTGCTTCGGAATGCTGGATTTGACTTAAATGGTCAGCGCTCGGTTCCTACCATTATTAAGTACTGGAAAACAATTGGTCTTGCAATGTTATGAAGGGTTAAACGATTTGACCTAGGATAAGCGTAAGCTAAACTGGAAACTGGAGACTTAAAATTAATATAAGAAAATATATAGCAATAGGTAATGAATTGAACGCGATTGTTAAGTGTGTGAGACATAGAGATATTTTTTTCAGCTTCAGGCTTTTTCCATTTTTAAGGGTAACTCAGTGTCAAGACTCACCGTTCTCCATTACCCGCTTTTCACATACCCGAAATCGAGATACTTGTTGAGTGGCGGAACTTACCGCCGCCCTATGTCTTAGGTCCCAAAGCGGAGCGGAGCATATAATCATTTCCCTGAGTGAGAATTGAGCCAAACGTACGTTCTGATTTGGCGAAATCAATATTTTTGTTTAATAGTAATATTACATTTAGTAATATAAACATGCAACCGAATTCGGCAGAAATTGGGGAACGGAGTGTCTTAGCACTAGGTACCCTCTGCCTACCCTGTTGTGTGCGGGATACAGCGTGAAGCCAAAAATAAATAAAAATGCAAACAACAATTTACTTACTTAAGTCGTTATATCAGAATTTTAGATTTTTATTCTATGCGCTGCAATGATAAACGACGCGTCGTCTAAATGTTCCGCGGAAGGAACGATAGATCAATTGAACTCATTTTTCATCGCATGACGCGAAGGCGTTGTGAAGATGTCGTTTTTCATTTCAGATTTCAGCGAGACGTTATAAAATTTTAAAAAGTGTGCTATGAAATATTTTAAAAATGCATATAAGTTTTCCAAAAAAGGGCTGTTTAAATATTATTTAATGAATTATACAACATGAAGTTACAAGGGACTTATTTACGATAAAATTTGTCTGTTGCGTTTTTCTGCCCACTGTAACTACGGAAATATTAAATTACTTAGTCTGTAACTTAGTGTCTATACACACACACTTACAGGCTCTTTGGCTTTGCTCATAAAAGTTCATTTTTTAGCTGTTCTAAGACAAAGCGCGGCGTTAATATCTGCCACTTAACCTTATATCTCTAATTCGGGCGAAAAGCCTGCTATGGTCTACTGGAAAAGCAAGAAGTTAAAAATAGTGTCTTCCGTGCTTTCCCATAACAAGAAACCCTTCCTCCCCAAAAAAAATTAGGAAAAGTGCATATTATAGAAAAACAATGTAACTAGACATGCCGACTACGAACCGACCGAAGACCAACGAACGAGCGATCTTATAGTGCATATGAAGCTAAGCGTTTCGCATTTTCGGCATCGCGTGCCTAGTTCACAAATTGCCGTACTCCATTTTGAGAATTAAGGCCGTGGCACACCAGAGCTGTCTGTTGTCGGTCATTATAACGGCATCACAGATTCTGGTTGTGTAACCATTGCGAATTGTGTTTTTACATCACCGATTGTATCGTCCCCTCGTTTCGTTAAGGAAACTATCGCTTATTAGGTGTTAGAAAATTGTTGGTAGTCTGGAAGTGGCTGCTTATTGGATGGAGTAAATGATGATCTGAATTCCATATAATAATAGTTGTCAAGATGTTATGAAGACTATTATAATGTAAGTGACAATTTGCATTGAAGATACGTAATATATATAGGTTGGGTAGAAATAACGTGAATATAAGATGTTATTTATGGTGGCGTTGCTTTTATTTCTTTCTTCTAGCATAAGATAAACATAGTGTCAATACATTTCATCTTCCACTTGTCGCCCGAACCCGAGATCTTGCGTTTTGAGTGGCGGCACTCAATGCCACGCTTCACTAGAGCGGAGAAATGAAAATAATAATATTAACATAATAATTCTCCCGAGTGGGAGTCGAATTCATGCTGCTGTAATCGGTCCCTCATATCTGAGGATCGTTGTCAGCATCAAGGTCAGGGTTGCATTTGGAGCGCATGTTCTGTCTCCACTCTCCACCGGTGTCTATCTAGCGCGTCTCTTTCAAATCGAATTCTTAATTCTTCTTAATAGTAGAAAAAAACTAACGCTCATCATCGCAATTTCTTATAATACACATTAATAAAAAAAAAATCATGTCAAGAATCATAATAAAAATTGACAACAACTCATTTCTTTTTTAAAACGACCACCATTTGCATAACACTAAAATTTAACACACAAACATATACATACAAAAAAATCTGCTAATGTCAGTATCGGTATTAAAATATAATTAACAACAGAAAACGTGCCTTCGTAAGCGGTTTTCTTATTTTCGTTTCTACATTATAAATATACAATAAAGTTAATGTGCCTGGTTACCTAGTTTCTAGACACGATCGAACTTTCATCACTTTTTGCATCGTTCATACCATAAAGATGTCCGAAGAAAGTAATCACGCGGGAAAGCCTGGTTGTAAGAGGCATAAGTTTTATTAACACGTGTCCATATGTATGTAGGTTTGTAATGCTATTTATTTATGAACATATTGACATGGTATTCCGCCATATAGAGCGCCTGTATTAGATAAAAAATATAGGAATATTATATTGAGAAAAATAACAAATTTAAGCTAAAAATGATGTTTTTGTTTGAAAACTCATGGATTGATTGCTATTATATTTTTTTAAGCCGTATTGGTCGACTGGTTACGCTTACGCGGTGTTGTGTTCCGTACACTGTATTTCTAACTTGCCTTATCACATAATTTCTGTTAATACGAGAGAAGAAAACGAATAGTAAAATAATCATATATTTTGCGATGGTATAAGTAACGTATACCTAATTAATGCCATGATGATAAGAAAATATTACGAATTATAATAAATTATTAACATGTAATATAAAAATCATATCATCATAATAATAACAAAATATTTATAAACCAATATTACAACAACAATTGTTATAAATCCAGTCAAAACACTATTATATCAACTAAAGGCCTGAAATACCATATACCTACGCTACATAAATAATTGAACTTGACATTAAGTGCGCCGGAAGCGTCGGTTACGCAGGCTTTAGGGATTAGCGCGTAGCCTGTGCGTGCTTGCCCGTTGAAAACTGTTATACGCTTTTATTAATATTCTTCACGTATTTAGTATAAAATTAAATAGATTTAATAATTAATTTTAAAATAAACAAATAGCTACAACTAACCATCTGACATTTTTTTGTTATAAAGAATGAATATTTATAGTAATTGTTACATTTGAATTACGCAATAAGCTAAAAAAAACAAAAATTCCAGTTAAATAACATCAACAAATTTAAAACAAAAAAAAATTAAAAATAGGTTATCGTAGCTCAGTGGGTCTAATATTAAACGTGATGGTTTAAGGTTCGATAACCGTAACTGAAGGGGCTATTTTTAAATTATTTTTCTATCTCACCTCTGTTAAGACTAAACTCAGTATTAGGAGTTCCTTTTCAAATACAATAAGTAATAATAATTGAATAAACATTAATTAAATATAATTTGTTAATTTAAAGTACGGAGTCAGTGAACTTCTATAGATATACTTATACACATCAGTCACAGTCACAGTCAGAAACAGTTATAACCAATTCACCTGCGACTACAGAATGCTAAATAAATTATTATGATAACATTGTCCATATAAGCTTACGCTGATCGTTTGAATTTCCGTTTTGCGTTACATAAAGAAAGTGTTATATGTTACATATAAGGACAGAGGAGGTAATCTTTTTTTTATTTCGTATTCGATGATTAACTGTCAGGTACTAGTGACCTACATTATATATGATATAAATTATGTAAGAAATTAAAATTCGATTAATTTTCTTAAGAAAGCCAGTAGTGGCGCAGTGGTACAAAGTGTGAGACTGGTTGTGAGTTCGATTTCTACTCGAGGTGTGGAAATATTTAATATTTTCATTATCTTCGCTATGGCGCCCAGGCACTTAATATGCAATGCCTTCGAACTCGGTTCGGCGGAACGTGAAGAACGGAGTGTCTTAACACTAGGTTCCTTCTGCCTACTCTGCTATGTGGGGGATACAGCGTGAAACTAAAAAATTTTTCGATGATAACCTGTCAGGTACCTATTAGTAATCTACATTATATATGCTATTAATTATGTAACAAATTAAAACTCGATTAAATTCCTTAATAAAATGTGTTGTCTTTCGTTCTCGTTTGGATTAATCCGATTAAAATAGTTTTATTTCAAAATATTTTATTCCTTTCGTTTCGTTTACTTTGGTCATTAGATTTTTACTTGATTTCAATTGAATTGCTAAAGGCCCCGTTGATGCGTAAAATCTGCGTTGTTAGCAACTTAGCAACCAGTTGTTCCTTTTTACAAATTATATCAAAATATGTTGTATATTTTTTATTTCATATATTTTTAATGCATTATTATAAATAATATTGACCGTCTAAAGGTACTTCTTTACGATCGCGTTAAATGTCCCATCTATCATACTTGATATATTTTATCCCGGCACTTTTAAGCTTTTATACGTTTTCTAAATATTTTTTTTAAATTGTCTAATATTTTCAATTCTTATGTATGTGAATAATAATTAAAAAATGTTAAAAATATGTGAAACTTCTCTACAGTATTCCGAATAATTCTGAACAGCGAGTTCGAAACTTATTCTACACGTATTTTACTACAAGTTTCCTACATTCCTTACTCAAAGTCTAAATAGTTTAAGCTCTTACAAAACAAGAGCTGAGGACTAAGCTATAAAATCACTGCAATAAAGACATCATTAAATTTCAAATACTCATAAATAATCCACATCTTATAGGGCAATTTATACTAACAGAGAACAGCCATACCATTTAACTCAAGTTAGTCATATTACCTTCTTTGCCAAACAATCGCTATTACAATTGCGCGATGTCATAGTAAATTTAACTTAATCGTTTGAGACTTGGCTCAATTTCTTTTAGAATAATAAAATTACGACACTTATTATGTTCAATTTTGTCCACTGCGTAATTGGTTGTATTAAGTTCTGTTTTTCATTGTATTGGAGTTAGCTCTTTGGGTTTTTTTATTTGCGACTTATTTATTATATTGTTTTGGCACACTCCTAACGTTGGGTAGATAGATTCTAGGGTTAGATGTCAATCGAAAGAGTACTTACTATACAAACACTTCTGACTTTTCTTAGATTTAACATTTTAAAGTGTTATTTACACACTTAGTTTAGTTTTACTTAAAAACGTATAAAAATTAAGCGCAGCGGGATTCGAACCCGTGCCTCTGAAAAACTGTCCAAACGCTCTAACCGCTAAACTGGATAGATGGTATCGATTCCGGCATCGAGGGCACTGTGTCTCTAAAATAAGTAGAAAATAATAAAAATATCTATCTATAGTACAATCATTATCTATTTTCTCATCTACATACTATATTAGAAACTTACTAAAAAAGTCTGTAAAAGAATAAACTAACTTCTCCTATAAACCTGCTGAAGTCTAAAATTCGAACCATTTCGATTCGCCTGCATTGAACTAATTCCAAAACACTTGAGAGGTGGGCGGGCATTGACACAACTATGTCGAGCGACATCTGATCTCGTAGGCATACCTGTTATATTTCTTCAAATATTCCAATCTATTCTGTTGCAACTCTAGTTTATTACTAGATATAAATATGGATTATATATTAAGTCACAGTTACGTTAATTGCTGTTAATTCTGAATTGCAGAATGTATGGTGATGAAGGTAAGATAATTGGATTTGGATTTTTTTTTTGCTTTTTGCTTTTTTTACGCTGTCTGCCTTACTGGGTAGTCATAGAGAATGGAGCGCTATACGCGGTCCCTGCGTACTTCCTTCGCCTCGTCCACTGTCATCAACCTCTTCATACACACCCTCCGGTGGGTCCTCATGCTTTTTACGTGACCTTCCTCCAGTATCGTCAATATTGTGTTCTTGAAGGTCAACCGAGGTATCCCCCTGCCTCTCTTATTACTTTATTTTTTATACATTATATATTCACTAAAGTTGCTAAGTTGTGAAGTTGACTGGGTTTTTTTCTTATTGTAATATTCATGATTATATCGTGAAAAAACATTATCAGAAAACGTATAAAAATTTAGAAAACGAGATTCGCACTCACGCCTATTGGATTCCAGAACTGTCCAAGCGACCGATAAAATCCTGCGTTCTACCTTGCTTTACAGATATTTCTACTAAGGTTTTTAATAAGAGTGGGAATAATACTATAAAAATGTTTAAAAAAATCCATCTAAAATATAAATTCACTAATATAAGACAAGACTAATATAAGACAAGCTACAGGTATGAGCTTTAAGTTGTCTTATATCAGTCAATAGTAACTTTTGATTTACAATTCCACTTACATCCCAAGTGTTCGTAAATCATTTAAAAAAACAGCAATATATCATAGAGATTGAACGACAATCATTTTAACATAAACTAGCTCTAAACAAATGGATATAATTGTAAATTATTAATTTTCACATAAACTTCAAAATATTATGTGATTACGGTGTTATTATATTGTGCTATTAAAAAGGAATGACTATTACTAACTCTATACTGTAAACACTAATCCTGTAATTTTCAATATTAAATCTTAGAACATAACAATAAAAACATGTCATAAAAAGGACTTAATATACATTGAATTTCTAAGCAGCTTCACGTGTTTGCCCACAGAGAAGAATAGTGAGAATCTAGTGGGAAGACTCTTCGTCCTCCACTTTTTACCTCAATTTCAGGCCTAAACGCCGCGCATTGTCTTACTAGAGAGTACTGAAAATAAATTGTATTTAAGTTGTTATATAAGATGTAAGACATTTAACATATTAAATTGTATTTAAGTTATTTTCATTTCCGCTCTCTTCTCCGAGTGGGAATCGAACCAACAACCATCGCACTGGAGGAAGGTCACGAAAAAAGCATGAGGACCCCCCGGAGGGCGTGTATGAAGAGGTTGATGACAGTGGACGAGGCGAAAGAAGTATGCAGGGACCGTAGCGTTTGACGTTCCGTTCTCTCTGACTACCCCGCAAGGAGTACAGCGTGAAGCTAAAAAAAAAACATCGCACTTACAATCATAGTTGTCCCACTATGCCACTAACCCCTTAATTCACCTAAGTATTGAGATAAAATCAACCATAATTGCCTTGAATATAGTTGACATTTATTAAGAAAATGAATACCGTTTCTAGGTCCGTAATTTACACAATCGTCACGGTTACTCGGACTTAAGTAATTTTTATGTGAACGCTAAACGCGTTGGCGTAAATACGCATTTTCATGCGGTAAGGTTTTGTTTGGTGTTATAATTGGTGTTATATGTAAATTTATAATTTTAATATTATATTATATTAGTTCCACAGTATTACTAGATCTGCTAAAGGAATGATGAATATAAAGTAAAGTACCCAAAGACTTTTTACAATAGACGCTTCTTTATGTGAAAAATAAATTAATTGTACAGTTACAATAAAAGTTTTTAATATAACTTGTTATTTCATATATTTTTGTTATTAAAAAGTTTCATTTCTTTATTTGAGTTTAGTACATTTAAGTTAAAAATATTGCCAGTGGCAAAGTGTCCACAATTCTCATCTTTTATAAATTATTGGTCGAGGGATCTTAGATTCCTAATACTTTTTTACCAATACAAAAATTTGATACTTCGCTACTGCTTATTATATATTTTCATATAAGTTGTACTGCCTTTAAAAAAATATATTAGTTTGGTGCCTTGAGGCCACAAGCAAGCTTATGATCGAATAATCTTTTATATAACTTGTATCCCCTATTTTATTATTAACTCAGAGCCACTATAAAGAGTTCAGTACGTTACCATTTAACGCCACCATAAAATTTGCAATAAACAAAATTAGTTCAGACAGTAGCGATGGAAGTTTTTAATTACATTATTATGCACTGAGGGTTTATAGCTTGTTATTTGGCAAGTTTTAATTACTTTTTTTTAAATAATACATTTTATTGTCAGCAAGTGACAGTATTTGATTCTTTAACGTTTTCTACTTCAATACTTAAATAAAGTAAGTTAAAAATGTTTTTTTTTCGTGATTTTTACACATTTTGAAATAAATATAATGTATGTAACCATTAATCGTGTAGACACTGTCTACTTGTGACCATTCACTAAAGTAAAGTATTCTAAACGTCGGGTTTTCAGAAAATGTGTTTTCGAATACCATAAATATATGCGATTAATCCGGTTGGAATAGTTTAATTTCAAAATCATAACAGCTTAGTTGTGCTTTCTTAGGCTTGACTTACAGCCAGAACAGTCAAAATTGTCAATGTGATCAAAATAGCCCCTCGAATTCGGCCATTCCGTATACATTGCCTCTTAACAGTAAGACATGAAATAAAGTAATGCTCATACAAAATCTCATAGGTATAGTTACTTAGTCCATTACTCCAATTTGTATACTAGAAGTACTTTTGCTTAAAAAAATACATTAAACGATCATATATTTTAGT
Source organism: Dryas iulia moderata (assembly GCA_019049465.1). Classification (NCBI taxonomy): domain Eukaryota; kingdom Metazoa; phylum Arthropoda; class Insecta; order Lepidoptera; family Nymphalidae; genus Dryas; species Dryas iulia. The sequence continues at coordinate 4,045,294 of CM032425.1, forward strand.
TTTCAGTTTTTTGTACCAGCTAAAGCAGGGTTACTCAGGGAATCTAGCGTCAAGGGACTTTATCCAGTGTCCGCCTGAAACCAAGACACTCGTATAAGAGGCGGAACTTAACGCCGCGCTTTATTTTATTTATGTTTTTATCCACAACCGATTCGAAGTACCATGCAAACTAAAAATTAAAAAAACGTTTGTCGTTTAAACAATTTAGGCTAACTTAGCACGAAACCGTAGCTGGGAACCGTTAACTCTTCAATTTAGTGTGTATATAACACTAAAATTTTGAACAGTACGCACATCGACATCTTTTAAAGTGAATGTACGTATGTATGTACGCCGTGGGAACACACTTACAAAATAAATTACGCATAAAGTCACGGATCCGATTGTGAAAAAGAATACAGTGTTATATAAAATAATATGGAGCGGAAAGGTGGTCATATAAATTGGCCATAATGATAATTTGCTTCTTATTAAAATAATATAGTCCGTTATTGATCGTTATATTGGTTTAATATACTCATTACAGCGTAATTGTTAAGTGTATTGAATATTGAAATATTTTCGTAATAGGTATTCTTAAAAATTTAATCTTAAAAAGATAAAAGAAACAGGTCTACGCTTTTCTCTCATACCTCATAGGGGTAGTTAGAGAAGACGTAAGCGTTAAGACACTTCGTTCTCCGCTTTCTGTACTAAATTAAGACATTGCGCGTTAAGTTTTGGAACATAACGTCGCTTTGACGTAAGATCTCGGATTGGAGAAATAAAATCAATATTATATGATGATTGATCTCTAGAGTGGGAATCGAATCCACAACCGTCACGCTTACAGTCCAACGCTGTCTAAGTGCGCCATTTATTTCTAAATGTTTACATACAGAAGAACTTTATAGGAATAGTACGAAAAAAATGAGAAAGCAAAATTATTGTTGTACAAAGATCCAGTTCGGACAAAATTGTCTTAATTAATTCATAACTATATTTAGGAGTATAAATCTATATCTAAAATTTTGATAAACAATATTAAACACAAATTATATTTTTAAAATATCTACTCTATACTACGACTCTCAATACACGTTAATACATTGTCCATTCACTCTATCAATTTTCTATACAAAAAGCAATATTACGAAAAAAAAAAATTAAAAAAAAAAAAACAACAAAAACAACCATTTGAAAAAAAAAATGAAAACATTTACAATCCAACTACCAGCAATATAATTTTGCAACTTTACAAAATAAGTAAATACTTTAACTTATAAAAGATTCTGTGAAATATCAGTTTGCCTCATCTCCTCTAAAGTGCAGACGTGCGTACAATTAGTCGCGTGAACCAAGGACGCAAGCGACGCGCGACCGCCCATTGTCTTACGAGTTACATGTCACCGTTTAGTTTTTCTACGGTTACCCATTTAAGAGGATGACTACGTGACTTTATGGGGACCTATTCTTGCTAAGTAGTAGTTTAGAAATATTAAAATTAAGTAAAAATATGGGGGATTTTTTCGAGTCTGACTGAACTTCCTGTGTTAGGCCTTTGCTATTGGTTATAGAAATAATTAAATTAAGTATTGATAAATGAAAACAATTTAATAATTATTGTTTTTTTTAGCTTCACGCTGTATCCCGCACACAGCCGGTTAGGCAGAGTTAAACAAGTGTTAAGACACTCCGTTCCCCAGTTTTGGCGAATTCGGTGGCATTGCGTGTTAAGTGGCGGAACTTAACGCCTTGCATTTGCCAACGACACCAGAGCGAAGAAAACGAAAATATTAAATATCTCCACTCCTCGAGTGGAAATCGAACTCATAACCAGTCACACTACACACTTTATGCGTCTGCGCCACACCTGGTCCCGATTATTAAGTTTGTTTTAGCAAATCATATCTAAAGTATATATTAATAATATGAAGTGATGAGAAGATAGAGTGTAACGAAGTTACTACAATCTAAATTAAATTTAATTGTAACAGTTATCTTTTTCACTGTGTAAGTAAAATGAGTTAATTAAGCCTTTTTTTACCGAAACTTCCTTATATAGTAACTACCGGTTCAGTTAAATAATATAATATTATTTAATATTAATTACTATGAATAAAAAGATTACTTAGAATTGTAGTAATTTTATAATTCATTTATAATGGAGCGACTACAACTATATATGTACCTATATATGTATTTCAGCCATTCAAAACATACCCACATCTATTAAAATATTTACTATCCACTAATAAATCAAAATAACGCATACTATAATTAGGTAGGCAGTAATTATATAATATACGACAACTTAGCCACTTTACCACCCATTTCCTTGATTATACATAAATACCGACAAACGCTTATAGCCCTTTGACCTTGCATAAGTATGGCAGTCATACCATAAATAATAATGCAATTTTTACTCCTCCGTTTCCAATTTTGTAATGTCTTCCGCCTAACCGCGGCTAATTTCTGTTCACTTCAAGGATGACAACAATGCCACATAAAATATTTTACGTGGGAATTCTTATATCTATATAAATAAGGACTACAATTTTATATATATGTATATTGTATTTTATATATTTAGTTCAGTACTCAGCTTCCTGTACGTGACCTCCGTTCTGAACTAGTCTAAGCAATGTTTATCTTTTTTGCATATCTCTATGTGGCAGTTAACCTATATGGTCTGCGGAACTGCTCGGCCCGTTGACCGTTTAAAGAAGTAATAAAATTCGTGCGATAATCTCCATTGATAATCTGGCTTGAAAACTTCAATAAATTTTATGTTTGTATTGGAATTTTAAATATTTTATGGTATATGCTAAAACTAACGGTATTTAAGAATTTGTGTAAAGTATCCTTAAAGAGTTCAAAGCTGTAGACTTTTATTATACTAAATAAAATTTATATGTGAAATGTCTTATTTATTTATGTTATTTATAATCGAGAGGCGGCCAGTCGTGGCCCAGTGGTACAAGTGTGTGACTGTAAACGACTGGTTGTGGGTTCGGTTCCCACTCGGGAGTGGAAATATTTACTATTTTCATTTCGCTCTGGTGGCAAAGCGCGGCGTTAAAATGCTCCACTTAACACGCAATGCCTCCAAATTTGGCGTAAAGTGGAGAACTGGGTGTCTTAACACTAAGATCCCTCTGCCTACCCTGCTGTTTGCGAGATATAGCGTGAAGCTAAAAAAAAAATAATCGAGATGCCACAGTGACACAGTTGTGGGTTGGATCCTGACTGGTGGAATTAATTATTTTATTTTTTTTTAATTTTTCCTCTCTGATAAGACAAATCATGGCGTTGAATTCTGCCACATAATTCGAAGTCGAGACGTTACAACGCATTTGATTAAACTGGGAACAATCTTGACACTAGGTTTTCACTGGTAGTTCTGCGGTACAGAATAAAGCATAATAGTAAAGATTAATATTGGACTACACACTTTTTGGTTCATAATAAAAAAATATATTTAAAGTTACATAAATATAAAAATAGTGAACATATGAATAAGCTCTGACATATTACTGCATTTGATTCACTTGGCTCCGTAGACCTCTAAAATATTAATAACGTATGGCTAGAATAATAATTCTAAATAATATATGTATGAAGAACAAAGCAAGCATTTAATATGAGACTTTAAACACATATTATAACACTTATGTAATATTGTTTTAGAAAACGGCTTTATAAATCTACTAGTACTAAGCAGCATTATGTATGTCATAATAATGGATAATCTTTGTTAGCTCTACTTTTTAACATATTAGAATATTTTTTTTATATATATTTAAGTTAACATCTACATAAATAAATAAAATAGAAGTATCTGTAATATTTGTAATATTACAACCACTAATATTACAGTCTTATATTAAATGCGTATGTATATCAACATGGTATATAGGTATACAGAAATAACATATTTTACAATTTTCATCTATTGGTCTGTTTGTTCCGGCTTATCTCTGGGACGGCTCGACCGATTTTGACAGGACTTTCACTAACAGATAGCGGATGTAATAAGGTGTAACGTATGCTTTAACTTTTATTTAATAATTTAAACTTTTTTATAAAATTCCACGCGGACGGAGTGGCGAGCACAATTATGTTAAAATATAACAACTCATTCATTGGAAACCAGGTGAATGAAACGAGCTTGATATTTGTTTATTTAATTAGCATCACGTCATAATTACTGTATATTATTCATAATTCTACATAGCACCGTATTTTTAACGTTTTAAACTTTAAACTATTATACCTTACAGATAACTTGTCTATCAATAACCGCAAAATTAACTGAATTTCTTGTTGCCTTCTTTTCTAGAATTTTAGAAGAATTCTACTTCGATTAAAAACAAAAAAAAATATCTTACTTATTAATGACTTAAATTAATCAAACGCAACTAATTTTATAAGCACACACATAAATTAAGCACACAAACCTTACTTTACGATGACCCGTATTTTACGACTGCCAAAACTGAGAGCTTGCTGTCATATAACTGTAATAAAACGGCATCTCTTGCCAAAAGTTACTTGTGCAAGTGTTTTCAAAGTGCAATAAGCTCATATGGGAATTTTTGACTTGAATATGACTATTTGTGCTGTAACACGGCCGTTAACTTACTTACAAAATTTGTATTGACAAATAAAGTTGCGAAGAATGCTGAGATTGTAAGAGCTTTGTATTTGTATTATGTTGAGTCGTCACGATGTAGTGGGATAGACTCTGACTGCAAAGGCGACGGTTGTGGGTTCGATTTCGACTTAAGGAAAGGATTATAAATATAATAATATTTATACCCTCTGCTTTGGTATCTAGGGTGAATAATTTTATATTATTTTAATTTGTTCGTTCGAGTAGCTAAAACAAAGCGAGGCATTGAGTTGAGCACTCAACTCACTCAATATATCAATTCCGGGCGGAATACTAAGAACGGAGTGTCTTGACACTAGGACACTACACTCTCTGTCTACCAAGCTGTGCGGAATAAAGCAAGAAACTTTTTTATTTATATCATAAAATAGTTAAAAAATTAAAGATATCATCGAAAGAAACCGCATTATCTATATTACCTGCTCCACTTTACCTGCATGCCAACATAATGTGTTATATCACAGTATTTCGGCATTGCCGCCGCGAATTCAATTGCATTTAATTACAAATTAAAGTCACGTTATAATGTACAATTATACTTAATAAGTAAAATTTTTATTTTGTACTGAGCATAAGTAGCTATTAAGACTATGGAACAATTTTTGCTTTTGGATAAATTTTATTTACAGGTCCAATAAGTATAATGCTTCGCGTGTTTTAGTAAGCACTTGAATATTTACATTAAAACAGTTTAATATTTAAATTTAAATATGTAGATTTTGTTTGCCATGATGAAATACAGTTTATACTATTATATCATACGATAATTATATTATTTAATGATCAAATAACTATAAGCACTTACGTTTCTATGATTACGTTTATATGTTACTTATAGAAGAAAAAAAAGAGTTATTTCTAGAAAAAAGTACACCAGGTTGTTTGCAGAAAGTGGCAATTTTATAATAATATTTTTGGATTATACTTAAGATATTGATGATAACAAGGAGATAAATAAAAAAACACAGCTTACAATTTCCCTCATATAGTAAAAAAATCAGGAAAAAAAATTATGTCAATATAACATTTTCTTCAATTTCCATCCGAAATCAAGATATTGCCTGGTAAATGGCGGAACTAATAGTCGCAGGTTGTCTTATTAAAAAAAAATCTTATGTATTTATATATTTAAATATTATAAAGTTTAAAAAAATTTTGGAAGTTAGATTTCAATGCACACAGAGCAGGGTACAAGGTCAGCCCGCAGTGCAGAGCAGACGGGGGTATCGATCGCAGCCGAACGCGTCTGCAACGCACACACAACCCGCATTAGGGTTGTTACGAGATGGGAATTTTAAATCACTATTTATTTATTTATTTATTACATTTAAAATGCTGGTTATTTCTGCAAAATTTACTGGATTAAAATAGCGTACTTTTTTTGCTAAAACCAAGCAATAATTTAGAGCAAAAATTTAACAAATAAACAGATTATAATTAGATTTTAACTTAACTTAATATAAAATATATAAAACCTAACTTTACCAAATTAATAATTTATTTAAATACTTTCCAATTATCTAGTTTACAATAGATATTAAAAGAAATTGTTAATTTTCAACCCTAACAATGCCATCGTCTTTATACTGCACGGACGCGGACGGTGCGATATTGGCCCGTTAAAGCTGTAGTATTAAGGGAGCCGACTGCTCTTTAGACTACCAGTATCTGTATAGAATTTTAAACGGGCAGACACTTAAATTTGAAGCTTATGCTAACTGCTTTTGCTACTCCCATGTGGTTTCGTCTGGCATATTGTTATTCTATGTTTATTATGTATATAAAAATATGTTTGTTTGTTAATTTGTTAATATTTTTATGTAGGACGGCGTCTGATTGTACATTTTATTGGTTATGTGTTCGATTCCTACTTGGGGGTAAAATAATAATTAAATTATTTTAATGGTTATTTTAACCAGTAGCAACAGGTAAGACAGAAAGGTATTTGGTGCTGAGTTCCAGCCTACCCTACTATGTGGGAAGAAGGTGTGAATCTTAGAAAAAGAGAAAGAAGTGATTTTTTTTAAATAAAACCGGTTATAATTATTTTCAGTTGAACTTAATATATATAAAAAGCACACATTAGGTATATGCAACAGAACACGATATAATTAAATCGAAATAAAGTCCAACATAATCCGAAAAAAACAATGTAATATATAAAAATAATTATCATTGCAAGTAATTTATATTTCTGTTTAAGGAAATTTACATCACATAAGGATAACGATTCTGATTTTGGCCTTAACCGCATTCCACATCTCTAGTTGAAAAACATAAAAAGAACATAATTTGAACAATGTATGCAATAATTTTTATTAGCATTCATTTTTTAATATTACATGACAGCTTCAAGCTTTTTTTTCGCATAACTTGGTAGGATACAGTAATGTCAAGATATTTTGTTCTTTACTTTTCACCTCATTAGTGGAACACAACTTTTACTTTAAGAAATCTTATCACCAGAGTGGAGAAATGAAATAATGTAACTATAATCGTTCCGCGAGTGGGAATCGAACACAACCATCATGTATACAGTCAGTCACTATCACAATGGCCCCCCTTGCATTAATTACATACTATAAAAATATTTTCATTGAAATAATAAAAAATACAATCTTTAAAGAAGTTCTTCACTGTACCTCATAGTTAAAGATCCGATTTTTTATTAAAGAAAAAATGTTTTTAAAATAGTCTTTCGGCCCCGTTACAAAGTGTGGTGTTGTTTTTTTTATAGAAGGAGAAAAAACATAGTTATATCTCGAAATTTACCATACACAAAATGGTAATTGAAAAATATAAAAAAAAACATTCAATCACTTTATATTGACCGGTAGCTAATATTTATCCTAATGAATATTCACTATAATAAATATTTATCAAGAAACAAATACGGTATGTGCGTATGAATTATTTATAGCGGGCTTAGCCTCTTGACGGATTGCGTAAGTGTTATGACGTTTGATGTAATTTGACAAACAATCTGCGAGTGACATTGATTTTGATTGTCTTCCTTTTTCCGATACATCACGTAGATACCGCCTTATTAGCATTGACACTATATCATATGTCAGATAATGTTTTATGGGATGCGATTTTAGATTTGCATGAGACATGCTTATCTCATAGTTTGACGTTATCGATTTATCCGATAAGTCTTCCGTAAGAAAGATATGTTGAGTAAATTCTAAAAATAAAGAGAAGATTTACTATTTGAGCCTCAAGACAAGGTGATATAGATATATCAATAGAGGAAGAAAATAAGTATTTTAGGAATACCATTTAAAGTTTAACTAGTGGTTATTTCTACATATACGTAGTCTTTCGTGGATCATGGCCTGACAATTATTTTTTAGCTTCACTAGGAACTTATGCCGGCAATTTGCCAAACCTATACATAGAATTTTAGAACTAGCAAATATCTAATATCATATTTAGCTTTACGCTTTTTCTTACTTAGCAGGATAGTCAGTCAGAGACCCCAATGGCAAGAGTTTCCATTCTCCACGATATTTATATTCATGATATTACAATCAACAAACAAATTAACTAAAAATAATTATCTAAGTACTTATCTTAAGTAAGACACCAGTCATTCTCTTAACAATAAAGCATAAGGCATACGATAATCGTGTCGTGTACACCTCTGTATGATGTAAACGTTCGTTTTGTAATCCCACTACCGATCGGGGTGTTCAACGTAAATGAGAAATGGGTGTTTGCTGTCAAGGTCGGTGGCTGGGTTGATAGGTATTAGTCCATCCTAGTGTGCTTTTATTTACGAACAAATGATTCCGCGCTTTATATTTCAGTTCGTAAAAGGAGATAACTCTCAATCTATTTTTCTATGTTTGTACAATATCTGTTATAGAATAGTGTACTAATATCTAATTAATGTTTATACCATCAGTGCTTTTGTGAAAATACGTTAAATATATTAAAAACTAAATAGCGGATATCTAATTAATAATTTAAATATCCTTAAAAAATACATTTAAAGAATTCAATTTTCCTAAGGGTGGAATAACACTTTAAAAATGTTTAAAAGTATTAAATATCCTTATAAAATATCCATTAAAATTGTAATTATTTTTTTATATATATATATTAGAAAAGAATTGAATTAAGATAAAAGATCTCGAAAGCGTACAAAGCTTCTTCCTATACTATTTATTCTATAAGCAGCTTGACTTATGTATTAGTTTAGACTAAGAGTCTAAGAGATATATGTTCCTTTACATTTTTTTATTAACTTAATACGAAAGACAAATCAAAAAACGTTAAAATTCATAATACTCAGCTGAGGATAACTTATTCATGTAAAAAAATGATATTCTGATTGACATCTCTCAAAATCATTTCAGAATACAAGATGAGGTATTTGTACAGAATCATGTATGGAATACGTGATGAAGTTTCCCAAAGAAAGGAAAATATACGTACCTATATCCTTGTACATGACCCAGACTGCGAGAGTGCCAAGTTTTGTACACGCTAATCAAGATAAAACACGTTTCGGCTACAAACAAACTACATTTACATTTCATTTTAGGGTAAATTTGGTGAATAATTTTAGTTCAAAAAATATCAGGTGAACCATTTTGAATATTTATTGTTATAATTTTTGTTGTCGATTTTACTGTTGGACTTATCGTATTTGTTGACATAAACTTAAATAGTTATATCAATTCTAATCATTAATATTATATCATTTTTATACATATTTAATATAATAGTAGATTTAACCGTAGATGGTAAATCAAGGTAAAATTTAAAAACAACAAATTAAATATAATAACACGTGCAATAATTACCTAAATAATTATAGGTACACCGCAGCTAATTTTATCCATTAACAAAATGACAGATTAAAAACATTAATTTTAAAATTATTTAACCAAAAAGGTTTTATTGGCCTAACCTTTAATAATTATACAATCACATGATTAGCTAATATCCTTACTGAACATTAAAAGAGGTTTAATTGGTTATGGCGTAAAGTACCGGGTTCTATTCTAGGGTCAAATGAGGCACGTCTGACTTTTCTAAATAAGGTGTCAATAGACGTAAATATACGCCAATTACTGACCATTGTTCATTTCAATGTAACATGTATACGATTTTGGAATTCTTAAGGTTACAGAGATCAAGTGATTGTAACTTTACTACAAGAAACAAAGAATATTTCTTAATTATCTATATATTAATGCGTTAAGAAAAACTTTCCGACTGTTTTTATGGTTAAGTTATGCAAACGAAGGAGTTGGTATGAAATTTAGAGTTTATATGGTAAAATCTATAAAATTTATTATTTTTTTTTCAGCTTCACGCTGTATCCCGCACACAGCAGGGTAGGCAGAGGGAACCTAGTGTTTAGACACTCCGTAATGTATTAAATTAATAATATAAACACCACTACCAAGTTCTTTAAAAAAATATTTTTATTATTATTTATATTGTTTAACTTAATATTTACGTGAATAATCATTTAGGATTAAAACTAGAATATGTTTAAGTCATTTTTTTTGTTTAGTTATTGTAACAATTACACTATAAGCAATATTAAGTTATGTGCTATTAAAAATATTTTTTTTTGAAAATATATAAAAAGTTGAACATCGTGGGTCTCGAATTCGCATCTTTTGGAAAACGTCGAAGTGCCCTAATCGCTAAGGTGCCCTATTCGACATACAGCTGTGTCGGACTATATTATTATTTAAGAATATAATATAATAACAGTAGATCCATATTTAGATACGTAAGATTTCTGATTGTCCTTACATAGTTTCAAGGCTGACAATGAAGCGTAACAATAAAATAATTTCACACTAACGCAAGAAAACGCTAGTGGACAATTTATTAGAAATATAGAAACTTATAATTATATTTGTATTGCAAATCGTCATTTTCAAAGTTTTAAAGTAAATTGTGTTTTATTCAGTTAATAAATTCTGATATAATTATGGCTTAATATAATACAAATGAATCTTTAACGTTACTGTGATAGGTTAAGATTGTCAAACGTCACTTCTAACCTTGTCAGTCCTAGCAAGCATACACATAAACAATTATCATTCATTTAAAACACCTATTATTAAAACTAATAGGCGATTATATATTTTTTGAATGTATATTTTTTTAATTCAACAATAAGTTTCCTTTACCATTTTCGTACCTAACGTAAAAAGCGTGAAATTATTTACTGTGTTTACACATTACGTTAGATAATAAAACGGAATAAAAAAAACAACTTGTGCTCAGTCGTGGCCCAGTGGCACAAGCATGTGACTGTAAACGACTGGTTGTGGGTTCGATTCCCACTCGAGGAGTGGAATTTATATTTCCATTTTCTTCGCTCTTGTGTCGAGGTAAAGCGCGGCGTTAAGCCACTTAACACGCAAGCCTCCGAATTCGGCGGAAAGTCGGGAACGGAGTGGGAACGAACGCTAGGTTCCCTCTGCCTACCCTGCTGTGTGCGGGATACAGCGTGAAGCTAAAAGAAAATTAAAAAAAAACAACTTAATGTTAAATCACTCCGTTCTCCATCTTCCATGCACTACACAGAATAATATACATTTTTTTCTACATAGCGGGGTAGTCAAAGAGAACCAAGTGCCGAGATCCTCAGTTGACCGCTTACCACCAGAAATGGAGACATTGCGTGTTAAGTGGAGGAACTTAACACCGCACTTTGTGTGTGTTAGGTACTAATGCGAAAAGATTAAAATAACATATAATCATTTCCCGGACCGGGAATCGAACCTACAACCGTCGCGTTTACAGTTAGGCGCCGTTTCTACGCCACGGTGATCTCAAATACTAAATAGAACTAACTTTATACTGTATGACGAAACCTAACACTTAAATGACCCAAACAAGAAGTACTAGGGATTCAAATCTACGTCTAATACATAATAAGTCAGGTTAATATTTCTGAGCCACAATGGTGTCAATTATATATTATAATAAAACACCTGAACATTATTTACTTCCTACATTTTTATTATTTATATGAAAATATATTCATGAGTGAGCGATAAACACAACACACTATCGATAAAAAAAAAACTTATTAACGATAACATCAACTCAAGTACAGTTAACACTTTTAGTATTTATTTAAATATTCAATATTTATTTTATTAATTTACACTTGAAACGTAATATATGAATATCACGTATTTAAAATTCAAATAAAAATACTTGTGGTTAAGGAAATCCTGCATTTTTGCTATGGACATATTAAATTTACTTCTTCTATCTGTGTGTTGAGTGGCATGATGTAAAGCTGCACTTTGAATAAATCGTCGAATATTATATCACTATAGTATAAAGCAAAGTCTATCTGTTTGTATATATGTATGCTTAGATCTTTAAAACTACATGTCGGATTTTGATGCGGTTTCTTTTAATAGATAGAATGATTCAAAAGCAATGTTTTTTATACATATAAACCTAGAAGTCGTAAGGAATACTGATAATTTTATAGGTTCCTTATGTGATATCGGCGCGGCGGCGCGTGCCTATAGTGAAATACTTGTGTAGTTCACGCAAGCGAAGCCACGAGCGAGCCACTAGTACTTTATAATTTAAACAAAACTAACTAGTGCATTATGTAACCCACAAACGAAACCAAATATAGTAGTAAAAATATTTATAAATAACTCCAACTACATGACGAATTAAAGATATTTGTGAGTGGCGGAACTCAAAGCCATGCTTGATTTACCAGAGTGGGAATTTTCCCACTAATAATAATTTAAATAAAATAATTCCCCCTAGCTATAGTCGAGCTCACATTCATCGCGTCCTCCAATATTAGCTACTTATAAATTGTAGTTAAATTATTTAAAAAGACTTTTTAAAAACCGTACCAAAAATTTGAACGCAACGGGATTCGAACCCGCGTCTCTTGAAATCGTCCGTATTATCATGTTGATGTCCTTTTCAATTTCCTAAGTGTGAATAACCTTTAAAATGTTAAAACTATATTATTTTACTTTTGTGAAATGTCACAAAAAATGTAAGATTAAATGTTAGGCTAAGAATGGCTGTTAATACTAAGAATTTGGAATTAATTTAAACTGCAAGGCATCTACAATGTCATAAGTTGATGTAATTTAAGCGTGATGTTTTTATAGTTTTTACGAGCGTTATGGCAGATTCTTGACCAAATATGGCAGTTATAGTCAAGTGACCGTTGCGTCGTGACCAGTCTTCAAGGCCATGTTACTATATTAATGTAATAACTTAGTCTAAAATGTTTGTAAATTGTTAGTTTACTCCATAGATTATTTGAACTTTTGAGTTTAAATATTATAAAAAAATTATATTTGAGCTTACTTTGCTTATGTTTCCTAAATATACGTATTTTAATTTATATTTTAAAATCAGCTTTTTAAGGATGAAATTAACTTTTTATTTTTTTTGATTTTTACACATCGAACACTTCGTTCGAACTCCTTTAGTTCTTTTAATTTTTAAAATTTTGATAAATGAGTATTTATAATCCACAAAGAGTTAATATTAACTTAGGTATATGAGAAAGTGATTCTCTTACCCAAAAAGCCTTTTAGTTGCAATTTAGTGATGGCAAAACTTTAAATCTAAGTAAATATCATTAAATACTTCTAAAAGACAAAAATATTTTGCAATACGTTATGATGTTACGTATCCCGCGAGAACGATAGCTCCTTCTGTTTTAAGTGCATCTTACCACATAACTATTTACGAATTGGCAAATTTGACATACTCCAGATGTCCTTACAAAGCATATTACGTTTCCTAAGCGATGCAAAGTGGGCAGATGTTTAATGGACACGGTTTAATTCTCACGAAGAGCTAAGTTACAACCGGAAGGTATTTTTATAAATTTAATTAAAAATTATAATATCTTTATCATTATTATTTTTAAGTATTTGCGAATGTCTTCAATACGAGAAGGGAACACTTGTAGTTTCTACGCTAAGTTCTTCCACTAGAACAAGAAATATTTTTTTTATTTTTTTAATATAATTGTCTGCTCTAATCTGAAGGCGCTCGTAAGATAAAAAATGAATAATAAAATAATCTTATTTAGTAGGCTGTTATTTGATGTTTCGATATTTTTGTTTATTTGATTTTTTGGGTAAATGGATAAAGTTTTTTCTATTGTTACTATTTCAACTTCATATGCTATGCTATAATATTATAATATTATACATTATATATAAAATTATAAATACTTGGCACATTAATAAGATATGTAATTAAGTGTATACATACATAAGTACCTTCTAAGTGATCAATTCAAGATATATTGATTTTTATATAATAAAAAGTTACTATTTACAGATATTATAGCATAATCTGTGTAGTGTAGTTTTATTGAAAAGGTAGGTGTAATAATCGCGATAAGTAAATAAATTACTATAATTAATTTTAATTAAACGCTACGATAAGCCATTATAACTTCCTGCCCCAATGGGAACTTATATTAACAACGAACCGCACCACTTGTAAAAAGTTCTAAATAAGCAATTTATCGACTATTTATCAAGTTTTGCCAAACGAAAGCTTTATTTTATATGTATATTTTCTATATAGCAGAAAGAAGGCAGAGTATGATCAGCATTAAGGCTCGTGGTTAGAGATATTGTAACGCAAATTTAAGAAATATTGTGTGTTAAATGACGGAACTTACAGCCACTGGTGAAAATATATATAATAATGATTATTATTATTTACAATACGAGACCGTCTTAGTACAGCGGGACATATGTAATTATGGTTGGTTGCAGGTTCGATACCCACTCCCCACCCACTTGGTTAAATTATTCGGCCTGGTACCTAAGACAAAATGCGGCGTTGAGTGACGCCACTCTGCAAGCAAAATCTCCATTTCTGGCGGAAAGTAGAGACTGGAGTCAGGATACATGGTTCTCTCTGACTACTGCTAAGCGGTAAAAACATGAAGCTATTTGTGCTACGCCATGATATGACTCAAAATAGCATAATAAACTCTTAAAAACAGATATTAAATATATTACGTTAACATTTTGTGTTCATTTAAAATATTACGTACAAGAATAAGCGGCGTCCAACAAAGATATTTAAATAACACACCGGACACATTTACATAAAGACTACTAACTCAATTTCTAACCAATGCTATAAACGACCGGTACAAGTTTGCAGATACGTTGTTAAGCTTAGATCAGACTTGAAGATGTGGAATTACGTCAAAAATTATATTTTTTGTTTTTTTTTTAATAAAATGATGCAAAAGCATGAGGATAGAAGCAAAGAGTTATTTTATATTTTGTTATTAACTTGTGTATAAACCATAATTTATTAGTATGCTAACTATCATAGCCACTGATACATCATTATATTGCCTTTTCATTGTTTTTAATTAGGTACATAAAAAGAGTTTTTAATTTTATGATTACACTACCGTTTGTTATAACTTCATATTAAAAAATTAAATTAAGTATTGTTTATGACTATAATGTGCTTACATTATAGTTCCTTATACAATTATATAAAGTCATAGCCAGTTGTGGGTTCGATTTTCACTGAAAAAAGCGTTAGTGTTACAATTATTACCCCATTCTTTGACAAAGAGATTTTAAATTGGACGATAGCCCTATTCTTGACTAAGCCTGCTTTGCGATAAAAGATGAGGTCGAAATACATACAATTTTATTTGCTTAATAAAAGTGTCTAGAGAGAATCTATTAGAAAAATAAGCAAAAACTTATACTGCCCATAAGCGTTTAGTTTTTCCATTCAGTTGTAATACCAGCAAGCCTAGTTAAGACTAGGTTTTAATGCGCATTAGCCGATCATGACTGTAGAAAGCCTTTGACTAGATTTAACTAATTATTATATAAATGTTGGATTTTGTTATTTTAGACATAATATTTATTTATTATTGAGCGTTGAGACCCACTCCACACCCACTCAAAAGACAATATCTCGATTTTACACAAAAAGAACGGAATATTTTACACTATTTTCTCTCTAACTACTCTACTAAGCGGGAATAAGAATGAAATTTAACTTATCTATCACTGCTTTCTACTTAACATTATAAATACAAATTACTTGCGCATAAAAATCTTTCAAAAATTAAATAACAAATAAAAACATTTTCCACAAAACCGGCAAAAAGCATCAAATAATATGCATGCATATGCATTCTTTATGCAATAGTTTTCGTGCAGATTAAAACTCATAGCTTAAAGCGCTATTCTAATAAGATAGGAGATTTGAGTGATACTGTGGTGAAAGTAAGAGGACAGTACATCAACAAAGCCTAGAGCATAGTGGAGTGGTGTGTGGCGCAAATACCAAAACAACAAGCTCTCTGCAACAAAAGAGCGTTTTTAAACAATGAATAAATTTTCTTTTAAATTTTTAAGTTATGTAATCTCTTATTTTGTAGTAATTTCCATATTTACGAATTTTAAATTGAAGTAATATTTAAGTAATAAAAGGAAAAATCTAGAGTATTAGTATGTACAAAAAGTGAACTTGTTCATCATTTCTTAAAGAAATATATATGAATGAATGTTAACTCATCGACTCTACATGGTTTGTCGATATTGTATAGTTAAGAACAACTAAGTAAAAGTAAGCTAAGATTACTTTATTTTCTTAGCTTTACAGTATATAGTGCATACCAAGCAAGTTTAGGCAGAGAAAAATTTAAATAAGAAATCATGCAGTCTTTTATTTATATATAATATTTAATCATAATTTTATAGAGACTTTCACACACTTAAAAAAATGAATTTTGAAAACGTTTTCTAAAATTGTCTTTTAAAAGTAGTTTAAATTTTAAAAATTATTTCTTTACATTTCAAAGCTTTTAACTTAGACCAATACCTAGATTAGCGTTTCCCTTATACTTTGCATATCGCAGAAAGCCGCGAACCCCTACTCGTTAGACATTGTGCATGCCGTGGTATTGCATGCATTTCGTTTTTACAGTTGACAGTTTGGACAGCCCTTTATTAAAGCTTACCGCACCTCCGGCTGTTTGGGCTTTGCTTGGAACTAAGAACTAGCATTAGGATTCATCGTTGTATATTAAATACTAGTTACAAGAACTGACGTCGTGCTATGATTTTTGTATGGGTATATATTAGATTTTCAGCAAAAGTTTATAGATATAATAGATAGTTAAATCTCCAGCGACAATGAAAACTACACTTAATTTTAGCATTTACTTAAATATTTTGCTAATGCTGCAATAAAATTAGAAACCTATACGGCATTTTTTTAAATATCTTAACTAAGTATGTTTTAGCCTATATGTATAAACTATTATATCATGACATATATTGTCTATGATTCTAGACTTAATGTAAATGTACACTTGTAGTCTGTTAATTGCAAATGGAATTATGAATATGTCATATCTAACTTTGTAAAATTACAGTCAAATTCGTCTTAAGTTATAGCAGTGTTTCTAATTTTAATTTACAGTATTACATTCTGTTATCCAAAAGATATAAATATTGTTTGTTTATTGTTTTTATTAGATATTGTTACAATTTTTTTAAATTAAATTTAACTAGTAATATATGCGTCAAAATAAAGCTAGATGCAGTAAAGTTTAAGAAAACATTGAAAATTGCCCCTCTAAAGTTTATGTAACTTCTCTCTAAGCATACTTCTTGTGTACTCCACTGGTACAAAGTCTAAGTAGTTTTTAATGATTGTTAATAAGCGACCTTGCCAAGGACGGTCGTTAGGGTAAATGTGAACATTATTGTCAATCAATGTAAGAATTTTATTGTACTATTTATATTAATTAGTTTTTAATTAGCTACAAGAGAGACATTTTAGTTTTAATATCATACAGGTAGTTGTTTGGTTTGGCACGAGAACCACTGCAGCATGGGCAAAACGTTTTTTGATTGTACGTAGCGACTCTAATTTTAATTATTTTGAAAAGCTGTATAAAATTTTACATTTGAGTTGAACATACAATAAACAGAGAGTGCATTAGAAGTTTTTGCATATTGTAAAGTGGATAACGGAGTGTCTGGACTTTACTATGCAGGAAAAACGTGAAGTTGAATAAAAAAAAACATTTGCGTCAAAGATGTACCTATATAACATACCTATTTAAGATCTTGTTTGTTTTTTTGACTTAAGAAATTAATAAATTAAGTTAACCAGCAATATTTTTGGATCCAAAGCATATTTTGCATTTTTTTTAAACTAAAACACCAACCTATAATATTCGTGATCATTGCATTTTTTATATTAAACGTATAATCTCAACAATAGCTATTTAAATCTTTATCAAACAATTATATATTACGATAAGGTTTCCTACAATAACCATTTAGTTGCATATGTAGATCTGCATACTCAGATAAAATTGTAACTTGTTATTGTTCCTAATGAAATGCCTTATAAGATATTTTTTCTCAGTAACCTTAGCACTAAGTTCTAAGAAGATCACCTACGTGATACACGCAAACATACCAGTCGAATCTTATTTCATGCTTAAGAGAATTACATATATTCGCTAACACATCATTTCACGCTTGATTTAACAATCAATATGCTAAGGGTATATTTTTAGTAGTATATTTATAAGTATTTTGGTTAATTACAAGGTGTTCAAGAAGGTATTCATAGTGTTAAGACACTATGTTTTCTGCCGCCTTTCCACCGAAGGAATGAAAATAATTTTCAAATAGTCATTTCTCCGAGTGGGAATCGCACCCACAACCAATGCTTTTACAGTCAGTCCCAAAGTGCCACGAAGGCAGCAATTTCTAGTAATAATATTTTAAGTTAATATTAAGCAGGATCCGTCTATTAAAGTAATTGACTTAAAATATTCAATGCTCACTCGTTTTCTCTTTCTCTCCAAAACATACATTAGATCTTCATAAGAGCATTACATTACTATTATGCAAGGTCGTTTAAGAATGTAGGTTACTGCCAAAATGAAATAAATATCGATCATCATTAGCCAGAATAAAAATAATCAAACAAATGACCACTAAGATATATTAAAGACATCATATGCTTTATTGTAACAATCAATTACGAGGTAAGCATTTTGTTTATTGATACTAGTATAAAAAAAAACGAGACTAATGTATTTTGTTACATTACAAAGGAATTATGTAACGAATTTATGTTATATTATAAAATTTAGGAGCCAGTGCTATTCATTATTATGTATTATATTCGAATAATAAATTAAAAAATAATTTTGCGTTATATAAAAAGACGAAGTCACACTGTAAATGCAGTTAGTCGTGGGTTCGATCCTTAGTTGGAGCAATAATTATATTTATATATATAATGTCAGCTTGGACTACACTGCTTTACAAGGAAAGGAAGGTATGAAACTGGAGCTAATATATGATACTGGAGCGCATAATTTATAATTTGGATAAATGCACTAAACATTTTTCCTTCCGGTAATTAATGTGGGTTAATAATTTGACTTCACGCTTCATCCCTAACGGCGTTCACAGCAGGGGTAAGTATGTTAATTTTATCAATTAATGTCAAAGCGTATTTTTTCCGTCTCTCCGGACTCAATTTTCATATCTATATTGAGGAAATCGTGGGCAAAAAAGTATGTACATATAAGACAACGACTATAGATCGCAATTAAAAGTGATACCTACAATTTAAAACATAACTTATTGTTAAAGGAATAACTTATTGTTATTTCTATTTTAAAAATATCTTATTTTGATACAGTCTGTTATACAAAACAAAAGTATACTTTCTACACAATACTTAGAACATCGAAAATAAATGATACAATTTAGTACGGAACCATTTTCTTTCCATACAGTAATAGTTAATATCTTGCCGATTCGTTGTGGCCATCGCTCAAATAAATGAAAGTGTCACGGCTATATTTGCTAATGTAAGAAAAGCGACCGGATGTAATATATGAGTTGAAGCTTCACACATTTTGACCACTTGTGGGAAAATGATCAAGTTACTTCTAGTTGACAATAATAGAATATATAATATAACTGGCAGTATTTACAATCATTTTGTACATTTTATTTACATAGTACATTTTTTTTTCATCCTCATTCATTTTTGTCGTAAATACGAGAATTAATTAATCTCTGTAACATTTATTATTTATTATGCATCTAGTCTAGTAGTAGTAGTAATAACTATATTTTTTTGTAATATTTCAATATATACTCAATTTATATACTTAATTCGTGGCACGAAATAAATATAAAGCGTAAATCAATTATATTTTTAAAATATCATATTCTGGCAAAACTTGATACTGATATTGTTTATTTATCCACCCCCGTTTTGCCACGCTGTGACATTAGATTGACAGCTCAGAGATATTGGGCTGACAGCTGTCAGTTGCAAAGGTAATAAAGGGTAAAAGTACTTCCAAGTTTCACAGTCTTAAGGGATCCGAAGTAACCGCATGTAATGCCAACTAAGTACAGATTAAAAATTCAATATTGCATTTGCATTTTGCATATTGTATAAGTTACATTATATGCTTTGCTTCCTTCCATTGCTAATTGTTTTGCGATTGAAGTAAAATATTATAATTCGCTCAATCTATAATTATTTTAAATTTATAATTTTACGTGTGAAAGTCGAAAGTTAACCTCATCGAACCTTTCAATGATTACTACTTACATGTAATGCTTACACATATTATATGTGAACATACTGTCTTGAATTTTTCGCTAAATTTATTCTTAAATAGTGCTGTACAGTATCATAACCATTATTAATTAGTCCAAATAGAACGTAGAAGAGATGAGTTCATTTATATATATATATATCTAAAGTATTGTAAATCAATTCATTCTTAAATTAAAAGATAATAAAACCTTGTTTATTTCATATTATAAAAAAAATATATTACTTTCTTAAATGTAGTGATTTAATTTGCTTAATAACGTAACAAATTGCAAAGCTGATACTAATGCTAAATAGTTTAGCAAACATATACGAATCAAGGCAATTCGACGGACGAGAGAGCTTGCAGTTACTTAATTTATTTACAACACTTACCGGGCAATGAATTTAGAATAACAACCATTACTAATATTAATCTCGTACCTACCGCATTAAGCGAAATCTCTCTCCATAAACAGATAAACCTGGGCCACTGGACAAGAAAGCAAATGAACTATAGCTGGCTGCGTATAATCGAAATTAATAAACAAATTTGTTACAAAATTGTGAAATATATCCACTGATGTTTACAATGCTGAGCTATTTATAAAATATTTGTTTAAATTAAGTTACAAGGTACTAGTAATGTAAACCGTTAATAAAATAGCCTTTTAATTGTTGTTTTTCTTAATCTAAATTCATACAAATACATGAAATTTTGCAACTCTGTTTTGGTTTATTTCTTGTCATCCGATTTGCCAGTAAAAGGCACACGTGTCCGAATCCAATGAATACAATATTTCCATACCACGAAAAACAATTTTCGGTGTATTCTTTTCACTTTCTTTTTTAAATGCATTTGTTATTGAAAAATGATAGAAAGGATTTGCAACGAATGCGTGACACCATATGATGATCATCAACAATACTGGTAGATTTGAAAGTTTTGTAATTCAAATTTGAACTTAGATTACTCATTAAATCAATATTATAGGAACAAAGCACAATTACGGAGAAATTAACGAGAAATTCTTCTAATACGTACTTGCCGACTGATTCGCCTAACAACTATTCAATTACCAATGCAAACAGAGCAGCATCGTAATAACAGTAGATTGTAATGACACACTGCATCTATTCGTACACTTGCATTCTCTCGTCAAATCCATACATTTAATGAACAATCTAACTCACATTCCACAGTTACTTCGTATACATTGCACGAATAATACGAAATAATTAAATTTCATATAAAACTAAAAGCGCAATGTATTGTTTCCAAATAGATTTTGTCGGCGAAAGCTATTTATTTGAAAAGGTTTGTAAAGTTGGCTGAGGCAAACCCGAGCGGAACTAATGGTGTGTTTCAATACAATGCGTCGTTATTGCTTTCCGAGCGACGTAATCTAGCCATTTGACTGGATGCTAGATTTAATTAGATTGGCAATTCAATATGTTTGTGAATATTAAACAGATATCAACATTCATTCATAATTAGTATCGATTTTTAATTATACGATTTCAGGCGACCGATGCTGTCTGGCGCATTATTGTGACGTTTAGCTGCTGGAAGAGCTATGTTTATAGAATAATAGTGAAGAGATTAAAATAATTGAATTCGAGTTTAGTGCAGGTTGGCTAACATTGTGTTTAATAATAAAAGTGTAAATTTTATCTTTAAAAAGAGCTGTAGAGTTCCTCGCCAGCTCTTCTCAGCAGAACTTCCGAGACTTCAAAAGAGCTTGCAAAAGACTATTTAAATAAAGGATAATTTAAATTTGATTCCTCTGAATGAAAATCGAACCTACAACCAATCGTTTACAATGAGAGAAGTTCCACTATGCCACAACGGCTAGTAATCATTTATATTATTAAAACAAATTAAAATGTTTTTCGTAGAATAGATTACTTTTCCATTAAAGACTTTTACGTTGTAACGTCTATCATAGACATAACGACCTTGATATTGAAAACGCGTCAAGTGAGAAATGAAAGTGAAACAGATTTGTTTTCTCTTTTAACGGTTACGTTATTGATGACTTAACTAATTTTAAAACCCAGCAGCGCGCTTAGCCGAGACAAATTAGGCTTTTTCTTAGAAAAATTAAGTTCATTATTATTAGTTGCAAACGAAATTATTATTAAGAAAAACAAATAACTTTTTTAGTAATATTTAATTGATATCATAATTTATTTTGATTTATTAATTTTCAAATTAATATTAGAACTATTATTATAATGTACATGTTATGAAATATTTTATGTAATAGTACTACTGACAATAGTTTTTTTTTAGGACGTGAAAGTTATTGAAAAGCAATGGCCGATAGACATACAGCCAATATACATTTGCCAGAAAATTCATTATGAACATATTAATTTGCAAATATAAAATAAATGATGGATAAATAAATACAAATTAAACATAACATTGTAGAATACAAATATTATCTTGGAATCGTCTAAATAACAGGTTTCTTAACGACGTTTTCCTTCACCGTAGTGTAGTACCTACGTTATAATTATATTTAATACATATTCTACATATTTGTCATATAACCTACAATGTCACTCATAAAATAATTATATTTTTTTAACTTTTATTTACAAAACGGTAATTTGTCCTTGTAAAAGTATGTTAAAAAATCATATTGGACTGACTGCCTTTAGTCGCGATGGGTTGTGTGTTTGACTCCCACTCGGTGGAATAATCATAAATTAATATTTTTATATTTTCTTTCTGGTGTACAAGACAAAACGCGGATTTGAGATCTGCCACGCAATCGAATTCAAACGAAAAATGGAGAACGAAGTCTCCAGTTTCCAGTAGTTTTTGTTTTCCTACCGTGATATGCGGAGAAATATAAATATAGAAAAAAAAATATTACAATATAAATATAGAAAAATAAAAGGGATGGCTGACTCACAAGCAAAGCCCATAAACCTCAAACAGCTTGATGAATCAAGCTTAAATTTAGCGTGAAGATAGTATCTTCAATGTACCTAATATGGTATTGGCAAGCAATCTGTTAGTGACGTCACTCTATAAAGGGTCAAATTTTATATTAAAAAACGGTTAGTTCGACACCGTATGAAATTTAACACAAGAGAAATACCTGGTAAAAGCCAATTATTAAACAAAATAGCCTATTAAACAACAATGACACAACAAAACGACTAAATTGGAATAAAAATAAACATGCCAAACTCAATATTGTTTGAGTTTCGTCTAATATCAATTCAATCCATTGTTGGCCACTAAGCTAAGTGAAAACAATGAGTATTGTATCGGTTAGATTTCAAGCGACCTTGCTTATGTCTTTTCGACATTATTGGGTCAATTTTTGAAATTAACTGATGTAATCGGTAATTAGCCTTTTTCTCAATAGCCAAGTATGTCTAACTGTACATTATGTTTCACAAAACTTAATATCGTATGTAAAATACAAAGAATTGTCCCACTTTATTATACGTTGCTGTACAATTGTGTACTTAGTAATAATCTAAATTGAGATAATAACAAACGAGATTTTACTTGTTATTTTTTTAATGAATAATTAATTAGCCGGAGTTTAAATTAATGAATGAATATTTTACCGATGAAAAATCCTATATATTTTATATTTATAATGAATATTTTTAATTTATTCATTTAACGTTTGATTAATAGCTATTAATCAAACGTTAAATGAATAAATTAAAAATATTCATTATAAATATAAATTACATATCAAGTTTGCCTAGAACACGACGCATATTTATTATTGAAAATATTGTAAAATGTATTTATAATATCGATAAAATATATTTTTTTATTGTTTTTGTACAATATCAATATTAAAATATGAAAAGTTAGAATTTTAGATAAATTACAAAATAGACTTTCCTTTTTCCTTCTATTTCCTATGTATTATTTTATCAACTTAAAAATATAATCGCTTCTAAAATAAGTATAACAGCAAAAACCGTCTTAAGGTCAACTTAAACATTTACATTTAGACAGTCCTTGTAAAGTTTAGATAATATCTCTTAACTTAATTCATAATACAACTGTGACTTAGAGGACAAAATGTTTTAAATACCACAACATGTATAGTTTACTCAAAAAATATTTTTACAGTTTCTTCGAAACTTCGTTCTACTAAATGTGTGGGAACCACTTAGTTTAGAAGAAAAATATCCCGATGACCTTATTCTCTACCAAATCGGCCGGAAAGGTGATAATTGAGTTAGTAACCAAAACCTAGAACGTAATTGGACTCGCACAGTGTTTAATAAGACAATGAGGAGCATTTACAATCGGCGGCACCACGGCCCATGATTAAAAGAAAATTAAGGTCGTAAGTGCGCATTTCACCCTGAGCCCGATTGCAAATACGATTCGTTTATCGATTTAAACCCTAAAGGCCGAGAGACTGTATTAATAAAAGATTAGATTAAGCGAATATTGTTTAAATAGCCTTGAATACCTAAGTTTTACAAACTCGAGTTGTCGAGATTCTGTCAATAATTTAACATAATAAAGTTGTTTATGTCATGATTTATGAATCAGTTAACCGTTTTAACTGCAGACTTCATAAATAAAAATATTACAAAGTGACATTTAAAATAATTGTATTTCACAGATTATAAAGATTGACATAATATTTTTAAGCGTGTTACATTTATTTACCTAATCTGTGGTAATTTTAATGTCATCTGTCATTATGACACTAAAATATTTACATTGTATTTAAATACAATAATACAGCTCACAAATTTTAAAGCAAAAAGCAGGTGAAACTACAAAGTACCTACTGTTAATTTTACCTTCCCAAGTGATAACGACCGGTTTCACCAAATGTTACAAGAGGTTGCTGCGAAAGATGGAAGTAGTACAAAAAACTTCATGGTAGCCGCAATTCGTATCGCATTAAGATAAAACAAATATATGGCCTTTAATGTTTTAAGACGTACATTACTAGCGATAATAATTAATTTAACTGTTTTAAAATATTGATTTTATCTAAAATAACATATAAAAAAGATTTTTATTCGTTTTTAGAGAAAGTAGATTATAAAGAACGACAACATTCTCCTCAAAACCATTGAATCCTCAACCACAAGCGTAACAAACAAAGTCAAACATTTATTACGTACATTCTAAAACGCTAATTACACTTAATATGTAGAATTTAACAATAATTATGTAACGCAATGCCACAATAATATTTTCTTAAAACGTACTCTATATAGAAGACGTTCTTGACTCAGTAGTTAAGCATATCTTACTGAATAGGGTTACGGCATCAGATACCATTTAGGGGAATAATTGTGTTTTAAGTAGTTATATAATTGCTTGTTTAGTTTTGTTTTACGTTTATTTCCGACATCTAGCTTTTAACACCTATAAAAAACGCACAAACGCCAAATGCAAGTACCTTAGATATTAATGACTGATTTTCTTTTACTAACTCCTTTCAAACAAAAATAAAATTTGTACTTACTCTACATTTTCATACATAACGTTGCTTATTTTAAATCTATTGTATTTAAAGACGGCTTTAATCAGCGGACAAGCCCTTTATTTGACATATGGGATGCGTCTTGTTATAGGGCCATCTATGATCTTTAGTCAAACATTCAATCATAATAGGTGTTTATAATTGACTGATGGCAACGCTATCGGGCTCTGAATTTCTTCTTAATTGGTGAAAGTGTTAGATATCGCAATAAATATTATGGGTGAAATAGTTTGTAAATTTTGCTTCGAATGTTGATAAACAATTAATAATATTTTAAAATAATAAATCTCTATAACTAATCTACATATTGTAAAGCTAGATCTTCGTTTTCTTATTTTCGATTTATAAAAATAACCTGTGTTAATTTTGTACGATATTCGTAGATTACTTAAAAAAAAATCGTTAGTGATCGAAGATATAATTTAGTATGTAAAGTCCTTAGGGTGATTAAGGAGCACTATGAGAGTTATTTGAAATTCCTTCAGGAACAGCAAACGAACGACATTTTGGACAAAATCGCGGGGTACACTACTAGTAATTTATTTTTCTTAACTTTTCAATCTAGCGCTTTGCTTGCTTGCGGTAGACAGAGAGAAACTAGTTTTAAAAAAACTTCAGTTTTCCTTACCTTAGGTATTAAGTGGCGGAACTCAACGCTGCGGCATAATAATAAATTAATATACTCTCAAGAGTACTTATTTTAACAATAATTTTATTGCTATTCTCAAAGCACATTCTTAAATTTTTGCAAGTGCCAAGTGCTAAATACTTAACATGTAGTTATGCAATATGCATCGATTTGAACAATCATCGAATTCACGGCCACGAAGGCGTTGGATTAGTCATACATGCATGATGTAAATACAGTAAGCGTCTTAAAAGCCTTAACTTTGAGGTTTTTATATATGTAAAGTATACGTGGTATATAGGTGTATACGTTATTCTATTTTTTACCTATAATATAAATATATATTTAATTTTAATTAATAAGAATTATATATTATTTTTAATATATATTTTTGTTTCCTGTGTAATTTTTTAAAGTTCTTTTCTCATAGAACAAAGTATTAGGATACTTGTAAAAAAGATACATAAAATCGATAAAGTCGTTCTCAGCTCATGTCGTGTCAAAGGGAAAAGTGTTTTATTTTTATACATTACGAAAACATCAAAGCCAGTTCAAAATATGGATAAATATTTTTACATTCTGGGAACACTTCTAATAATTTTGTTTCTTACCACAAGAGATCGAAGCGAACAATGACCGCGCGAAACTAGTCATTGTACCAAACAAACATAAAAGTTATTATACCTATTATCTTAAATTAGCTTCATAGTACAGAAGGTTTAGAGCTTTAGAGAATGCACTTTTACTTAGAGTTAAAAACAAATATAATATAAAATTCTGTATTTTTTTTTTCAACATTGCAAGACAGGCAGAGATAACCTAGTGTCAAGACACTAAGTCTTCCACTCTCCGGCCGGATTGCGAGCTGAGTATATTTCTATAGTCTACTTAAATAACTTCTATAAAAATTAAGAAGTATAATGTTTGAATATGCCCATATACTCGTATCATATGAATGTTTTTCATATATCCATTATAAATATATTAATTGTACTCCAAGAATGATTTTGGAACAGACCGTTATGTTATATACGTTAGCTTATGTTATAGATAGATGTCTATGTAACTTAAGGATTCAGATGCACACGATACACTCATAATAATTATCGCGTTCCATGCTTAATCATCGATTAAATATTCAAAGTTCTTAATGTCATCTTTACAGAATCATTATCTCAACAGGCTAAAAAATACGGTTATTAAGACAAAATGGTTTTCGCACTTACATGTGCCAAGGCGATGACGAAGTAACTTGTCAAGTTACTCAATGAGTGCAGGTAAATAATAAGCACAAGGTCGCCAATATTTGATCTGATCGTGAACATAACTCATAATATTATGCTAAGCCTTAATAGACTGACAATTGCGCCACAAATCACTTGTTTGTATTTAAATAAACATACTTAATATTATCTTAAGTATCAGAAGTATGAAATTACTAGGAGTTACTACGAGTTTTGTATCATCATGTTGATTTTTTTTTTATAGTTTCACGCTTTTTCATCCGGCCAATGGTTTTAAATTCAGGTTGAATGGAGAGAACGGAGGATCTTGACACTAGGTTCTCTCTCTCCATTCTTCGTTGTGAGAATTTGGATTGCTTTTCAAGAAATATATATTAAAAAAAAATACAAATATTTTTTTTGTAATACTTATATATATTTCTTGCTAATGGCATCTTGAATGTGGCGACCGGATGACAAGCCATTTTGACTAATGAGACTACCACTTTAGGTTGGGAAACTCAATCGAAAAACCGAACATTATCATAGTGGAATTAGACTGTAAGTCTATATTTCTAATGTAACATATCTTCGTCTGCTATTTGATTCCATTACTATTAGTAGAGAGTATGACTTATTACTACTAATAGTATGAATAAATTAACTTTTTCTGTTAAGTTTAAAATATAAAAACGTGAACATTTCACCTCCTGCGAAATATTGAGGATTAGGAGGATTTGTCCAAAAGTGAATCATTTAACGAGATTATTCTCGTCGGATCGTTTAATATATGTTTAAGTTACAAGTTAATTATGTGTTCATTTAAGAATGCGCTTTATTTTACCATGCATTGATGCATTAAGTACTTGTTCATAATGTAATTAAATTTAAAATTGTCAAATCCTTTAATATTAAGGACTGCCATAGAAATAGGATCTTTAAACGAAATACATACTAAATGTTACTTATAATAAAAATAACTAGTCACATCTATTCGTACAAGTGTTTGTTGATAACATACTCTGATAATATGATTATATCAGTGAAACCACTGGTTTCTTAAAGTACTTAAAAAAATCAATAAGTCTTTAAATGTTTTTTATATCATCTTAACGGTGTTATCTGTACGTTCATTGTAGTTGCTCGTGACCTTTACAATTAGGTTCTGTTGAGAGCATTGTACTGTTACTAAGTAACCTTACAGGCTTTGTTTTTGAAAACGTTTGACCTAATTTTGGATATTATTTCAACGGCCTTATTGTTTCGTCATTTGAAAGTATCGGTTACCATTTCGACAGTAACGTTCGGTAATTTTAAGTAATACTATTTGTTTCCTCTTGGTCCTAGACATTTTTGTAATATTTGTTTGCTTTAGCGTTCAGTGTACTAAAAGTTTAACTATGTGATATGTAATGGAATTCCTAATATTGTTAAAGTTATAATAGATGTAATAGTTATACTTTTTTATACTGAGGAAATAGGGAACGGATTGTCTTAACACTAGGTACCTTTTGCCTACCCTGCTAAGTTTGGGATACAGCGCGAAGCAAAAAAAATCTGTTATATTTTATGTAGCGACAGTAAAAAAAGTCCTGATTAGCTTATCAGCGTTGAAGATCAATCAGCCACCTATATGTAGTCAGTGATCTTTAGAGAATAAAATAAATGTAACACAAATAATTTGTATTATAATAATAGTTATACCATCTATATATGACATTTTAAACAACTGATTTCACATTTAATTTTTTTTGTATAATTTTATTACTGCATTTTATTACAGCAATGAGCTCATCAGCCGTAATTAAAATCCCTTAAAATGATTTCTACTGTAAGCTTTACCAAGAACCTTAACATTTATGATGAAAAGAAAGACCTAGATAAAACTTTTCTTCCTCCTAAGATCCGTTTCTTTGTGCGGTCACAATATTCCAGCGTGTATGGATTCGCCATGAACTAGATGCAAGAGATTTTTCTTTAGTTTTAAGTTTTAACTCGGCAGTATAGGTTTGCTTCCATTAATATATTATTAAGGCTGCTTTTATTAATGTGTATTAAATAAAATTTTATGTAACGACCTGTTTATTCTTTACATTAGCTCGTACATATAAATTTTTAAACATTTATTATTACTTTAACTATCTATTTATTAATACGTAGAGTAGATACTTTCAACCCTTAGAGAAATAAAAACATTTCGGCTACTCAACAAAAAATATATGGTGCAAAATTGTAGCGATTTTTTAAATCAAAGTGCAATATATATATATTTTTTTTTTTTTTTTTTAGCTTCACGCTGTATCCCGCACACAGCAGGGTAGACAGTCCCTCTGCCTAATTCTATTAACCTTAACCTATTCGGAGGATTGCGTGTTAAGTGGCGGAACCTAACGCCGCGCTCTGCCTCGACATCAGAGCGAAGAAAATGGCAATATTAAATATTTCCACCACTCGAGTGGGAATCGAATCCACAACCAGTCGCTTACAGTCACACTTGTACCACTGAAATTATTGCACAAATTACCATATCATTGAAATACACTTTTCTATAATATGACATACACGTTGCAAAATTTACTCAATCTGTCAACAGGGCCACTTGTATATAATGAAATGCAATCATTCTATGTTACAATTATCATAAATACATAATTATAAAAATATAAATAATAAGAACAAACGATTAGCGATTAAAGCACGCCAATCATTATCGATTAATTATAATTCGTATTTAATTATCGATTTAATCAATTACACATTACATTCATACGTAATCGCCCACTTCTAAGAACACCATGTCAATTTTAGCATTAATTGAGCAAGTCTAAGGATTTATTCGATACACTGTCAAAATCAATATTTGCAATCGTCGTTGTGCAAAGTGTACAAACTTTGACGTAACATGTAACAATTATTGATACATAGTACAGATAATTAATATAATTAGTATATGAATATATTATTTAACTAATTTCAATTAGAAGCCGTCGTGGCGCAGTGACAGCGACTGGCTGTAAACGCAATGGTTGTAGGTTAGATTTCCATTCGGGGTAATGGTTATATTTAAATTGTCATTTTTGGGCTCTTGTATTTGGACGAAGCGCGGCATCGAAGCTTGTTTGCGAGAGCAGAACAAAGTGTCATGACACTAAGTTAACTCTGACTACCCTGCTATGAGGCAAAAGCATGAATTTATGAGAAAAAAATTAAACAAGTCTTTATATATTCATTAATTCATTAATATATTTTTTTATTAACGTAATCATTTTTGTGAAATTATCATTACGAGTTCGATTCAAATTACTTATATTAAGACGTGAAAGAAAAAATAAAGGTAATTAAACATAGTAGTACTAAGCATATAACTAGGAAACGTTCAGGAAGGCAATCTTTACTACACATTGTTAGTGTTTTAGTATTTTCATTAGGCGAGAAAAATAAATGTATATCAAACATATAGTTTGCTAAGGTAAAAGAACAGACAATCTCAGACAGTAAAGATGTTTCTAACCATTGGAAGCAAACATTTTTATTTACCTACATCTATAAACATTACGCCTAGAATTGTTTTCTTGACTCACATTTAGTCTATTTTATGCACTTTTTAATTATATGAAATACAAAAATATAAGCAATTCTTATAAGTTGTGAATAAAGGGATAATAGCAAGCAAAAAAGATATCATCTGTATCACCACACTGCAAGATAAAGAGCGAGTGTCTTGACATCTAATCTTATCAACTGTGAAATGAAATTATCTTATAAAGAAAGTAATCTGAGGCTAAAGTTTAAAAAAAATGAAAAAGAAAAATAATAAGAAATTAAATATTATAGGAATAATAACATTTGTAATAGACATATTTTAGTGTTGTTTTTTATTTACTTTTATTTTTTGACATGTTTAATTTTTAATCTATGCGCAGGAAATGTCATAGATCTGTAAGCTGGTATTATTTTATTAAGTAACGTAACCTCATTTTATTTACACGAGTATATATTTTGATATTTATATTTAGAATAAATTTTAATAATCAGTTTAATAACCTTTTATACCTTTTTTATTTTTAGGTTTTCTTGCCAATCTTGGGCTTATTAATAAAAAACACTCTTACTATAGTATTGGTACTGTAACACCAATTTCTACCTTAAAAAACAAATTTTACCTAAAAACACATAATATAAGTCAAAGTCCATTAAAAAACTTTTAAATAAAGGTTAAGAATAAACCGTTAGCGCAAAAAAGCAACAACAAGCGATCAGTTATGACTTATGAAATAAAATCTCGATTCCGATGTTAAATAGTGATACGGTGACGATCGAGGCCAAGCGAAAAGTGTACAAAAACAGCCGAGGTCCACTGGATGAAGCAAAGTTCACGACAGTGTTAAGAATATTTTCTCTTGGTTGAAAAAAACTAAAACCACATTACTTACGCTTGGTGTCGAGAGCGAATTTTGCTTTGCAGTAAAAAATAATAGAGTTAGCGGCACAAACTTTTTTTACTCGCATAGAACGTTCAATAGTTTTTTTTGATTGATTTTTGCACATCTGTTCAGAATAGCTCCTCTCTTATCTAGACACATGGATACTTTCGTTTAAAACACGACATGGTTGAGGCCGTCTAAATATGCAAATCGCATATACGCGGTCCACTTACATTTTATCTACATTACTTTGGAAGACGTTCCAGTGAACGTATTTAAACGTAATCGAGATCATATGCATATTAGTTTCATACGGCTTGATATCGAATGTACGAAGTTTTTATAATTATCGTAATATAAATAATATAATAATTTTACGTAAACTTTATAAAGTATGGCCTGATTTACGTAGCTTTAGCAATTTTATAATTGCACTCGTAACCTAACTTATCTCAGTCCGGATATGATATGAAATGCGGCCTCCTTGAAACTGCTTGTTAGTACAGCTGTTAAATAAAAATAACATCTGTGTTCGATCGGTTTTTACGCGAACCGAGCCAATGACACTTTTCCTCTCTAATGCCGCATAGACTTCATCCGAGACCGCGATACTTTAGTTCCTTTAATTAAAACGTCCGATATTATAATTTCCATTGTAAAACGGAAATAAACTTGTTTTAGCGGTTGAAAGCGTCGTAATTTATTTTTATTAAAAAACGATCGATTACTTTTTTGTCACGTTATCGGTACAAGGATATATTTCAATGTTTATCGGTGTTACAATTCGAACGCATTTAATGAGATATAGAGATTGTATTGGAAGCCAATAAGATTGATTTTAAGGACTTTTAAACATCGCTAAGAAGATACTTACTGTAAAGTTTGACAGCACTGTTATCTAAAGCCGACCTTATGAGGCAGAGACCAGCTCCCTTATCGATCTCACACGGCAATGAAAAATCCAGTCACACTGAACACAGCACTGAAAATCAAGTTATCACTACACGAATGTCCTGCCCGGGACCGGAGGCCAAACCCGTTTGGGATACCGAATTCCGGTTTGAAGTAAGGTCACTCTCAACTTGGATCAAAAGCAGACAGTTCCACTTCAACAGTGTTCGAATTGAAAGGAAAGTCTCAAGAAAGTTTCGTGTGTTAAACTTTTTTCGCGATCGGAGGATCGGCGTCGCGGCGCCGGACAACACGCGCGACACGAACGGCGGCTCGTTGCAGACTGACGCGACGTTAATTTTAACAAGTGTGCAGTCAAAGCCTCCCGACGTCACACATACTTCTGTGTGAGTGACGAACTTGCAGATTCCACTACCAGAGCGCGATATAAATAAGCATTCAATATCCATTGCCGTTTTTCGAACGTTTAAAAACTTAAACTGTATATGGAGAAAGCTTTGTAATTAAAAAAGGTTTGTAGCGCTGTAGGGTGCCAATGAGCTGGAATATTAGCACTAAACATCAGGTTCTGGCTTTGCTCATTTATTGTTGTGGACCCCGCATGCAGTTGGGTGCATAGTTTTATGAAATTGGTTTTTTGTTCTCGCCGTCTGGCAACTCCCAAAGGAAGGCTTTCAAGTCGCTTTATGGGGCCGCTGAACTTTTA
This sequence comes from Dryas iulia moderata, assembly GCA_019049465.1. Classification (NCBI taxonomy): domain Eukaryota; kingdom Metazoa; phylum Arthropoda; class Insecta; order Lepidoptera; family Nymphalidae; genus Dryas; species Dryas iulia. The sequence goes on from CM032425.1 coordinate 4,078,990, forward strand.
TAGTTATTTCGCCATGTTTCTCTTGTTTCGCGTTTTGTTTTCAAAATATATTTCAGCTCATTATGCAGGTAAATTTACTGTAATAGTGTTATTCGAATGAATGTAAGCTATTTTGTATTTCGTTGTTTCTACCTAATTCCTTTCTACACTTTTTGATTTATTTTCAAAAGCAATTTCCGTTGTGCACGCGATAAATTTCCGTCGATTGAGGTATGCTACAATGCTTAGTGACGGAAGAAAAATAAGTTTCAGAGTACAATACCAAATGCAATTTAAAATAACAAAAGAAATTACGAAATTGTAATCAAAAAATTACAACTTTTACGGCATATCCATATAAACTTTTAAAAAAAAGTATTTATATTCGTTAATAAATAATTCAGAATAAAGTATTACAATAACTGTTAGGCGGATTGTACGGAAAATTTGTGTGACGAAATGTTCCAGTATTCGCACGGCCCTTCTCTTAGTTCGCACGATTAACATTTAGCCGCTGATAACCCGCACCTTACGAGACTACCACGGATACAATGGCTCACCATCAAAAATTAATCGGCATTTTTCCGTTATGCTTTTGATACAGTTCAAAATTTTAATAACCTGTTTATATTGACACAATTGTATTTTAAAAAACTACTGCTTAGAAAATAAAAAAATATATGGTGGAAAATTTAAGGACTATTTTTATAAATCAATAAATATCTATTAAAAATGTACACTATAGTTTGAAAGAAGGATTACAATTTAAATAATAACAATACAACATGAATATTAAAAAAAGTTATTAATTAACAACAGTCAAATCTAAATCCTTAAAGGTGAGGTGAGGTACACAGACAAACGTTTAACAGTAGTAAATATAATGAATTAAGAATTGCTAATGTTGTTTTATCGGCCATATCCTTGTATTCTCCATTCACCTAACAGACTTTAAATGTAAGTCCTCCCGATGTAGACGATAGACATAAGTGATCTATAAAACTAAAAGAAACATTAAATACTTACAGTAAATAATTAAAGAAACAACTTAAATACTCTTAAAATAAATTGCTTTTACTAACCTTTTTTTACAATATTATATTTCATTATTGTTTAAAAAAACACCTAATACTGAAGCTTTTAATTACGAATATTTTAATTAAAAATTAGTTACGCAGATATAGAGGTCCTATACATTTTAAAATTGTCCATTATTATAGAGAGCGCGTGGACGAATCGGAAGCGATCATTGAACGATATTTTAGAGCGCAAAGCCGTGAAGATTCATTAAAATTCGCTCAATGGTTTTTGCGTGCAAGCATTTATTGGTAAATTACCATATTAATGGCATGGATAGATTAATAAATATCAATTCGTACTTATCTAGTGTTTACGTTTTTGTTTGATGTTTTACTAACTTTGCCGCCATATTGGTTGATGCGATATTGATTAAAATTCAGCTAAAGCTAGCCTTGGAATGTTTTATCTTTTTATAGGATATAAAACTTGAAAATATAATGAATTTTGATATAAAAACTTGTTTTAGAAACATCGTCGAGCCATATCATAACTTCAATATTGTTTCTTTGCATATTTGATGAAAAATAATAATGACTTATAAAGTAGAGTTCAATGTTTTGCTAAAATTGGGTATATTATTTGAATTGGGTAAATTATTTGAATATTACTATTGTAAAGGAAAATTAAAACATTAAAACAATAACTGATTCAGAAAACCCTAAAATTTTAACTAAATGAAAACTCTACTCGATTCCAACTCGATTGAAAAAAACAATCTAAAATCGATAGTAACAGACAAATTTATGGTAACACAAAACCGACATAAATAATGACATTAAATGTCCTGCGCTTAGAGTGTTTATCACACGGATATTGCGGATCTGAGTAACATTTATTAACGCTTGCCTTTGTTAAGCGAAACTAACATGGCAACAATTCTATGGTTAAAATGAATTATTGTGCCATTTCATAATATTCCACTTGATATAAGAGACTCGTGACTGAGTGGTTAAAATCCATATTTAACATGAATTTTATTTATGTTATGAAAGACGGGTATCGACTGTATTTTGTCAGTTGTATTAATTTGAAATTTAATTTAAGCTTTTGTATAAAGATTATGAAAGATATTGTAAGGAACGCCTTGAGCAACTATTGTATTTCTTTCTTCTCGGCTCTCAACTTTTCGAGCTATTGTCAGATTAAATAAAAGTGAGGCAAAATTGATGTTTCAATTTTTATTTCAAGTGTCATATGTTTATTTTTTTTTAATCATTGTAATTGATTAGTGACATAGAGTATAATACCACAATGAAGTTTAATTTTAATAATAATATGAACAGTAATCAAAATCAAATAGCAATCACTTGTAAAAGAAAAGGGAAAATTTTAAAAAATAAACAAAATAAAAAATCCTTACATTTGAAAACTGCACTCCAATTTTTCGTACATGCGCCAAAGGACTATGCACTGTGCTAATATATTCTACGTCATTGCGGCATAGTGGAGCCTTACCAAAGCCACTGCAATAACTAGGAATTGGAAAAATAGGGCAAACTATATTTATGATTTTTGAAAAAGTTATATGTTAGTGATAATGTTTTTGTTAATATTAATTAGTACTGTAAAAATAAAGCAGTTAAACTTTATTAAATGTGATTATTGGTTGAAATCTGATCCAAAGGCAACATGATTTTTTTTTATTTTCTCACTCTACAAAGCATTAGCAATAGACACAGCGTTAGGTTCCAATGAGCACATATTGTCTTGAGCAAATTGAAAACACATTGATTTTTAGCGCACCAGTATGTAACCTGTAATGCTGTCAATAATAAATCGGGTTATACTACATATATCAAACTGATGACTGGTATTTAAATTGTAACTAAGTTTATATGTAACGGAAATATATATAAAATATTTACATAAATGAAAAATATATATATGATTTTACTATCTATTTTGTTTAAAAATACTGTACAAAATAATATTTAAAAGTCGTTTAAAATATTTTCACTGACTAAAAAAGTTAGAAAGTGATCATTTAATAAATTATACATAGAATAGCTGGGAGAAAAATAAGCAGCATCACGTTTTTTTCCACATAACAGCGTAGTCAGAGAGTATCAGTGTCAAGACACTCCGATCTCCACTTTCCAACCGAAATCGAAACAATCGGTTAGAAAGTAGCCAATTATTAAAGTTGACATATCAGGTACATGCAATATATAAATAACATTTTTTACATATAATTATTTATATGCCCTCGTTAAATTTAACATGAAACCTATAAATTAGCAATAAATTTGTTAACAACTACAACAAATACGCAATAGAAGTAATTTACTTAATGTGGCATAAAGTTGTTATTATTATTCATAGTTTTAAGCTTCAGTATGAATAGCTTATTATATGAGCTATTAAACTCTAGACGTTCATAATTTATAATTTGAATTTACTAATATTGATGTCCATCTTGCTGTACTTAAACAGAGAGCTGGGCAATTCATGTTATTATGTTGTTTCTTTCCTTTAATATTATCAGACAGTAATAAAATGATCTTAAAATACATTTATATCTGTCTATATCATAATTTCATCACCAACTGCTGGGTGCTGGGAATAGGTTTCCTCATTGGACTTTCGAAATATGTAGTTTTTACAAAAAACTAGGCCTTTTAAAAATACAAAAGCCTTTTTGATGCGCTTCATTTTCTCTCTCTCTCTCTCTACAAATAATGCTTGGGTATATATTATTTTACATATAATGTATTCAAAAGATAAAAAGTCTATGTCAAAACTTTTAATGTGTGACTGACTCATATTTAAACCACTATGACTGCGTCGTGTTTTTCTCGGCCTCTGGTTTAAGTTGAGTGACTTATTTTTTATATAAATTTTTAGCCTCTATTCCAGCCTCTTATTAGGAAGGCCCTTGACTCTTTCATTATTTTCATTCCGAATGCCAACCAAGAGCCAGTAGTTTGGCCAAAAAAGAGTAACAGATTGACAGGTTTTCTCATATTTTTGCTATTATGTGTTAAGTAACAAAACTCAACCTATTATGGTTGAGTTTCGTTACTTAACACATAATTTATTAAAATTTATTTTATCACTCCACATACTGCGTAAGACCCAGTACCTTTACGATATTTAATCAATTATATGAATTGAAAATAAAATGAATGAACATACTTTTAAATATAATAGCCACATAAGATGCGAATAATTTTATTGTCGAAACATATTGTACTTACATTTCTATTAAACCATTCCTTATGCATTGCAATATGTCATTTGAAATGTGTAAAAATTTTAAAAATATAAAAGCGTTTTTAAAAAAGCACTTGCGAATGTCTTAAAATATCTATAAGTCCGCACTATCAAAAGATAAACACGGTCTGCGCTTCTAAAATATGCAGTCTGGTGAGATTTTCGCGATTCTGGGGGGCACTTTGAGGTGTCGCCTTCAGTTGTAGTTGGGTAAATAAAATAAGCTAAGACGTGCTATTTCTTTAAAAGTCAGCAGTTTATATTGAAGGACTACTTTAATTTCTCTTTCAGGCCATCGTGGCATTGTGTGGCAGCTTCTGAATATAAGCACGATAGTAGATTTATATTTAAATTATTTTCATTTTCCTGCTTTGGTGAGATATAAAGTTTAGCTCCGCCATTTAACACACAATGTTTGAATTTCGAGCACAAAGATCTGCTTGGACATTAGGTTAATGCTGAAAATTAAGATGACAAATACTTTGTTTTCGACTTAAATCAGTAATTAATTAGCTCATACAAGCAGATAAGTATGAGGCCGTAGTGACGCATTGATTTCATTCCCACGGAATGGATTGATTATATTTCAATTATTTTTATTTCTCTGCTCGGGTATCTAAGACGAAACGCGGGGTTGAGTTTTGCCTGTCAACACAAAATTATTAATTTCATACGAAAAGATGAGAATGGAGTGTTTTAACACTAGACACTCACTGCCTACCCTACTACAAAAAATATATCGATGTGAATCCGTCTTGCAACATATTTATGACACTGGAACGATGTTATTGAAAGTGAAACTAAAATTCAATTAATAAAATATATTATTAGGCAATTTTCAGTGTCATGAGATTGCAAATGTGTACACAATCTAAATATTACTTATGCACATAGTAGAGGTTCCTAATTCAAAGCTAATGAGAAACCAATGACTGCTGAACTTAATTATTTTGCAAAGTAATCTAGTTGTAGTACGTCTTCAATACTATTGAATGCGTAGGGTTTTGTCTATTTGTGTACATAATATAGACACATACATATGATAAAATGAAATAGATAAATAAATGTTTATATAGTAATTTATTAATATATCTTATATCTATATATAATAAAGTAGCCGATCGGTATAGTTATAAGTGACCGTGACTGGTAGGCTAGAGGCCGCGGGTTAATCCACGTTCCGTTGAGACACTAAAATGACGTTCTGTTTTTGGTATTTATTTATCATACTTTTATAACGACGTTTCGTGTTTCATTGAAGTAGTATTCTGCTCTTGCCAGTAACTCTAGTCTTCTAATTCTAGTATTATAATTGCCAGCACTGGCGCTAGTATGCTTATATGCTGGTAAAAATTTTATCCATACTTATATTATAAATGCGAATGTTTGTCTGTGACGCTTTCACGGCTAATCTACCGCTCCAATTTGAATGAAATTTAGAATGAAAATAGTAAAATTAATAGGGTACTTATTTTTTTCAAAAATCAACCTCTAAAGGATTGAAACAGAGTTTATATGAACAATCTACACAGCTTGACCGATTGTAATGAATTTGGGCAAAAATATACTTGATAATCAAAAATGAAATATAGGCTACTTTATTTTTCAAAAATCCATCCCTAAGGGTTGCAATATGACGAATCAGCTATGTAGTTCACGCGGCAAAGCCGCGAGCGGGCCGCTTGTAAGTTTCTTCGTTTCGTTCGTAACTTTCCACTTTTCAAGTGGGAATCGAACCCACAACCAGTCGCATTTAGAGTCACACTTTTGACGTCGTAAATGTGAGCCTACAAACGAAATTCAGTTAATTATTTGCAAATCATTAATGTTTATGGATGGTCTATTGTATTATAGAATGGATATATTTTTTTTGTACTGACGGTTCTATACCTTACGACATCAAATAAATCATACAGTATAGTGACAAAAACATATCAAATACTAATTATTTTTCTTTATTCTTATTTTACATATAATAAATTATTGCATAAAAATATAACCCTGAAAGTTATAAAAGATACATGTAAAGTGTAAACGCTAAAAGCTGAACTGTTTCGCAATAATTAGATGAGTGACCTCGTTTCTTTTCAATGAAGACATAATTACCAGAATCAATCAATCATCAAGTTTTTTTTTAACTAAAATAATTCTTAATACAATTTATTATTATGTACGTAATTTGTGCATTTATATTTATTAAAGAAATAATAAAAATTATTGCATTATTCATTCACGCAATTGATATTTTAAAATTATTGAAACTATCGTGGCGCAGCGGCTAAGTCTGTATGTAAGCACAATTAGTTGTGGGTTCGATTCCCCCTCGGTGTATATTAAATTTAAGTTGGTTTTATTTTATATTTTATATAGCAAGACAAAACGCGGCGTTGGCGCGGCGTTTCCGCCACCCAATATGAAATGACGTGGCTTCGTAGCAAAACCGTAATCGACAACAAGTTCTTTCTGCCTACCCTGCGAAAAAACGTGAATTTGAAATAATAATAATAATTACAATATCATCGCTTAGCTATTTTTCATTTAAATACATTCAGAGGCTTGTATATGTTATACAACCTTACATAAACCTCATGCAGGAAGTGTGACACATAACAAAAGTAGAAGCGAAATTGGCGATATGTAAATTAGAATACTACCTTCATTTTCTTCAGCACGACATAAGTCATAGACAAGGAGTAACACACGATGCTCCATTTAGATATGAATTTATAGCAACACAAAAACAATGGCTAGCTAGTGCTTTCGCTTAATATCTGAGTACCGAGACATCATAATTCAGGTACAATCTACATTATAGGGTATCAAGAGGGCGAGGCGCCATTGGTCGGTACAACCTTGCGACCCTTACTACTTGCGTTTGCTGTTATTTCTTAGAACTTTTAGACTGAAAATTAAAAAAATGTTGTTGTATTACTGAAAATTAAAAATATATTAAAAACAATCAAAAACATTCGGACAGAGTTAATTGGTACTTGCGCTATTTTGCACATCATGGTTGTGGGGTCAAATCACACTAGCGAGACTATTTGTGATAGATGTTTGAGATCGAATATTTTTCCTAGCATAGCCTTAAATTCCATATATTACCTACACAGCTGTTGTTATACTCAATTTATACGCAATAATACTTATATAATATACTGAACGTATATATTTCTGCATTGATTTCTGCCATTCGACACGCTACGTCAAACTCATGTGAAAAATGAACGAAGTGTCCTGACACCATATTCTTTCTACTTTGCTATTTGCAAAAAACCTTTAAGCTGGAATATATTTCATAAAGACAATCGAACATAATTTTTACTAAAAGTAGATTAACAAACACCAATATGTTAATTTACTTCTTGCCCCCATGCTTCTAACACAAAAAATCTCTGTATTTCAAAACAAATATGTTAAATTAAAACGTACACAAAGCAAATAGTAACGTCGCAGCTGTTCCCATGAGTATCGGTCGCGGGTTCAACTCGTGACCGGAGCCTGACCTTTGTCAACCAACAGCTCCATACAGATATCTGCTAGCGGATGTGGGCGAGAGCATTACTCATTAACATTCCTAGTACTGTTGTAGAACAGAGTGGTGTCAGCTTTCATTCTCTTATAGGTAGGTACATCGAATATTGCTTTTTGGCATTTTTGATATCAAATGCTAAGGAGTAAAGTTTATTATATTTTATCTTGTTACCGGTCATTTTTCTATTGTAAAATAGATAGAGATTAAAAATCTCTATACAAACAGCATCTTTTCCTTTCCGTCTTCTTTCTTCTTTGTATGTGGCTTTCCTTTAGTATATGAGACATTATATTTTCAAAGGTCAACCGAGATGTATGTAAGTGTAATTTTAGCTAAATATTTTTAAAACTTAGTAGTGGATTGTTAATTTATTTCATGTAATAAAGTTTTATTGAAAAAGAATTTTTTAGAAAACGTATGAAAATTTTTTGAAAGCAGAGCGATTTAAAAAAAGCGGGGATAAAATTATACGTTTTCTAAAAATGTCTTGTTCAATTTTCCTAAGTGTGGAATAACACTTTAAAAATGATTTAAAATGTGTTATTCATCACGTATATTTTATTTAACTCTAATAAATTCTTCTAATTTTGAGTATCATACCTACCTATACCTACATATATCAAAAATTCAAATGCATTTGTATATAATATTTTGAAACACAATGAAACCTTAACTTATTTCAGAAGAGATATTTTATACATCGTCTTAGTACTGTTATACTCTAGTCTTCACACTGAGATAACAAAATTCAAAATAACAAATCCTCTGTTCTTGAAGACTTTATCTCTTACAACAACAATATATTACAGATATAGGCACATCAACACGTTCCTAGGTCACTGTAACGACTATATATAACGCTTTCATTCCCCATTTGGGTCATATAAATTTCCCTCAGTTATTCATCGGAGCAGATAGTCATGTCGCTATTGATTCCGTCCTTAGAAAATTATTGCCTCAACATCATTATAATATTCGATATCGGAGGTCCAGATATATGCTGGACGTCTACTTATTACTCATCAGTGAACCGCCACAAAGTATTGATTATCTTGATGGATATTTCGCATAAATTTATAATATCCCTTACTTTCTGTAATATATATAGTATAGTGCACTAAGTAAGCTCATATAGCTTTCATATATCGTTCGTAGATTGCAAGACGAAAAAACATCAATCATTATATAGCTTTAATGGAAGCTTCGACTGCCTTGGATGGTAATAATATTCAATTGTACATAATTTAGTAGTATTGTGGTAAATTTTAATGTAGAACCCTATATTATATTTGAAACCTTCACTAGAAGATTTCAAATTTAATGTAGGGTTTTATTTTTAGGTTATAAATGTTATTAAAATTAGTTGGCGTTTAAAAAAATAAATCATACTTTTATATTTTTATTTTTTAATTTATTTTATTTTATGGCTCACTAATAATTGTTACACAATAAAGAGACAGAAGGTAAACAATATATTTTTATTTTTTAATTTATTGCTTCTTACAGTTTGGTAAGTAACCCTATATTTAATGATGAATACTGAAGCTTTAAAAAGCCTTAGTTTTAAGTACTGAAATTATTGAAAAAATGTGATTCATTTAAAAAAAAAAATAATTTTTAAAAAGGGTAAAGAGTATATGTGTGTAAATGAAATAAATTAATAAAAAGATTGTATTCACTCTATAACATACTCATAATACTTCTAAGAAAATTAAGTCATAGCACACTTTACCATATACAACTTCCAATCATCCTAACACTTTTCTTTAAATGTCTTTTTCAATTTCCTATTCTAAGTGTTCCTTCCTGTCCTAAGTGTGGAATAACACTTTTAAAATGTTTAAAAAGTAAGAAGTAATTACTTAGATACGTAAATAACATATCTAATTTTCGCAGTTATAAAATTTATCTTTAGAAATGAATCCTTTTTCTATAGTCGGTAACTATATAATTTGGAAGTCCAGACGGATTTATAGACAGTAAATTCTATTAACTTCCCAGCTTAGCGAAATACAGCCACATTTAAGTTAATACAGTAGGATTTTTTATGGGTATTATAGAATTTTAAAATAAGTATCAACTAAAAATACTTATATTAAATGTATTATATGTAGAAATATGTGTAGAAATACATAATCCTGTCAAAAGAAAATATAAAACGAGAATAAATGCGAATAGTCGAAAAAAACAAACAAAAAAATTATGCAAACACGGGAGTGTTAAATTTGGCATTAAATTTATATGGAGAAGAAATGCAAAAAAACGTATAAATCATAATGCATTATAATAAAACTATCGCAATCTATAGTTTTATTATAATGCATTGTAATATTTAAAAAAAAATAAGAAATTAAATAAATGTCACTATCGGATCTAAGATATATATTATTATCACTAAGGGACGTACACCTTGCTAAAACAAACCTATTTTACACATAAACAGGGCCAGTAGTAAGATTAAAAACTCGAACACTTACTATCACTTAATGGTAAATATCTACCGTATACCATTCAGCCTTGAAGAGAGAGTCTAGAAAACAAGAGCATTGTACGACAGATCAATTCAGTCGTATTATCACGCACGGGAGTGTCCGGTGTTGAGTTGCGCGCGCGCAGAAACGTCCGGGCAAGGCAAACCGCCGCTTGATTTGTAGGGTGACCATCATAAATTAAGAAGATATATTGTGTAGTTAATTTTTATGTTTAAAGTTTTTAAGTTAACCCCAACAACTGATATAGGCAAAAGAATTGGTATTTCTGTTGAAAATATTTTTTTTGTAATTAACAATGCTTATTGATATTTAGAAATTACGCTAAATAAAAATTAAGAAAATTATACATTACAATATTTACTTTTCAGAAAATTATACATTACAATGTTTATTTAATAAAATATATATCTAACATTTTGTCACTTACCATTGTAAACGAAGACCTAGTAAAACCTTTAATATTCAAAGTGTCATATTTTTCTTATTTCTATTCTTTTCCATTTGTAAGGATTAAATAATAACTTCTACTAAACTTATAGTGGAATAATGTCTGACTTTAATCATAATGGGTTCGATTTTTTCTCGATGACATTTTCATAATGAAATTATTTTCATTTCCCTGCTCTTGTACAGAATATCTTGAATTTCCGCCCGGAAAATGAAAGATTTTTTTTACAAAAAGTCAAATTATTATTGATTCAAATCATATTTTTCCTATAGCAAAAGTATTATAACAGGGAGAACATTCCATTTCGTCCAATTTATGCCTAACAGGCAGAACGTGAATGAACGAAAGGCTTAATCAATGTACCCAATTCGATTACCTAGCGCTGAGCGCTCGTTTGGATAGCACTATATTGTGAGCAAAGCTCGTTATTGAATACGTAAACTTTGTTATACATGTTCGATGATATATGAGTATGTAGATACCGAAAAAAATTGACAAATGGAAAATTTAAAAGTATTATAAATAAATATTTTTGGAGACATTGAGTTTCGCCACTTAACACGCAATGACATTAATTATGAACAAAGCAATCACCTCTTATTGCTCTATAAGCATCTTTTTCAATAAACAGGTAACATTACTTAAATCTTACAGAAATTGTACCCAGAAAAAGTGCGTAGACAGTCACTAGCTGAGCCATGACAGCATCCTTATGGACAATACAAATGTTTTTTTTAATGTATTTATATTGTCTGTTATTGTATTTCTAATAAGTTATATGTTATAAATAACTATCTGTGCATTAAATAAATAAAAAAAAATAATAAGTTATGTTATCTATGTATGTGATTTTTACACATTTTAAAAGCAAACGATATATTTCAAAATATTTAACAATAATTCACAAACATTGTCGCCCTGCGACACACGGCAACAGGTTTAGTAGGCCGAGTGTACGACGAACAGGTATCAAAACCTGCCTTTACATGCTCCCTACGTTTTGCTATTAATGAACCCATATACCTCACACTCTGTAATTTAACACTTATTAAGATATAATTAAATGCGTGGGTCTAAAACTGTGTTATTACAAATGATACAGTAATCTATATACGTAAACATTTAATATGCAAACTTGTAGGAAGTAGGAGTCCATCGTGGCGCAGTAGAGCAGTGTTTGACTGTAACGTGATGGTTATTATATCGATCCCCATTCGGCGAAATGGTTATATTTTTGGTACTATCAATTCTCTACTTTGGTAAGATAAATCAACACTTAAAATGCGATATCTCTAATTCGTCATAAAACAAGATTCTCTCTCTCTCTCTCTCTCTCATTTGCAGAATTTGCATTTACCACCAAATACAAAAAAAAATCTATCATAATAAAATAAGATATTTGCTATATAAACTTCAACTCTTAAAATAGCAATACATTTTTATATGTTACAGTATAAAAGTAAAAAAAAAAAGTATATGTACTACTTCTAATTAGCAACAAGTCAAACTGTTCCATGGTTTTAAATTATTTAGAGATATTAATATTTGCCGTGGTCAGGAATCCCGCTGGATCTCGTAAAAGACAGGTAACCCAGTAACTTGATGGCAGGACATTCGTTCTCTGACTTGCTCACGACCACTGTCATGTCGAAAACGAACCACCAAATATCTAATCATGTGATCCGGTCTGATGACATGTAAGCTAGCTCTCCTTATTCCCTATTCCCAAATTTTCCCACAAGGCCGGCAACGTGTCCACAGCTCCTCTTATGTTATAGATGTCCATGACCAAAAATAACCACTTACCATAAGGTGTGTAATACCTTCTCGTTTGCCTACATTATGCAATAAAACAAAAAGATAAAAGGCTGAGTGGCAAACTCCTCCTACTGAGCTTAAAACTACTCTTACCACAATTAAAGTACCAAGATAGAGAGAAAAATAAAATGTTAAATTCTATTACTTGTTTTTATTTTACTGTATTGTGTAATAACGTATTAGGGTTAAGTAAATTGACCAGGACTCAGCATCACTGAACAATAATTAAAATAGTATCTGCAAAAGTCATCAAATAGTAATTACGCAGACTGATATCTGAGATTCAATACATTATTAGGTGTCAATTACCGATATCTTATAACGAGAAAGTAAAGGTGAAAATAGTATTCAATTGCAGAGTAGATTTTATTGACGTTATACATCAGTGTTCATTTATTTATAGGCTTCTGACATTATTATAGTGCGATGTTCAAATTTATTTTGACTAAGTTTATTTTTATAAATATTTAAAGCTTTTTTTTTAATTTGAATTTTCGGTAAAGTATGCTATTTAAGCTTGGATTGTATCCAAGAGATGCGGGTTCGAATCCAGCTGCGTTTAAATTGTTATATATTTGTCAATTTTCCTAAGTATAAAAATATTTTTTACTGTTTTAAATAACATTTTAGAAACGAAAAAAGTATTGATAATTAATTATTGAAATTCATTAGGAATTTTATCGTTTTTAAGGTACGTTTCCTACAGCGGAGTTACTATAAAGTTGGGTAATAAATGCTACTTTTAGGAAAACGAAGTGGACATACTCTCGTATCTTAAAAAGTTTATCTCGTCTAGACTACTTAAGGGCTTCTTTAATATTTTAGCTCATTCATGCTGAAAGATAATGTGGAAATACATGGTTGTAAAATTAAATAATCGTTTTTGTAAATCAACATAATGTTGTTGAGTTGTTATTATAAAAAAAATATTATTTCGAAGCAATCAACAGTATTTATTACATGCAGCAAACTATCAAAGACTAGGCCAGTCGGGGCGCAGAGTCACAAAATGTGACTGTAAAGCGACTGGTTGTGAGTTGGATTCCCACTCGAGGTGTGAAAATATTTATTAAATAATAAATATTTCCATTTTCTTCGCTCTGATGTAGAGGCAAAAGGTGTGGCGTTAAGTTCAGCCACTTAACACGCAATGCCTCCATATTCGGCGGGAAATGGGGGAACGGAGTGTGTTAACACTAGGTTTCCTCTGCCTACTCTGCTATGTGGTAACAATGTGAAGCTAAAAAGAGTCAAAACATTTGGTCAGCATCACGCTTTTTCACGATTGTGTCAAGACACTCCGTTCTCCATTTTTCGCCCGAAATCGAAATCGACACTTACATGTCACCTAAAATACAATATGTAAATATACATATAATTTTGTAAAGTTTTTACCACCAAAATACGCCAGTATTAAAAAAAGACCTGGAAACTTATCATGTTTGAATAGAGAGTTCTGTATTTTATAGTTTATAATCTTTTTTTAGAGTCCTTGTGGTATTTGCAACTAATAACATTTTACTTTGCAAGTACTTATGTAACAAAAAAGTTATTTTTAAGCAATAAAATTTTATGTACATAATTTCGAAATAAAAACTTTTATGTGTATATTTTTATACTACAAGAAAAAAACTTAGGTAGCAAATGTGAAGATAGTTAATGTTTTCTAAAGACAAGTTGAGACCACCCGCCAACAAACAGGTTCTTCTCAGAATCACATGGACCCGTCGAAAGTCAGAAAGCAAAAAATATGTAGACACTCCATAGATACTTAGCTTTTAGTAGATTATATTGACTGTAGGTAAATTATTAATATCTTTTATTTATTAGAGCATAAGTAGCTAGATAGAGCTTAGTGTTATGACACTCCATTCTCCGCTTTCCGTCGGAATTTAAGACATTAGAAAAGTTAGACGAAATAATATAATAATAAATATAAAATAACATAAATATTTGTAAAAAAAAACTATAATAAATAACTTTTTTAACTGATATATGACATACCATATATCAGTTAAAAAGGTTTTAATGAATTACATAAAGCCTTAATTGCAGAATGTTACAAATAATTCAATGATTATGTGAAATGATATTTTATACCCACAGATAACAAAACGTGGAATAAATTTTGGCCTATTAATTAAGAAACGTAGTTAATCAGAAAATTATTGTATTGATTAACAATATTATTCAAAATGATATTCGGTTTACATAATATATTTCACTTTCTTTTTTTGTCATTAAGCTCAAATTTGAATTTAAAGTTTTTAATCATATTTTTTTTAATTAATAATAGTCGAGCAATGATTTTATACGCTAAATATAATCTGTGTGAAATATTTGATTATTCTCATCATATGTTTTTAATCTGTTAAAAACCTGAATTAATGTGAAACAAAATTTTATTGCAATTGAAATAACTTCTTTCTAAAATCTATTTCTTAAAAAGTTAATACACAAGTTGAAATTTATTTAATACACTTAGAAATTGGAATGTATTTATAACGCAATAAAGTTGAAGTAAAAATTATAATCCAAGCTTATTTTATCCCAAAAAAATATTAACAAAAACTATAGGTACATACATATAGTAGTGCAGGTAACCATTAGATGTATGTCCTTAAAAATATGGATAGAGACATATATAACTATTGAGTAAGATGTACGTTTAATAAGGGTTGACGCAACTCTTTCGAGCTTATAATTTGTATATTTTTTTAATTTAAGTAATTTTAATTTTTATATTAGCTTTTAAATTAAACACAGTTAGTGATTAAATTATTAAACTAGTTACAATATTTATTTAGTTCAATTAAGGAATGTAATTTAAGCACGAACTAAAATTTAGATAAAGTTTGAAATTAAAAGATAAAGTCGAAATACTAGATAATTTTAAAATATAGACATTTATATATACAAAAATCATACAATTAAATTTAATAGTGACAGTATTTAAAAGAAATTAATTATATTTTAAATGTATCTCCACCCCTATGTCTAACCAACAACTGTGTGTCTAACCATTAATGACCAACATTAGGATGATGAATGACGTCCAATGCATGCGCACGCGCAAATCTAATATTATGTTATATTTGAGATACACAAACACATATGCTGTAGAAGAAATATATCCTAATTTTCGTCCTTATTGCCTTTCAATAGAGCTTTCATTTCTTATAGTTGTCGAAATAAACTTTGGACAAGCTTTGCAGTTGGTTGAACATGTCACGGTTGAATGATTATTGTGTTAAGAATATGGAATGTAAAAGTATAATTGATATGATTAAAGAGATTGTCGTGCTTTGATTAGCACTAAAATAAAAGATTGGAGCGGTTTATCATTTTATAAATTTTATTAAGTGGTTACTTTGAATGTGGAACGTCCTTCTTATGTTTTAGTTCTTAATAAGCTTACGAACAGTATATATTATTTTAAAATATTTATTACAGACGTTAATTAATTAAAAATATATTTAATTAATTGTAATATTATAATTTTTCAAAATATTTAAGGGCAATATTAAGTTAGTTTCTCGTTAGAGATCCCTTTTATTAATAAGACCTTTAGGAACGAAAATTCGAACCTGCGCCTCTTGGGAACCGTACAAGCGCTTTGTCGGCTAAGCAATGCGTTAGTTATTTCTAAAAATATATTTCAATTTCTTAACTGTCTGGACAACACCTTAAAATAATAAAAATAATGCATGTCATTTTAATTTGCATCAACATAACTTTATTTGAAAACAACGTAACATGTCAATTATCATTAGACAGTATATCCAGAGGCTGCAAGTAATTTTGTATAGATTTCTAATATCATTCTAGCGGCTACATTTACACGTTTGAATTTCTCAAAGACCGAGCTCAACAAGTAGAAGTTGCATATCAAATGTTTAAATATCAAATAATGCACTCATTTATTTATGACTAGTGGCCCGCTTGCGGCTTTGCTACGTGACCTATTCCGTTATATTGCAACCCTCGGGGGCGCATTTTTAAAAAATAAAGTATCCTTTGTTTAAGCTTAGATTATCAACTATAATTATGCCAAAAGTCATTACAATTGATCAAGTGGCTTAGATTTTTCATAAAAACTTTTATCTCCTATTTCAACCCTTTAAAGGTTGATTTTTGAAAAAATAAGTAGCCTATGTTAGTCCCAGTCACTTTTTCTACTTTTATTCTAAATTTCATCCAAATCGGACCGGTTGATTAGCCGTGAAAGCGTGACATACAAACACACAGACTTTCGTATTTATAATATAAATTTGGATTATTTGATGAAAACAATTTACCAAAAAATATTTTTTTTGTATATAGCCACGCTTCTTCCCACAAAACAAAGAATTAAAGATTAACTTACTGTCAAAACACTCCGTTTTCTATATTCCGCCCGAATTGAGAAATGAAAATAATTTAAATATAATAATTCCCCCATTTACACCAATCGATCTATATTTATCGATGTACCATTTACACGGACAAAATTGAAATGGATCAAAATTTACATCTTTTAATATATAATCAAAACTTGTATAGAAAATGATTTTTAAAAACACGCAAAAACGGTAAATAAACGCATGGCTTAGCGGTCAGGGCGTTTAGGCGATTTCCAAATGGCACGAGGTTCGAGTCTCGATTTTAAATATTCATGACTTTTTCAAATAAATTCTTCAATCACTTTTAAAAAAATGAAAAATAACTTGTATGCATTACAAAGCATTTCTGTGCCGTGCTGTTCAGTGTACCAATTACGTCAATGAATAGGTGCGGTGTTGAGATCGTCAAATTACCAACTAAAGCTGCCGAGGGCTAAGGAAACATACTATTTAATCGTAAAGCATTTTTCAAAGACTCTTTTGATTAATAATCATTTTATTGGTATGTCTTAATAAACGTGACTTTAAAAAACTACAACTAGAAGCGACTATTGTATAAGAACAGTCCTCATGCAATATATGAATTGCGTAGTAATGAAGCCAGATCATACATATTGTTCGAAGCAATGGCCTAATTACATGATTTTCACCGGCTTACCTTTGGGAAATTATTTGTCCAGGGACAATTTTAATACATTTTTTTAACAATCGATTGGTACGTAGTACATCTTATGGTTTTTCCCGTACATAAGAAAGTTCTCCACTTTCAGCCCGAATCTTAGCGTAGTGTTTCTGACTATGATAAGTTTGGGGCAGTTGTTGGGAAATAAAAATATATTTCAATACTATCGTTGTCACAAACGAGAATAGAACCCACATCCAGTTGCGTTTTCAGTACCAAAAACAAATATACATTATTATTAATTGTTCTAAATTTATTTAGATGGCTCACGGATTATTATTAAACAGTCATACTATATGAGGTTAGAAAGGGTAACACATTTCTAAGTGTTTTCACAAGTCTAGACGTTCAGGTGGTAAAATGCATACAATATGGCACTGTGCAAACGTTAAAACACTATGTTTATGTCTCAAATATATAATTCAAGAAAAGGCAGATAGTTAATTGAAATATAATTGAATGTTTATTATTAACATGTGTAAGGGCTCGAGTTCGGGCGGATTTGGAGAACAGCGTTTTTTGACATTAGGTTCGCTCTGACCAAAAGTGTTCCATATCACATTTTTAAAAAAATGTGAAATAACATTTGTGTGTCAAAGGTTATTTATTACCTAATTAATGAGTTTTTAATGATAACATGCCTCGGGAAAGATATGCTCACTCCAGTCTATTTTAAAGGTAATTATAATAATTGTACCCATAGAAAAAAAATATAATTATATCCATAGAAAAAAATATAATTGTATCCATAGAATTGCACTCATAGAAAAAAATTAAGTATATTATGCTCATTGAAAAAGACATTTAAAGGCGTTCGTTCAGGCGCTCTCACCACTGAGCACTGAGCTTTGAACGCATGGCTCAGTGGTGAGAGCGCCTGAACGGTATTCAGGAGGCGCGGGTTCGAATCCCGCTGCGTTCAAAATTTTATACGTTTTCTTTAAATGTCTTTTTCAATTTTCCTAAGTGTGGAATAACATTTTAAAAATGTTTAAAAATATTATGCTCATTTTAGATATAACGCTAGGTTAGTGTTGCGCTACACAAAGTTAATTCTTACATAAACATATAGTAATTTATAATTCACACCTCATAACAAATTACATGGAAGTTAGTACATCCAATAGAAATTATTTAATTGCGTGCAATATTCATAATATTAATGAGATTGAGACGTAACGCGCATAATATGATAGCATTAATCATAACTAAAGGCACTGGGTCATATGAAAGCAGAGCAGAAAAAGCAATATTTCATTATATAATTAGATTTGACTAATATTGGCCTCCGGCGTTGTTTGCTTTATATTTTTTTTAAATTATTCCTTATGACGAAAGGGATTACGTATAAGGGATACGTAATTTATGTTTTATATTATTTTATTAAAATTAATAATAATTATTCTTCTTAGAGACCATCGTGAAGCTTTGTGATAGCGTCTGACTGTACAAGCAATTGTTGTGGGTTCGATCCCACTCGCGGAAATGTTATATAATTATACCGTTTTTGTTTCACCACTTTGAGAAGAATTCAAAGTATGGCTTTGGGTTTTGATACTCAATATACAATGTTTCAGATTCGAACGGAAAGTGCAGAGCGGAGTGTCTTAGCACAATGTTATCTCTGTCCCACCCAGTAATTTTGGCCCTATTATATAGAAGAAAGCGTGAAGATGATCTATTACTTACAAATATTTTTATTAAATTTGTAATGTCCTAAATACCAATCATAGTATGAATATTAAATCCATATAATACAAGATTCATATAATATTTATGTCCATATAACTATTAGCCAAAGCGAAATGCTTATTGTAAGTATTTGTCTTCATCATTAAAATCGCTTGTATTAACATCACGGCTATCGTTAATAAGTGTGTAAAGAGAAGCCGCCTCTTCCGCCAATTGGCAAAGAACATTATATACCTACTATCGAATGATCATTAATTTTATGGCAATAACTCTTCGTGTGCTTTGGCTTTCAACACTGAGGTGTAAATTAAAATTTTATTTATATGTGTATTTATTAGAACTGGTGTTTCAAAAGATAAACAACTAGAACTTGGTGGCATTTGACTCAGATTGCTATTTTTAAGCGGAGATACTACGTGATCTGTCTAGTGATATGATATACCAATAAATAAAGTTTTAAATGTAGAAAATATTAAAATTGTTTACATTAGATTTAATCGTTTAAATTAAATTTACAATCAAATCAGCCTTTCGTTGTCCACTGCTGGACGTGGACGGTCCTCCGCTTTCCGCATCCAGCCAGACCCAGCAACTTCATTCATATCTTCGGTCTATCTAGCCGGAGGGCGCCCTACGCTACGTTTACCGATCCGCGGTCTACACTCAAGGACTCGTCTGCTCCAACGGCCATCGGTCCTTCGACATAGATGGATAATCTCGTTTATCCAGTTTATTCTTTAAACAGACTCCGAGTATGGTTCGCTCCATAGCACACTGGGCGACCCTATTTTTTTTACTAGAATAGCTGCTAGTTCACGTTTCGGCACTCATAACTCATGACAGACAGGACACACTGGTTGAAGAAATTTACAATATAAAATATTAAACCTAAGAAATCTATAATAAAAAATATTAAAAAATAAATGGTAGACACACTAATTATATCATAGGGATTTATTCTATAATATAAGGGATACTCTACTTAAAATATCAGTCAAATTTCCTATTGTTTGTATTTCATTTAATTATCATAATTTTAACATTGTGGCTCAGTGGAAAACTGGTTAACTGTTAACGCATGAGGTGAGGTTTCGACCCCGCTTGGTTGGTTTTTTTACAGTTTCATGCATTATTCCGAATGGCAGGGTAGGTAAAGAACCTAGTGTCATTAATTGTAGATAGGTTACGTTAAGTGGTGGGAACCTTAACAAAAAAGAGAAATTATTTTTTTTTAGCTTCACGCTGTATCCCGCAGACAGCAGGGTACGCAGAGGGAACATAGTGGTAAGTAAGGTAAGCACTCCATTCCCTACTTTCAGCCGAATTCGGAGGCATTGCGTGTTAAGTGGCGGAACTTCACGGCGGGCTTTTTTCTCGGATACCAGAGCTAAGAAAATGAAAATATTAAATATCCACTCCTCGAGTGGGAATCGAATCCACAACCAGTCGTTTACAGTCACACTCTTGTGCCACTGGGCCACGACTGGCTGCTAAATTAATATAAATATAATCGTTTTCCTAAGTGAGGATCAGACCTAGAACTATGGCGTTTACAGTCAGACCGTACCACACTGCGCCGCGACGGTTTCTTTGTGTTTATTTTTCCTCTGGTAAAGCAAAACGAGGAGTTGAGTTCCAAAACTCAACACGTACTATATCGAATTGGTGTCGAACTGCGTACTATACTACGCACTTACTTTTATATGCTATAAAAATGGTACTTAAAAGCTAAAATCTATTTCGATTTTATGATCGTTGCTTACTTCATTTAATTTCTATAGCAGAATATTAACATTTTCCTATAATAGCACTAAATTAAAGACATCATTATTATCTATGTCAATAGAACAAACTTACGATCAATCAAAGAAAGGTTATAATAATATATTTAGCATCGAAAGCTCTTTGCAATCTGTGTGTTATGATTGACATCAGTTACTTGAGCCACACTTAAGTTTGCTTCTGAAGAACACTTGACTTTTTTATTTTTTTTTTGCAACACACAAAAATATTTCATGTTATTTCCGTAACGTGTATTGGTCAGTTTGTATTTTATTTGTCAACATGTGATACAAACATACGATAAATTTAGAATGTACGTATCAATGTTTTTTGGTAAAAAGCTTTTAATGAAAAAGTTTTGCGTGGCTTGGTATTTTTATTTTATTTAAATGTAGAAATGTAAATGAAATTTAATTCATATAGAAATACGCTACAAATTGTCGCCCTTATCTACGTTTGTATAATCTCATTTTTCTCATTTCTGTAAAAATTTACTGCCTTTCTACCATTCACAAGGCCATCTACATGCCAAATATGAGCCTCCTCTGCCTAGAAATTTTCACTTTGTCTGTGCGTCTGTCACTCACTAACGGAAGAGTTCCAAATATATCGCAGCTTCATGCCTTTTCCCGCATACTGGGGTAGCCAGATGGGAACCTTGTGTGAAAACACTCCGCCCTCCATTTCCAACCGAAATCGACACATTCCGTGTTGAGGGGAACTTTGAAACTTTATCTTAAGTACCAGAGCGAAGAGATGAAAATTTAAATATAATCGTTCCCCAAATGGGAGTCAGACCTACTACCAACGTTTTACAGTCAGACGGCCACAAGTATATAAAATTAAATGTAATAAGAAATTTTACAATTTACATTTGTTTCTGAAAGTACGATATCCTTAGTCATTTGCGTTGAGTCCGAGACTTGCACGATCTGACTTCCTTGAAGAAAATCAAATATTTGCATTTCACCTTGGTGATGTTACAGCAAACTGATGTTACAGCAAATTTTTCCTTAAGTTATGCAGCTAAAAATTCTAAGAAAGGTTATAAAAAAAATAAAAAAATCGTTGGTTAGATAAACTATTTACGGTAAGAATTCAAGTCACGCGGTGTTAAGCAAAAAGTATGTATTTAAATTGATAATATACAGGTATTATAAGATTTGTTATAATACACGAAATTATTTTTGACTTTATATTTTTATCTTAATATTTTAATAAATTTATGACTTTGGACCATTTCAAGTGAATGCGGTAAATTTATAGTACAGCCCAATGCTAAACCAAATACATTATGGATAAAGCTGTTATATAACATGATGCATTTTTAAATATGCGCACTTCAGTGCATAATTTAAAATTTAAACTGCATAGGATTTTTTATGAACCTTAAAACTAATTTTTTGCTATTTTATTTAGAAATTATTTTCCTATAACTTTTCATTTTTTCCTTCATAATAGAGTAGGTTGTAAGAACCTATAGTAGTAAGAAAAATAAAAATAATTTAAAGTAATCATTGCCCTATTAACATAATTGAGTGGGAATTGAATTCACGATCATCACGTGTACAGTCAGTCAAACATGCTGGGCCACGATGGCCTCAAAGAAAATAATAAAATACGTATTCGCGACATATTAACTAAGCATGTCTTAATCTGGCTATATCCCAGAGTCTTCCTTTTCTCTTACTATTTTTTTTATCTAACAGATAGTTAATTATCTTTTAAACTATAAAGTGATCCTATATGGTGTAAAAACAAAAGAAATATTTACAAAATTTCCTTGGTTTATGGGATTTTTATACATTGTAATATATAAATCAAACTATTTTATGTATATTTTAGTAATAGAAAATATATTTAGGAAACTTTAATGCTTTAAACTCTTTACGGATACCAAAATATATAAATTCGCCTAAGAAATAATCAAGAAACTTTAAATTTAAGTTGCACACTTACCTAAATATTATTTGAGCGTTGACTTTTTCCCAGTCATGACGAATAGATACAATAAATAGATACTGCATAACGTTGGGAATTTCCTTCTGAGTCAGTAAAAATGGGAGCACGATTCGTCATATATAATAAAAGAATATATACAATAATGAAAGAGGGATGATATCACCAAAAAGCGAGATCTACAGTATTAATCGAATGGAAGATTTTGCTCTGATTTTCGGTTTCAATTAGACTACTACATATTATGTACGAAGATTAACGAAAGTAACACAATATGAATAACATTATAAATATTAAAAAAACATACTTCAGTTTCCTTTTGTCACATGAAAGTCAGTAACTCTATGCAATTTAATTTATTAATGCAAGTTAATTTCTTCAAAAAAAAAAAATAATCTGTTTTATGTAAAAAAATGTATTCACACAGATGTATAGAATAGACGTATATATTACGCTTTCATTTCCTGTTTAGTTTCTCTTCTTTCATGCAGCTTTTATAAATTATTAATTAACTTAAGTACTGAGAAAAATGTTGAAATTGTGTCATCGCTAATTGTTTAATTATTCTATGAACATATTTATTGTCAACATTCCACTGCTGTGTATTTAGTTCATAACATATGTTTCTTTTTTTCTTCACACATGAACCTGCCTTTCGGGGTAGGCAGTGAAAACCTAAAAAAGACTAACTAAAAATGGTAACGTAAACTTTTATGAAATATAGGTAAACATTTTCTCAAGTTGAAATCGAATCTACAACTTTCGTATATGATCACCATGATATTCTAACTGCGCTAATATTTTAATGTTAACATCATTTTAATGTTTTAATCGAATTTTTTATTTCTTTTTACACAAGAATCTGCAATATGATACTATGCAACAACAATATATGTTGTTGTAGTTAATATGACCTGTATACCAGCAAATCAATTTAAAATTTAAGATATTATACTAATAAAATATAATTAAATAAGCGTATAACACTAAACTGAATTACTATTTCAGTAAACTATATTAAAAGAAAAGGCTAATAGTGATGTACGTATATCAAATTCCGCACAAACATTCCGCGTTTGGTAATCTTAAATTTATTCCGTAATAAATTCACAACATAATAGTCGATAAAGCTGAAATCGATTTAGTGTAAGAGCCAGTAAATCATGTTCGCTTATAAGCAGTCGGCCATAAAGCTCGGTATTTCCACAATTTATCACAATCAGTCACTATCTCTTGTATTCAACGTAAAGTGTTATATCACTTGGTATTCTCCTAGCACTGTTTTAACTATAATAGTCCATTTAACATGTTACTCGT
Organism: Dryas iulia moderata; assembly: GCA_019049465.1. Classification (NCBI taxonomy): domain Eukaryota; kingdom Metazoa; phylum Arthropoda; class Insecta; order Lepidoptera; family Nymphalidae; genus Dryas; species Dryas iulia. The sequence goes on from CM032425.1 coordinate 4,103,369, forward strand.
TATTTTGTAATAGATATATATTGTTTGGTATTTAGAATATGTGTAAATATTTTTATATAACAAATACATTTTTCAACGAATCCTGCTTTACATTATTTTTAACTATAATCTTGTGTTTTCTTATTTTATACGAGTGCGAATACAGAGAGAACCTAATATGTCAAAATATTCTGTTCTCCACTTTAGCCTGAATCTGAGACATTACGCGTTAACTGACGTAATTCATTGTCAAGCTTCGTCTGATCACCAAAGCGGAGCGGGAAATTAAAATAATTTAAATGTCATTATTAACTCCGAGTGTTAATCGACTTCACAACCATCGCGTATAAAGTCAGACATACACACGCACTGCGCCATGACGGTCTTCCCCTTCGTTACACTTTAAAGATATAATCAACTAAAAACTCTTTTTCTTTTAGCTTCACGCTGTATCCCGCTCACAACAGGGTAGGCAGAGGAAACCTAGTGTTAAGACACTCCGCTCCCCACTTTTCGCCAAAGTTGGAGGCATTGTGTGTTAAGTGGGGGAACTTAACGCCGAACTAAAAACTCAATAAAAATAATGCTTACGTAGCAATTAATCTTTCTAATAACAAAATTACTAACTGAAATATGACATCTTCGAAACATTGATTACTATGCATTGTACGTGAATTGAATCCGTGACAGTCGTTATAGAAAACTCTTACGTGAGTTTCACTTAACGAGTATAGTAATACGAGCTCATAAACCTGAGCAGATGTACTGTAACACGATAGATTAGTCAGTGGGGTTCGTAATTTTTCAAATCTCTAATACCTTGCAGAAAGGAACAGTTAAATATTATACTCCTTACTTCGATAATGACATCGCTTTAATATGAACTTATGTCACATATGCTTATCAAGCTTATCGTTTGTATGTTTGTTTCTTTGATCTGAAATCTAGATTTTCTGTTATTGTCCTGATATGCGGGAAAAAGCGTGAAGATGCAAAAAAGTGTAAAGGACTTCCCTTAGCTCAATACACACTAGGGATTAGTGTGTATTGCGTGCAAAAGGCAATGGTTATGTATCCGTATCCCAAAATATACATGATAAAAATGATAAAAATATACCCGATTTTCTTTTAATATACATAAAGTAGAACAATGAATTGCGATTCTCCGAGACCTGTAGAAAATTATGAATCTTTAATAAAATATTTAACTCATAATTAAATTTACTTAAAATAATTTTATTTAGAAAATTCCGCATCGAAGCCGAAACCTTGACGGACCCCAAACAGTACACAATAAAATACATACATCCATACTAGTAGCTAACAACTTGTTACTTTAATGTTATGTATTGGGCAAGCTGCAATATGAGTAAACGACATAATATTAACATCTCCTTTCGCTATCGACCTTAGAGTTGATGTCAAGAGGTATGTTAAGAAGCAACTCAATACCGTAATGTTTACTGATATTTTGAAATACCGAACAGTGTTCACTGACCATTTCGTTTTGTTTTAACCAAACATAAATGTTAATGACATATAAATTTTCATTAAATCATTCCTGTACATTAGTGTTATTTAGAAAGAAGTTAGGCCGGGTCGTGGCGCAGTGGCACGAAGTGTGACTGTAAACACGAATGGTGATGAATTCGATTCCTACTCGAGGAGTGGAAGGAAATATTTAATGTTTTCATTTTCTTCGTTCTGGCATAGAGACAAAGCGCGGAGTTAAGTACCGCCACTTAACACGAAGTGTCTCTAAAATCCAGAGGAAAATGGAAAACGGGGTGTCTTAACACTAGGTTCCCTCTGCCCTGGTAGGTACCCTGCTGTGAGCGGGATACAAAAGCAAAAAAAAAGAATTACTTATTGTATGTACTTCTCTGAACTGATTTGATAACATATGTAGTTATCTATCTATACGTAAATCTAAAAAATATAGCAGATCTATCTTAACTAATACTTCAAAAAATTTAAATATCGATATTTTTCTAAAAGAAAAGTTTATATAATTTAATACAAGCATAGATTATCTCATTTTATATCAAATGTGAAATAAGAACTAAAAGCACACCGTTGCATTGTTCTGTGCTTTAATTAATTGTTGTTTTATCAACTTTTTTATTTTCTCTTCTTTATTGTAATTAAATAAATATATTTTATGAATAGTTTTTTAGTTATATAATTTAAATGTAGTCACTTTTGCATAACTTGCCCGCAAATATTCTATTATCTACGCACGTGTTAAATTGTTGCCATTGTTTAAGGAGAAGTTGCTCGCGAAAAGATTGTTATCTTTAAAAGTTTATAACTTTTATTTAAAATGAATGAAATTAATGAAAATATTATTGTATAATTTGTTGTAGTTTTAAACAATGTATTTATATAATATTATTAACATTAATTAATATTTTTAAGAATTTAAAAACGAAAATATATTTTCTAAAAAAGTTGCATTTTTTCTCTTTACATTTACATGTAACTGCTTAACGCCGTTTGAGAGTTAGTATTTCCATTACTAAAGATATACATTCTATATTCATTTAATGCATTTTACGAGTGATAGTGCATTAAGCTAAGCTCTTTCTTTGAGCTCCTCTTTCTGAAACGAGATGGACACAGTAAATCTATCGAATGCTAAGACTTTTCTTCTTCATAATATAATACAGAGAGAAAGGGGAAGACCTCGGTTGACCTTTGAAAACACAGTATCGAAGATAATGGAGGAAGGTCACGTAAAAAGCATGAGGAGCTCCCGGAGGGGGGAATGTATGAAGAGGTGGATGACAGTGGACGAGGCGAAAGAATTATGCAGGGACCGTAACGATTGGCGCTCGCTCGCGTTCTTTGTGACTACCCCGCAAGAAATACAGTGTGAAGCTGAAAAAAATAACCATATTTTATTCATTTTTTCCATTTAATGAAATCCTGCTGCAACGATTATAAGTCTAAAATTAAGAGATTTTAAAGTAATATTTGTTTCATACTAGCGGCCCGCTCGCGGCGGCTTCGCTGCTTGTACTACATAACTGTTTCGTTATATAGCAACCCTCGGGTGTGGATTTTTAAAAAACAATGTAGTCTATGTTTCACCTGGTATTATCAACTATATATATTCCAAAATTCATTGCAATCGGTCGAGCGGTTTAGATTTTTCATATAAACTTTCATCCCTTATTTTAAATCTTTAGAGGTTAATTTTTAAAATAAGTAGCCTATAATTGATTCTGGATTATTTACTACTTGTTTCTCAATTTGATCCAAATGGGACCGGTAGATTAGCCGTGAAAGTGTAACAGACAAACAGACAGATTTTCGCATTTATAATATAAGTATGGATAATCAATATTTTATATTTACCTTTACTCTTTAATGACAGATATAACAAAATAACATATTACTAATTTTACAATAATACCACAATAACAAATATTTACATCCACATAACGAAGCGTTAAAATCTCTTAAGCGCGCTGCAATGTGCCTATGTTTTTATGCCAATGCATTAAAATGAATTTGCGTAAGTTTTATGCATTCTAATACTAAAACTTGTCTTAAATAACTTGCTGAACAAATCAGATAGTCTTTAATTTTGTATATATAAAAAACCATTAGAACCGTTTCGACATAAACAAATAAATTTAAACAGCAGGATTATTTTATACTAGAGCCTATTCTCTTTAGGAATATAACTTTTTTTTAGCTTCACGCTGTATCCCGCACACAGCAGGGTACGCAGAGGGAACCTAGTGTTAAGACACTCCATTCCTCACTTTCCGCCGAATTCGGAGGCATTGCGTGTTAAATGGCGGAAGTTAACGTCGCGTTTTGCCTCTGATATCAAAGCGAAGGGAATGGCAATACACATTTTTCCACCCCTCGAGTGTGAATCGAACCCACAACCAGTCACTTACCACACGTTCGTGCCATTGCGCCATGACTGGCCCCAAATAACTTTGTTACTGTTTTTTTATTATATCATTAAAAAAATAAATAATATTTTAACTTTAAACAAATATATTAATTAAAATCTATCCAATAGTGCATACGAGTATCTTAAAACAAAAATAAACATAAATTTATTTAAAAAATATTAACTCACTGTTCCCAATAAAAAATACTATACTTAAGTAAATAAATTAATATTTTAAATTTAATACTTACAACAACACTATAGTCCCCTTAAGCCGTAGCAATTACAGGAAATTAAAAAAAAACATCTGCAGTATTTAAAATTGAAAGTAAAGCGTACATCCTAATTTCATTTAATAAATGTCGTTACTGTCAAAATATAACATCTAGATAAGAAATCGTATTGAACGAATTTAATTATACCATGTCTCACATAACTTCCTAGAAAAACCACTGGCCTAAAAATTGTTATCCCATACATCAACAATTGTAAATGTTACTTAATAAGACTTTAACGAGAAGTAATTAACTTCTAACAATGCGTGTTTTAATTATTTAATATATGTACCGACGATTGTGTAAATAGACAGTGCGACAAATTGTTGTGTAACACCTGTTATACTATTAACTGCCTTGAGATAGGAGGCAGAATAATAACGCCGTTATTTCAAATGTACTGAGAAAATTACTTTCATATGCCTGCTGTAAACCTAGTCAATGTCTACAAACGTCTTATATATTAGCATGTCGTGATAAAAATATGCACCTTTCGTTGAACATGGTGAAGCTGATGGAAGAAAATATGATATTTATGAAATTTTCAGATCTCAAATGAATCTCAAACAATCGCAAGATTTCTAAAATAAGCGAAAAGTGAAAAAGAGGTGTTTATGAAATAAAAACTAGTTAGTAATTCGGCGGCGTTGGCATCATGCATGCATAATATAAAAATAACAAACATACAATAGTTGTTTATTTTTTATCGTTAATTGTAAACGTTTGTTGTAGTCCCAGGGTTATTGACTTACTTGACTTACTTAGGGTTATTGCATGCTATTAAATATTTTTTTATACTCTACAGAATATACTAAAAATATTTACCCTTTCCCCAGTGAGATAAACAAAAAGACAAGGTATTAGACGGTGCTAATTATGACATCATACTATACTAGTACCACCTGGAAAGTCCTGATATTTTATTTCGTGACCTAGCCAACATCATCGCCGCTGTCTACTCGAAGGTCAAGATGTTTCTCCCTTTCTATATCTTACCAATTACTCTTGCATCATTTATACTAATCTTGCTTAAAGCATGTTACTGTAATCTATGTAACATAATTACATTTTAATAATCAATCGATAGTTTCGATTGTAAGAGATAAAGAAAATAAAGCTCAGCATTACTGCTTTTTCGCGACGTTTTTCGAACATAACTAACTGGATAGTCAGAGGAAACCTAGTTTAAAGACACTCGGGCGGAGTGTCCTTAAATTGAGACATTACATGTTAAGTGGCGAACCTCTATGCAGCATTTTGATTTAGATACTGGAGATTCTTTTCGTGAAAAAAAAGTTATTCAAATAATATCCTCGAATAAGAATCGAACCTGCAGCCATCATATTTACAATCAGACGCTATCCCTCTCCAAAGACCAAAGTGTGTATAATATCTTTAAAACAAATGAATATAAACACTATATTTAACATGTTCCTTTCACTAAGGTCCATACATATAATTGGATAATTTAAGTTGGGGTCATGTCAACAATTTTCACCTTTGCGTGATACTAGCCTATCTAAATGCTTATTATATCGAATAATCTTAAAATCAATAAAATAATATGTATTCAAAATATAAATTTAACTATAATGCTATTGCTATGAATTGTTATGTTTTACCTCTAGCTTTCTACTGAATACATTTTGTGAGAAATAGTCTAAGGGAAAGATTGGACATTTTCCAGCTTTACGCTTTTTACCTTATACCAGGGTAGTCAAAGAGTACCTGGTGATAAGGCACTCTTTATTCCACAATCAGTCCGAGTTCGAAACATTTCGTGTTTAGTGGTGAAATCAACGCTACGCTTTGCCTTATAGATATATATTTTTTATTTTATATATATATATATATATATATATATATATATATATATATATATATATATATATATATATATATATATATATTTTTTTTTTTTTTTTTTTTTTTTTTTAGCTTCACTATCCCTTGCGGGGTAGTCAGCATACTTCTTTCGCCTCGTCCACAATCATCAACCTCTTCATACACGCCCTCCGGGGGGTCCTCATGCTTTTTACGTGACCTTCCTCCAGTATCATCGATACTGTGTTTTCGAAGGTCAACCGAGGTCTCCCCCTGCCTCTCTTACCACTCACCTTTGCTTCATAAATCTTTCTTACCATTCTTCCATCACTCATCCTCTCGACGTGCCCAAACCACCTGAGCACGCCCTTCTTCATTCTTACTATGACATTCTCGCTAATACCTGCCATTCTGTGTATCTCTTCATTGCGGATTCGGTCAGCTAAGCTGACTCCACACATCTTTCGAAGAGATCTCATCTCCACAGCATTCATCTTTCTTTCATTCTTCTTCTGCAATACCCACGTTTCGCTGCCGTATAGCAGCGTCGGTACCAGCACTGCATTGTGCACAGCTAAACGTGCGGCTATGCTCACGTTCCGCCGTCGCATCAACGCAGCGAGGGCACCGTTAACCCTGTTACCGGCAGCAATACGCCTTTCAACATCCATATCATATCTTCCATCTCTGCTAAACATACTTCCCAAATATACCACCTCATTCACTTGTTCTAATTTCTTTCTGTTAACCATGATCTTACATTCCGTTCTTTCTTCGTCTCTTTCAAACACCAGAATCTTAGTTTTACTCGTTTTCAGGCTTAGACCATTATTTTCACACCCATCTTTCAGGATGGTGACCAATGCCTGCAACTCGCAATCTGATGATGCAATAAGCACTGCATCATCTGCGTACAACAGGCAGTTTACCTTCAAGTCACCCACTTTCACTCCCATATCACTTTGTTTCACTCCTTGGAGACAACTATCCAAGTACAAATTGAACAGCCAAGCTGACATGGCACAACCCTGTTTGACACCCGATTGAATATCAAACCGAGGCGACATGCCAGCTCCTACTCGTACACAGGCTGAGTGATCTCGGTAAAGAGACTTTACAGCCTGCAACAAGGGTCCGTTCACATTGTACCGAGGTAGTATCTCCCATAACTTCTTTCGCACAACTCTGTCAAATGCCTTCTCCAAATCCACAAAAGCACAGAAAACTTTTTGGTTTACAGCCAAAAATTTCTTTGTGATCATGCGGAGGGAGAAGATCTGGTCCATACACCCTCTTCCGGGTCTAAAGCCTCCTTGGGCCTCCCACAACAGCCTCTCAGATCTCTCTTGCATTCTTCTCGCTAAAATTTTAGCATAAATTTTACTACCTAAGCTAATCAAACTGATAGCCCTATAGCTTGCACAGTCTATCTGTGAACCTTTGCCTTTATACAAAGGCACGATGACTGCGCCTCGCCAATCATCTGGGACCTCCCCTTTCTTCCAGCATAAATTGCACAGATGAAAGAACAGGTCCAAGACGCGCGGCCCACCATATTTGATCATCTCAGTAGTAACTCCATCTGCTCCCGCTGCCTTACCACATTTCAGACTTCTTATGGCACTCTCTACTTCTTTTATACTGATTTCGCCGTCTGCTACATCAAGATTCAGCATATCGCTGTTACTTGAGACAGAGGCGTCATCACATTCATACATCTCCTTATAGAATTCCGCCCATCGTTGCAAAACGGGTGTTGGTTCTGTTAATATTTCACCGTCCTTCGAAAGCACCCCTTTCATTCTGCAGGTTGACGAAGAACCCCGAGAATCACTAACTTCTCTCCAGAAAAGCTTCGTGTTTTCTCGGAAGTTGTTCGTCAACCTTTCATCTCTTTCATTCTCCGACTTTTCACGCTTCGCCTTAATCAGTGCTTTCGTTTGGTACTTTTGCAACTTGTACTCTTTCTTCTTGATCTCTCTCATACTTTTATTCTTACCAGAGGCTTTATAATCCTGCCATGCTTTCTTCTTTCTTTCTACGGCATCTTTCACTTCGTCATCCCACCATTCATCGCGCTTTTTACTAAAGCCTCTTTTCACCGTACCACACACCTCTATTGCTGCTTCAGTCATACTATTCCTAAGATTCTGCCAGCATACTTCTACACTCTCATTTCCTATTTCGCAACTGTCTAGCTTCTTGGAAACCCTTTCTTTATATTCCTCTTTAATAGTTGAATCTTGAAGCTTCCAGCTTCTTATGCGGTTATTCGCCTCCAAGTTTGGACACCTCGTGCGGGCGCGCCAGCCTGTGAACAGACCCCTTATTCTAGTAACAACTAGATAATGGTCCGTTCCCAAGTCGGCACCCCTAAACACACGTGCGTCCATAACTTGGTTCCGAATACGCTGATCCACCAGGAATAAGTCAATCATACTTTTCTCTTCCATTCGCTCCCATGTGTACTGATGAATTTGTTTGTGGTCAAACATCGTGTTTGCCACAAACAAATTCTTCTCCTTACAAAGTTCCAAAATAAGCTTACCAGCCTCATTCACTCTCCTATCACCGTACTTCCCTAATATAAGCTCGTAACCGATCCGCTCGGTTCCGACCCACCCATTCAAGTCACCACACACTATTAACTTTTCATTCGCTCTTACGCTACCTAGAACTTCCCTGACACTCTCCCAGAACTCCTCTAGCTCGCCTGATAGAGCTGAGGATACTGGCGCGTAGGCTGCTAACAAGAATAATCTTGTTATCCCCAGCTTAAAGCGAACCCAAAGGAGCCTCGGGTTGATCGCCTTATATTCCACCATTGCACACACCAATCGAGAGGACAACAACACACCTACCCCCTGACACCCGCGATCACTCTCTGGTACGCCGGCCCAGAGAGCTACGCGACTGCCCGGCAGATCGGTAGTGTTACTGCCCTTCCTCTTGGTCTCAGTCACACAGATCACATCCAGATCTCTATCATCCATCACATCTAGTAATTCATTCATCTTCTGTTCCATCCCTCCTCTTACATTCCACGTAGCTATTTGTAGCTCCGTCCTCCACTTCCCGCCGTCTCGGACATGGCGTGTCGGGTGGCGGTCCCCAACGCCGCACTCGTCTTCTCCCCCCTCCCCACTTCTCACACCAACGGGGACGCGCTGGTGCGCGTCGCCTCGGGGGGACGCCCTAACATACTGTGCCCTGGTGTACGTGGCGGATGGAACTCTGCAGCCCTAACAAGTAGGGCTGGCGGGGATCGCTACGGGCAAGCATTCCATCTTGGACCCCGTAGATATATATTTTTTATTTTATATTCTTTTGCCAACCCCCACGCATAGCGCGAAGTATACCGAGATTACTTAATGATACTCCAACTCTTTCTAAGTTATTATTTGAAGCTAGTATTTAAATTACTTAGTGATGAACTCCAAAGCTACTCTCTGACACCAAGCCGTAGAAATACAAGTGGTTTTTTCCTTGTTGATAATATTATTGATCCTCCAAATGATATTAAGCCTGCGACCGTTACATAAAATACAAAGAGTATTCATTTTTTTAATTGTGACTGTATACGACTGGTTGTGGGTTGGATTCCCACTCGAGGAGAGGAAATATTTAATATTTCCATTTCCCTCGCTCTTGTATCAGAGGTAAAGCGCGGCGTTAAGTTTCGCCACTTAACACGCAATGCCTCCAAATTCGGCGGAAAGTGGGGAACGGAGTGTATTAACACTAGGTTCCCTCTGCCTCCCTGCTGTGTGCGGGATACAACGTGAAACTACAATACAATTATCAAGATGTTGTGAGCTAGGCATTCATATGTTTCACCTTAAGACGTAAAAGAAAATAAAAATAAAAAAAATGGACAGGAGCATCAATATATTTAATTTATCTGTCTATATATATTTTTTATATATAAACTATACCATTACCATTGTGTAATTTGTTAGACAAAATTTTATCATACACCTGCACTAATTCATTTAAATATGTATCGCACACTCGTAGGTGTATGTCAGTGCTATTGATTATAGCAATCAATATCAATTTTATTGCGCATATCCTATGATATAAACGTAGCAAATGTTTCTTCGAAATTTTAAAACACTCAAATATTTTTTTTAAATATATCTATATCTGTCATATTTCATAAATAACGTTTAGATAGCCAATGTTTTTTTTATGAGGATCTTTTTAATATAAGAGGAATAGAATGCTTGTGACTCTTTCACGTAAAACTACTAAATGGATTTTAATGAAACTTTACAATAATATAGCTTATACTCGTACGTTAGAATAAAACATAGGCTACAATTAATGAAGATATTCTGTAAATTGCCCAAAATATCTAGTAAATAAGGGAAAATCTACTATTTGCGAGCTATTCTGACGTGCGCTGCCAATACCGATATAGTTACTTGTATGTGATATATAAGGAAAATGTTTTTCTTACATAGGTCTACACAAAGCCCACCACGGTTTATATCTGTATCTTATGTGTAAGTAATTACAGCCAAAATATTGAACCATGATAACAATTTTCACTGGTAAAGAGCTGATGTAATACGGAAGTAACTTAGACTCCTTTGTTTTTAAAATTATTAGTGCCTTCGTAAATTCCGCCCGGGCGAAGTCGCGAGCACATCTAGTATGGAAATATATTTATTTATGAGCCCATCATACCTCATTGCGTTTGACTGTTATCGCGATTGGTGGTGGGTTCATTTCCCACTCTGAGGAATGCTCATAATTTATAATATAATTTCTGCATATTAGTGAACAAGAAAGAACGCAGTGTGGATGTCCACCAGTAAATGATTCTCTCCAATCTTTAAACAACGGGGCGTCTTGGTACTAGTTTCCTTCTTCTAGGATTGCTAAAAAGCGTGAAGCTAAAAAAAGGAAAAATAAAATGTTTATACTTTCTTAAAATATATTTTCGTCCTGACAATTTGGAAATAAAATGAACTAATGTAAAAAAATCACACAACGCTATTTTATTATCTGAAAATCTATTTTATATTAAAAATGCACACATATCGGGACTTGTGACATTAGACTTTTCTCTTAATATAAATCGCATTTCCTTCCCAGTAAGAAAAGCACGAGAGCTTTTCTATATTTCGCTTGTTCTCTATATCATAAATTGATTAATTTTTAAATTACTGTAAAGAAACGAACAAAGGCATCTAATTAAAATTAACAACAGTATTAAATATTTTTTTATAATATTTTTTACAATAATATTATAACTATTTCTTGTCTGAAATGTCCTTCAATTTACAGAATTATATTATTTTAATATGTTTACGTGGAGAGTAAGGCCCCTTATAATTCGTTATAATATAACGCATATAAGTTGTATAAGTTCTTTAGCAAATATAAAAACTAATCTTTGTAACTTAGTCCTGGTCTACAAAGATGACATAACAGCTGAGTGTGTCGGCCGTGCCTTTAAATGTGATTGCTACTTAATGTGATACAACGATTTAAGTGAGATTTGTTTATAGGTGCATATAAAACAATTTATACATACAGTTGGATAGAATGGTCTAAATTCAAAGCTAGTATATTTTCCAACATATATTTTAGAAAAACAGGTTCAAAGAAAACTTACACATTGTAATCAAAAAAGAAAAACTGGTTTCCACTTAGTCATTAACCAACAAAATTAAAAAAAATCTTAGGAATTAATTATGATATTAAAATTTTGTTACTTTTATGGTAATGGATACAAAAATATTAATTTAAAGCGCAGCTATAATGGCGCAGTAGGACAACGTCTGACTGTAAAAAAGTTAGGGGCCCGATCCTTGCTGGTTGGATATAATATTTACATTATTTTCACTTTTATCTTTGGTAAGACAAAAACGTGACATTAAATTCCGTGAATGAAATACAATTTCTTTTAGTCGGAGTCGGAGGAAAGCGAAGAACGGAGTGTCTGGACATTAGGCTCTCGCTACCTATCCTACTACGCAAAGTAAATCTTAAAGCTGAATAAAAAAATTATACTATATTTAAAAATTTTAAACATTCTCACCGTGTGTCTCAGAAAGCGGTGTTTTTAAACTAACTGATAGTAAATTAGGTACGCACTTGTCATGTCCACGTTATCAGCAAATGAAATAGTTGTACAATGCACGTAATAATACAGATTAAATAGGATCAAGCCCCGGGCGGGCTTTTGTAATGGCATGCACTTGTATATAATGATATGAACGTAGTGTACAATAAATAACTTATGTTTCAAAAATTTCTTTGACGATATCGTAAACCCATCATGGTGAAGTAGAAGGTTTTAAGTGCGATTTGGTTATAGGTTCGATACCCAGCAGCAGGAATTATGATTTGTAATTATTTTCATTTCCCTGCTTTGCAAACAAAGTGCGTTGTTAAGTTCCGCCACTTAATGTGAAATATTGACAATATTCTTTCTATCTATCCAAAATAACATGAAACTGAAAAATTAAATATTCGTAGTCATAAATCTATTTGTATATCATCTTTTTATGAAAAGAATGATAAGTATCAAACTTTCTAAAAGTGACGATAATTTCTAGAGAAAGTGTATTTATATACCTATGTTACTTAATATGATATCTTATAATCATCATCGTTAAACACCTGGTCCCTACATAATTTTAATATGATTATCAATTTTATTGATTAGCAGTTTAAATAACATCTATCGCGAAATGAAATGCTTAAAGCCATAGTTATGACTTCAATTCCTGCTCCAAGAAATATATATTTTTTTACCTCTATGCCTAGGTAAAGTCTAGGTAAGTACAAAATGTAATGTCTCACTCATTAATCACGGTAAACCTACTATACTATAGAAGAATAATTAAATTCTATATAAACATTTAATTAAATTGATTTTCAACATGAAAAACGAGCTCAAACGAAAGAAAGTCATAAGAACCTAGTGTCAGAAGAAACCATTTTCCACTTTCCGCACAAAATCGAGTCAGAAAGCATCTAATGTCAAAACTTGTATGCCAACAAGAATTGTGTGCTAAGTGGCGGAAGTCAACGCCAAGCTTTGTCCTAGCGGTACGAGAACGGAAAAATGATAATAATATATAGTGATGTTCTCGAATGACAATCGAACCCACAACCAACACGTTCAGTCAGACGCTATCTTACTACGGTACAAAAGCCGAAGACTACTAATACAATACAAAATTAAAAAAAAACAATAACTTCATTCATTTTATATGGTTATCTAATATTAAATGTATAATAAATTGAACACGTACTTGTATGTTACAGTTTTTTAAGTAGAACAGTTCAGTAATAACATTACTGGTCTCATTATTATACAATATTAGTTTACACATAATTGTTTAGTCATCCTAATCTCGCTTTGCGTAACAAAGTTTGTATAAGTATGATTTAATTAAAATATAATTTAGATTATTATTTACCAACTGTATAAAGTAGTACACGAATGGTTGAAAAAAAATTGTAAAGACCACTACTCTTCGACATTACTTTTTCAGTCTATTTTCTTTTTTAATTTTAAAGAAGACCACATTTTTTCCAGTATAAAATACTATAAATGTAGTTGGGCCTAGTTTCAAGCAGTAGACCAGTAGTACTTTTTGAACTGTAAGCGGGAAATTTCAGGACTATATCGTTGGGACAGCGTCCGAGTGAATACGCGATGGTTTTGCTTTGAACTTCCACTCGTAGGAATATATTATTTTCATTCCTCCCCTATGGTACTTCATCATCATCATCAAAACAAATTATGACGTTGAGTTCCGCCACTGGCACACAATTCTTCTTGACATACAAGGCTTGACACTAGGTTCTCTCTGACTGTCGGGTGTAATCGTAAAGATATAACATTAATGTAGTGTACGCGAGTGGCGAAGTGACCATCTAACACGACTGACAACGGCTTAACTTTACTGAATTATTCGATCAGGAGTCCGAGATTTTTAGTATATTTTTTAACGCTGGCTACCTTTGCAAATACACCTTGCCAGCTATGTATACAAAAAAAAGAATACGTTTAAACATGGCCCACATTAATAACACCTGTTACGTAAGTAACGATATTTAACAAACAGCCAAAGGAAATAGCGCCAATATCAATTACATTACATTCCAAATATCAAAGCAATCGTAAGACATAAACACAACAAGGAAATCATTATAAAACTAACACAGTTCCTTCCCATAGTATCATAGAAATAATAGATATCGGCGATTCGTTTCAGTTTCACCTTCGACAATTCGTACGCTGTTAACCCGAATATCTGGCGATAGGTAAAACGCATTTCTCAAATGTGCGGAATAAGTGCGAGTGTGCGGAAACACGCGATGCTTACTTAAAATATTTAGTTGTATTTATATTTTATTTATCGTATTATTTTGGTTTTTAAGTACAATAATATAATTTATTAATATATGTGTATTTAGATGACAAGGTTTTTTTTTCAAATTACATAATTAGACTTTTTTTATTGTGTAGACCAGGTAAAGCGTTCAGGTCATCTGATAGTAGGCGAACACCATCATATACGTCCCGGTATAATGTCAGAGTCAGTGTTGTCGGTTCTGGTCTTTAAGGTGCAGATAGATAATCTTTTGAGGATACCCATGTAGAATTTTCTTGGAAACGCTGTCTCTGATAGGTCAATCAACAGTTGTGTGTTACGCATGGGTATACATTACATAAAAATGCTATAAAAATATCTCATCTTGCCAGGGATATGACAAAATATACGGAATTGAATGCCAATCGTTCATAGTTTAAATAATATTAAAGAAGAAAATAAGGTCAGTCGTGGTGCATTGGCACAATGTGTGATTGTAAAGCGACTGGTTGTGGGTTCGATTCCCACTCGAGGAGTGAAAATATTTAATATTTCCATTTCTTCGCTCTAGTATCAGAGCCACACAACGCCTCCAAATTCGGCGGAAAGTAGGGTAACAGAGTGGCTTAACACTAGGTCCCCGTGAAGCTAAAAAAAGGAAGAAAAGGATACAGGACCAGAAGTCTGTAGAACTTAATATTATTAAAAAAAAAACCTTTCATAGTTGTAAAGGCACTATAAGAAGAACTATTATATTATAACTAAACAAAATACAAATAAAATTAACCAATACAAGCTGAATACTTTATAAAAGCTAATAAAAGCACGTGTTGTCTCAGATTGCCCAATTTAAATGTAGCAATGTTTTAACTAAAGAGCTTCAGTTATTGACTATTATCGTAACATGAACATCTAATCTAATGCACCATAATTATTTATAGTCAAGCGATAGGTCAATTGGCTTATTCGGAAACCAATTTCAATGATAGGCACATAATTGTTTCACTTTTACTTTTTATATTATATGTCCGACCACAACCTGTTCTAATCTGGATGTATAATATTTAATAACTCTATATACTACATCTGAGTTACGTGAGGAATTTTTTTTGAACAAAAAACACTAGAAAGCAGCGAAGGCCTGTTGGCTATTACTATGTACTGTGTATTTTACTATTTCCGCCATTTGCTACTTTTTTCGTTTATCTAGAGATATTATGTGTTTGCTAGTAAACTATTTAATAACTTCGTTTAGTAACTTACTGTATCGCTCTAGATCATAGAAACATCTTTAATTATGTCGCCTTAGTGGGACAACTCACACTGTTAACAATATTTGTTATTTTAATCTTAGAATATATGGAGTCAAATTAGGTCACACTTTTTATGCTTTAGTCGGGTAGTAAAATTAGCTCACACTTTTTAACATATAGCCGGATAGTCAAAAAAAAACTGAGTGTTGACATAATCCTTTCTCCTATCGTCATTCTTTGACGTAGGAATCAAACCTACGATCATTGCTACTACTACAATTTTTCAAATTAAAAGTTTTCATTAATTTTCGTCAAATATTTTATTATTTACAATGTTTTTTTAACATTTTGTCAATAAATAAATACATATAGTTGATCTAATTTAGTAAACCATATAATTTTATTGCCAAATTAAACTTTGTTAAATAATGAGGCTTTCTATTAATAAGTACTAAAGTGAAGCAATTATATAAGCGATAAGCAAACTATTTCGTTAATCGATCTATTTGAACATGCCTATAAAATGAGATTGTCGCCTATTATATATAGAGCTAGCAAAGTGTACTAACTGAGAATGCTATATATCGTTATACAGACGTATATTGAAAAAATAATGATATCTTTAATAATTAATTATAATTACACAAAATATAATTTAAATATTATTTCTCGATAAAAATTCTTGGTATTTTATTAAAAAAATAATTGAAAATCAAATTATTGTAAAACTTTTACGTAGACCACTTGTACTTGAAACGTCATATATTATAATGTATATGAAACCTTACATCACTGGGTATCTAATAGATTCGTTGATTACAGTCTGCTTAACATCCGACGGAAGACGGTTGTTACAGGTAAATTTATTATAGTTTTCTTTCAATAAGATAACCATTAACTGTATTTATAGACGAGTCAATTGAGATTTATAGAGTAATGAAAGTGAGCATTTCTTTTTTTTAAAACACATCTTCGGTTAAACGCCGCCCACTTAGTTTAAAATCGAAGCCGGTTTTTACGTGAGAAAAGAAAAATTATTTTGTCACATGTAGCCTTTCTTTTTTTATTACAGCCTCATACCTTTTTCTGCATAGCGAGGTAGTCACAGAGGACCTAGTGTCAAGACACTCCGTCCCCACTTTGCGCCTGAAATCGAGATATTGCATATTGAGTGGCAGAACTCAACGCCGCGCTTTGCCTTAGGTATCAAAGCGAAAAAATGAAAATTTAAATTAAAATATATTTATTCCCCCGAGTGGAAATCGAACATACAATCATCGCGCTTACGGTCAGACACTGTCACATTACGCATTACATTTCTTTCATTAATCAATGAGTTTATAAAAGTATTCTTAGCTGTATATTGTAGACTTTTGATATTTTTACTAGGAAGAAAGAGGTCCTAGCCATTTTTAATTAGAAAAGCAGGTATGTTAATAATAACATACAAACGCGATGGTACAGTTTTATAAATAGTAGATACACTAAGTTATAATTAAAAGTATATAGTGTAATTAAAAGTATAATTAACATACTCTAGATTGAATATGTTTTACATTGGACTTTACACCTTTACAAATAGGAAATAGTAAGTCGTACCTCTTTAGGTACGACAATTGCTTTTCAATTAAAAATCTGTTTCCCATTCAAATTATAATACAAAAGAACTGGAAAAAAAATCTTCAAAAGTCCTTGTAATCTTCTCTTCTTCTAGCTGGCTTTCGGTTAATTGCGACCTAGCCAGGGTCTGCACTGGTAATATATAGGTCATACGCATACGTGTACGTAAAACAATATACACTTTCACCATTTCAAAGTCTTGTTCACAGAAATAGGAGATTGAAGAACATTTTTAGAAAACGTATATTTTTTTTTCAAAACAAATATATAGCTTAACATAAATTTAAAACGAAATGAATATACATACATACATACACTATATGTCGTGATTGCAATTAAACCATAAACATATTCATGTTAAAGTAGAGCAAATCGTTCTTATGCATCTTTAATAGTTGATGTAACCTTCGTAATCATTGAAGTTAACCACACTACTTTCAGTTAAACGTAACCGTCTTGCTTAAAACGTATTTAATATTTATTAGCATCTTTACTCAATCCTCCCAATCGCGTTTGTTTACCTTTATTTCGACAACGATAATTGTATTGCCCAAACATGAGAAGCTGAGGACAGAAGTGCTAACTTGTTAATGGCCTTCGCTAATCAGAAGGCGTAAACGTAGGTTTTCTTTAGATGCATTATTTACGCCGCTGCGTTCTCTACTGATGTTGTTTAGGGTTATGACGAAAGGTTACAACGAAAAGCTACCTATGTAAGTATAAATATTTTCTCAAACAAGAACTTATTAAGCTGTCTCGTGACAAAGTGTATAAAAACGGGTCCTATATAGATCGCCCAAAAACGCGCCTTTACAAAAGCGACTCTCTAGTTTATATTTTTGTCATTATTCAAAATTTCCTTTAAATTTAGACCTAATGAAAATTTAGTCTTAGCCTTAGTTCTCGATCTAAAAAACCGTTGATAAAAAAATCATGCAACGAACAAGATCATTTAGAACTGTATTTTAAAACAGACTTAAAAAAAGATACAGATTAGAACAAATAATGAAATTATTGTACCAGAAGTAAAAAAAAATGTGATTAAATTGAATAACCTAATATTATGAAATAATTAAATAATACAAGTCATTAAAAGTAGCATAACATGTTTCAATCAGTATATTTTTGCTTTGCCCTGATGATTACGGTTGGTTCATACATGTAATTAACATATTCATTTATTATTAATCTATTATATTAATTAGAGACCGTTGTGGCGCAGTTGGACAGTGTCGGACGTTAAGCGCGATTGTTGTAAGTTTGATTACCACTCAGGGCAATGATTGTATATTATTTTCATTTTTCCGTTCTATCTAAAACAAAGCGCATCGTTAAATTCTGCCCATTAATACGCAATGTGTCAGATTTGGGCGGAAAGTGAAGATAGACCACTATCATGTCAAAAACGAACCGGTAAATATCGCTCTAATGTTGTGATCGGATGGTCTTTCTGCTCATCTCCCTCCTTTACTCAATAGCAAAGAATCTATGATCTAATTAATATATCTATCTATGCATATAATAAATGACTATAGGTATATCAAACTATGCCATAACCATAAATATATATATATATAGCTGGCACATACAGAAGCTTATTTTAATTACAAAAAATAACTAAAAAAAACTTGATATATATTTTAATTACATTGAATTTTAATAGCATTGTTATTTTTATTTTTATTTATATTTTTATCTGCTTTCTTCAATATAGCCCTAATAACCTCATTCACACAATTAAAAGTTGCACCAATCAAAAACATGTTGTGAAACAAAAAGGACATTAAATTTAAATGCCATATATCCGCGTTATTGTAATATTTTTAGTTACACGCTTGATCCCAAATAGGAGGATAAGAAAAAACCTAAATCATGACACTCTGTCCTCCGCTTCTCTAATTTGGATAAATTCAAGACTTTACTGGAACTCAATATCGCACATTGTCTTACCAGAACGGAAATAATATCATTTAATCTCCCACGGGTGGGAATCGAACCGATAACTATCGCTTAAACAGTCTTACTGTGCTACTGTGCTACGATGGCCTGTCTCACGATGCAAATGACACAAGGAATTAGCCAATTAGCATAACTGCAGTAATGTCTTCAGCCGTATTTGGTCATTGCGTTGGTCTCACCTTTCGGAAGTTTGTTGCTTTCTCTTAAAACTAATTACTTGATGATTTTTTGGGTGTTTTATATATATTTAGATTTTCTTATCTGACACTTAGCTCTGACGGCGTGTTACGGATAAAACGTGAAGATAACACGTGTATATATATCCGTATAGATCATTAATTTAATTTTATATTTTAAAATTAAAACAATAATGTTACTAAAAACTAGATATAGTCATATAAAATAGAATATAGTCATTTGTTAAGAACAAACTATAATACAAATTTAGTTACCATAGATTCAACTCTGTGATGAATTCTTTTTTTTCTTTTATTAATAATCTTCTATTGCCATTGGCAATTGGCAAGAAAATGTTAAATTTACCACAAAAGACTAACATTTTTTCGATTTATAACGTAGATATGATATCTACGTGATAAATCGAAAAAAAATAATGATTACGTAGATATATAACAATCAGAAAGTAAAAAAAATAATAATGAATTGTTAACAAGCTGTCAAACAAAAACCGGGTTAATGGGCTAAGTTAAAGTATAAGTTTACTCTCAAAAAGCCTCCTATTTAAGCAATCTCTGTATGGGAACTTATTAAGTGAAACGGAGGAAGTGCGAATGATATTCAATCCAAAACGATACAATCTACACTACGCCGGCGTTACGCCACGTTATGTCACTGTGAAATTCGGTACGTATTAACTAATTATTTAACTCTTGACACCAGTGGCCGCATTGTTCATAGAATAGAAAGTAAATACAGTAAGGGTTAAAGATGCTATAAAAAATACGTAGGTATAACAAATGATTCCTTCTATCCCGTATCAATGTCAATACAACGTATTTTTAAGAAATAAATAAAAATAATAATCTATGCTGAAAGAATTAGGTTTAAGATAAAGGATAACATTAGAAACTTATAATCTTTACTACTAGTTTATCGGTCAATATGTCGCGCCTTCAATTATACATCACTACCGTGATAATAATACGAGACTGCTCTCACGTTAGTCGCGGGTTAAATCTAAACTTTAAAGTTTTAAATATAAACTAAATGAACTGTAAAATTTTTTTAGTTTCCCTTGTCTGGTTAAACATGACTTGGCGTTAGATTTAGCAACCTAAGGGCTATATTTTAAAACAAACGTAGAGTCATTAACATATGGACTTATCGTTGGCTCAGTTATAATATACAACATAGAAAAACATTGCATTATGTTAAAAAACCGTTATTTGTGTATTATTTGCATACACAAAGTAGTTTAAATTTTATAAAACCATCGCATTTACAGAAAAGAAATATACATAAACTAAGACTTAAGAATATTTAAAGCAATATAAAAAAAATAAATCAAAAAACATATCCAAAAAAAAAACAAAACAATGATATCACTTCTATTATAAGCATTCAAATTGATAAATTTGTATTGATGTATTGTGACGGCTAAGATGCGAACGATAGTGAATGAGATGACGTATTGCGTGATGAATGAAGTGCAATCTGTTCGGATATGGACATGGACAGGTATTCGCAAACCGGCCTTAAACCACAAACACACAGTCCAATGCTTTGTGGGTCACTTCACATATGTATTAAGAATTTATTTTTACCATACTTTGATTATTTAAGAGAAAGTCTATATATTTAACTGGCAGGTACTATATTACATACGAGTACATATATAAGTATCAATATATGATATCTTTTTATCGTAGTATTTGCCTACACACAGTAGTTACATACTGAATCATACATAATAAACTGTATGTATAGAAGAGGCATCTTCATAAATTTGTGTAATATTTGAGTCTAATCTTAACTTCTTGAACTCTTTACAAATACTTATTGGGTCAAAGATAAAAAAAACTATAAGTCACGATATTATATAGTTATATACATATATAACTTACATAATTTCCTTAAAATATATTAAAATATTTTCACCGTTTTTAAATTACGTATTTCATTTTTCTGGTAGTAAAGTAGTTCCTTTCCTATGAATGAAAGGAAATTAATTTATGAGTTTCACAAAGTCTAATTTCGTTAAGATTGTATTCAAATTGATTCTTAACAAATACTTTAAGCTATATTTTTTAACATGGTTTTTTAATAAAAACATAATAATATTTAAATTACGTATTACGTTCTCTTGCTAGTAAAGTATTTCCTTTTCTATGGATGAATTTATGAGTTTCACTAAGTTCAATTTCATTAATAATTGTATTCAAATTGATTCCTAACAAATACTTTAAGTTGTCTTTATTAACAGGTTTTAGTTAATAAGAGAATATTATGAGACTAAAGTAGAAGTTTAAGCAATATGCATCACGTAATAAATACATAGAGTGTATTTAGAATATCATAAATCAGTACTGTTCCCACAAATAAATCACCGGTCAGTCTCTAATGGGCAAGCAAATAGCAAAATAGTGTTTATCATTAACCTCTAATTTGGTGGAACAAACAAACTGTGATGTGTATTGATGAGGGACTCGCAATGGTCATAGGATGTAAAACAATCGTAGAGTCATTTCATAATAGTAAAGCCTGGGATGTATGAAGAATGATCTCACAAATTATTTATGTAATAATATTTCACTGCGGATGGGCAGTCAAGAACGGCTAAATATATAATAAAAATAAAAAATCGCTGTATCTATGTTAAAGGTACATAAATATTATATATATATGTATATATTTATCTACTTATATGTATATATATATATATATATATATATATATATATATATATATATATATAGATATATATATATATATATATGTATATATATATATATATATATATATATATATATATATATATATATATATATATATATATATATATATATATATATATATATATATTTTTTTTATTATACTAAGCATTACTTTTAATACTTGTTGCGCCTCTCTGTGATTTCTTACTTTTAGTCCTATAAGTAAATGGTTGCCTGTAAGAGATCACTTGTAGTGATAAGGCCGCCATTGCACATAACATTTACAATTGTTCTTTTATATTGTTCCTGTAAGCTTTTGTGTGCAATAAAGTATTTATTATTATTATTATTAATATTACAAAACATATTGTTGGAGGCATTTACCAATGTAAATAAAAATCATTGATTTTTAAATTTCTATATTGTTTGTTTTTTGTTTGTCTATTTATTTGTAAATATTCTACGTAGGTAATGCACATCTGATTTAAATGTAGTTTGAATATTTCATTTTCGTAAAGTTTCTTTAACATTTTATATAAATTGGCCCATAAATAAAAAAGTTAATGTTTTTTAAATTATTAATTTCAGCAAAGGTATCATTTAAGTGCGAATGCGGGTATACGAAAAAACGAAATAATTAATTATTCTTGAGTTGTTAACGCAGTCGAAGCTGCGTATGGGTTACTAGTTTGGTATAAAAATGATTGTACGTTAAACTTTGTGAAATCGTACTATTATTTACGTTAGATTTTTAAAAGCAATACTTATACAATTGTTGGATTTAGCGGTTCTGACTAAAATAGTCTACCGACTGAAAGCGCGGCTGCAAACTTACCGTCACAAAACAACCTCAACTGTCGCGCAAAAAGTAGTTTGGTATTGACGTCAAAATTTCAATAAACAAAATTCTTATCACATTATAAAAATCTTTTATTACTTATTATATTATTCAAATTAATATAAATAAACATAAATGACATTCATTTCCTGCCACCGGCCCCAGTGTAAGTCTGGCCGTACAATGTGTGCTTCATTACATAAAGCCTGTATTGTGTCAGCGACAACGCCACGCTATCTCGTAATTAATCTAAGATCCAGATCGACACGAGTGCGTGTGCGCATGTAGCAATTAGACGCACTATAAGAACTAAGACTTACTATCGGAACACTTCGTCTTCGATATATGCTTCATATTCATAAATAAGATGAATATTAGAACAATTAGGTAATCAGCAATAATTGTATCAAATACATGTTTGATAAATAAAAAATGCTGCTTTACCCTTTTTCCCGCAAACCAGGGTCAAATGAGTCAGTGTTACCAGAGCGAAGAAATAAAAATATTCCCCTGAGTGGGCATCGAACCCACAACCATCGCATGAATTTCATATCTTCGATCTAGTTTTACAAAACAGGGCGTTAAGTTCCGCACATCACAATGCCACTCATGATGTGATGTGGGATACGAGGAAAATGTAGAGCGAAATGTCGTGACTATCTAGACTTTCTCTCACCTATGTAGGAAAAAGCGTAAATTAGAAAAAATACTAATAGCAAAACAACAATTTTGTCCTTAAAAATAGTTCAGTTTAGTTCTTTAATTGAAGCGCTTGGAACGTGCCATTTTTTAAAGTTCCAATACCAGTTAAAAATAATAGTGTATTTTATACAAAAATAAAATTGTATTCATTCTGACTAATACATAGATACATAAGTTTCATTTAAGTGCTAGATGTATTTGATTAATTTAGGCTTATAGATTCTTAATTGTGCACTTAATAACGCGGAAAAAGCATCATTTAACACTATATTGAGCGTGTCAATGGTAAAATTGCAAAATTTACATAATTATATCGGTTATTCACGCCTGAGCGAGGCACGGCTGGCCATTTTGAACTGATTGCTTCCTTATCTATTTAATTATGCTAAGCATACATACATAGATGTTGGGATAGAACTTTATTTTATAAAAAAGATATTGGTTTGTAGAGCTTTCGCAAAATCTTTGATTTTTAATTTTCTCTAAAGTAATATTCGATTTTAATGTATTTTTACACATAACTTTTAAACATATTCTACCTAGAAAAAAATTGTCCATATTTAAAAAAATAATTTAAGAACGCGTAAAGAAATATTTTTTTTTTTACTAGAATTAAACAAAATAAAAAATAAATATTTCATATTTATAATATAGGTATTTACAAAATATGTGTTTCAAATTTAAAAATGTATAAAAAAATATTAACTAACATCTAAATTTTGTATATAACCTATTTTAAAAAGAAAAATAATTATATTATATACTATCTCTTTTTTTACCTAAGCCCGACTTACACCTCTTTCGCTATACGAAAAGATATATACAGATAATAAATGAATTAAATTAGCAACGTATTAACCTATGACATGTGAACACTTATAGAAGGCTTAGCTCAAGTGAAATGTGGTCACGATACTATCAAGTAATTAATGCTGATTAGAATAAATCGTTATGCTATTAGTTAATAAACTCTCGAAACATTTAACGGTAATAAGTTACAGTGAC
This sequence comes from Dryas iulia moderata, assembly GCA_019049465.1. Taxonomy (NCBI): domain Eukaryota; kingdom Metazoa; phylum Arthropoda; class Insecta; order Lepidoptera; family Nymphalidae; genus Dryas; species Dryas iulia. The sequence goes on from CM032425.1 coordinate 4,127,973, forward strand.
AATTTAAGATTTAGCATCTGAATAGCAAATATATACAAATAAAAGTTAATTCTTAAGCTTTCATTTCAGTAAATAATAACTTACAATACTTACGTATAATGTTACAATATTATTGTATAGGTACTTATAATCTAGAGTATTGACACAAAAATAATAATATTTTTCTTAACAACTTATATGTGCATTTATACAATCGTTCGAAACACCTTATAGTGCTTGGAATATTTAATTTAATAATTAAATATACATTTCTATATTACTATAAAAATATTAGTTTTCTGCACTTCTGTTTCATTTATAATCCAAATTTCTTACCTAATTTTCGAGTAATTTTCGTAAAAGGGGGATACCAATTAATTTTTTTGTTCAAAAAATTATTCCAATAACAGATCTTGCCAAAAAATTAATAAAATTAGCCATATATTAAGATGTGCTCTTTTCTAAACTGACGAATTGTGGTCTAGAGACCATAAGGCTAATTGTAAATAAGTATAGGTACATAAGTATGTATATAGTAAAAAGTTTCTTTTATCGTTATATAATTACACTTATATTTGTGGAAAAATATGAAAATATCGCAGTTTCTTTTTCTTTTAATTTTAGAAAAATTAACGAAATCTGCATTTTACTATGTCGACTAATTTAAAAAATACATTTGTTGTAACCGAAAAATAACAGGTATAAAATTAAATAGGCGTTTCACCATAAAATTTAATATCGAACATATTTAACCAAAATTACCCAGCTTTCTCCGAGACCTAATAGTTAAACGTGTAGCCTTATTTAGCCCTACATATGGTCAAATGGCCTATTGTCACGTTGGCGACGTAAAATATCTTAAGAGTAAAAGTAGATGTACATGTATTATATATATAAAATATGTAAACTTTCTTACTTAGAGCATAAAGACTAGTATGCGAGTAAAATCTATGAGAATTATATCACAATTTAGGCGACCAAGACTGGTTACTGACTGAGCATTTAGCTACCGTTAGTATATAGTTAAATTATTATACGAATCGTAATTTTGTTTAATGTCGGAATATTATGTCAGTTACAAATACTGTAATAAGATTTAGCATCTCGATAAATAAAATTTTATGTTATTAAGCTTAGCGATACGTATATTGTTGTATTGGATATGGCAAATCTAAATAATTATAAAAATACTTACTTTGTGTACTTGCCAAGTGATAAATACATACTAATTTTATATTAAAATTTCATGTCTGATTTAATTGTTGAAATTTATAACAAAAAAGAACTATTACCATATTTTTTTAAATATTCAGCCTAAGCTCTAAGTATGTAATTTACCTTGGTAGCGGCCTACGGAATGCAAACAGGAAGGGACCCGTTTTGTACGCCTTTGTTTAGTTTTGGAAAACGTTATTGTTAAATTTAATTAGCGTTACTTATTGGCGCTTGTTGCATAAGGCTATTGAAAATCAGAAGTACATACTAAATAGTGTAAACAATTAGTGATTATGATTATAATCGGCATGTTACAAGTAAACATGTGTTAAGATACGGGAATTTATGCTCTTGTTGTAGGCATTGATAATTACTTTGAAAATAACACTAAATATAGCTAATCTAGCTAATAAGTAAAAAATTCAACAGTAACATTTTAGTGAATATTATCTGTAATGTATGTGTTTCTTTAGAAGTTTCATCTTTTTTCTCGTATGCCAAGATAGTCGGAGGGAACTTAGTATTAAGACACTCCGTTCTCCATTTTCTCGTGGAATTAACATTGTATGTTAAATGGCGGAATTCATCGCCACACTTTGTCTTAGTACCAGAGTGAAGAAATGAAAATTATGTATAATCGTTCAACCTAGTGGAAATCGAATCCAAAGTCATTGCGTTTACAGCCAGACGCTGTTCCACTGTGCCACGACGACGCACGCACGCACGTTTATTTTAACTTCTAATCTAAAATAGGTAAATTAAAATGTATTCTAACATATGTAGGTATTTTTTTTTAGTATGTATCTGATTTGTAAGGTCGTGTCATACATCATCTTGTCATCAACCAGCTTATATAATCCCTTCAGGATATTTTCACAGATACTTAACCTTTAATATGTTTTTTAATATAACACCTAAATTTCTCCTACACAGACTTTGTAAGCCATTGTTTCGTACAACCTACGTACTAATCGCATTTCTACAATAACAAATTCGAACGAAGTGTTCGTTAGTAGGCAACTGTCCTTTTTAGCAAAGTTATTTAGTGGAAGCAATACGGACACTACACCGATATCCCAGAATGAAAGTAATAAAAGCGAATTATGCGATTGTTACGCAATATTTGCAACACTGTTGTCAGTGCGTGGGCTGTTTTACGGCACATTTAATGGTACGGCCTTTCAGCGGTCGCACGTTAACCCATTAAAATCCCTAATGACCTTTTTAAGTGACGAGTTGGTTAATCTGTGATTAAACGTTATACATATGTAGACCCCCATAAAATACAGGGTTTATAAAATTGTAATTATAATTTTATTTTGGTTGGTTTCTTAAATATTTCCGTATGGAAGGAGTTATCATATTTTTAATGAATAGCTGATGTAAAGTTTCTATTTGTATGTATATTTAACAAGACATGCAGGTATATTAAAGCACCTAGATAGTGTATTTCATCTCACTCCATGCATTATATTTCCACAAGCATCAGGTCATCAAGCGACAAGTTAAGTCTATCGCATTATTTTTTTTTATAACTTTTCTATTATTGAGTTTTATATCCATATAGGATATTATAAAGTTTTTCGTTTTTAAAATTTACGATAGAAATATATACATAATAATTATTAATTTACTACGTACCTAAAAACATATTAAGTAAATAAAAATCGATTACCAAATTGTGTAAGTTCGCAAGTCAAACCAATAAACAGCGTAGTTTATTACCACCGAGTGCGACTTCATGTGTGGCCGCGAGTCGCAAGTCGCGAGTGGCGATGAAGCGTTCACTCCGTCAAGTTAGCATTTAGCGACCGGCTAAAGCACGCACGAACTGTATTTTCATATAATAATAATGGTTCATTCTAAAATATTTTTATTCCTTTTTAAATATATGTTTTTAATAGATTACTACTAATAATTGCATATAATATTTTATTAATTCGCCTTCTAATTTAAATGAGGCCTTCGTGGGGCAGTGTGTAAACACGATTTTCTATGGGTTCGATCCTACCCTGGGGAATGATTATATACTATTTTCATTTCTCCACTTTGGTAGTGAAGTGTTTTGACACTAAGGTCTATCTGACCGAAAAAAAGGTAAAGCTCCTCTATCGAATTTTTTTTGTTTTTTTGTACATTGTAGGCAGAGGGAACCTAGTGTTAAGAGACTCCGTTCCCCACTTTCCGCCGAATTTTGGAGGCATTGCGTGTTAAGTGGCGGAACTTAACGCCGCGCTTTGCCTTGGTGCCAGAGCGAAGAAAATGAAAATATCAAATATTTCCACTCCTCGAGTGGGAATCGAACCCACAACCAGTCGTTTGAAGTCACACGTCTGTGCCACTGCGCCACGACTGGCCCCATCGATTTATCTATGTAATTTAAATAAACATACCTTTTTCGTAAGTACATACCTACTATATTTCTTTAACCAGTTCTTCTACCTATTTAATATTTACATAGCTGTCATGTATGGAGTAGAAATGAAATTTCCTTTCAAAATGAGATTATCCTTGCAGTCTGGCACTCTCCGTCGCGACAGCTTGTCTATTATGATAACAAAGTTATAAGTCTAACAAGCTTTTTGTATATTAAATTAGAAGTTCATAATTGACGTCAGAAGTTTTTATTTTTATTTTAACATCTTATAATTAATTAAATGAATTTTACTCGTCTCTTATTTACTTTAATAAAATATTTTAAAATGAATTTTTATTTGACATTTCTTTCTAAACATTGTTTTGCGGATTAATCCAGTTGAGGTCAAATAGTCCTTTCACTGGTTAATCTTTGCTACTTTTCATCACTCGACTAACCGCTATAATGTGACATACACGAATGTAAACTTTAGCCTTTTCTCATGCGATGAATTATGTAACAAAAGAAAATGATCTTCCAAAATTACTTTACTCCTATTCGAAATAAATAATTTGAAATATTTATAAGTAATCTGTATTAAAAACACATTCATATATTTATCAATTTGTCTGTCTAGTGGTATAAAAGTAGTCTAGGTGGTATAAAAGTAGTTAGAGACCAGAGTGTCAAACATAGGGTATTTTTTTTACAAATCAATCAATCATATCAATCCCATGCAGGTGAAGTAACGAACGAATCGCTATATAAATATATTTTCATATATAAATATATTTTACTATTTCGTTTCAACCTCTTTTATATTCATATAATATTAAATATCTTCTTCAAGTCTGATAAGGCCAGTTGTGGCGCCGGAGCACAGCCTGACTGTAAACGCGGCAGGTTGTTGGTTGGATTTCCACTCGAGGATAGAAATATTTATGATTTCCCTTTTCTTTGTTTCAAGGTAAAACTCGACGTTAAGTTCCGCCACTGGGAAATTCCGTTCCATCCAATCCGGTTTCGAAAATGGGGAACGAAGTGTCTTAATATTAGGTTTCCTCTGCCTACCCTGCTGTGTTTGGGATCAAAATAACCTTCTAAAATAAATTAAAAGAACATAATAAACTATAATTTAGTAATGTAAGAATATTGGTAGCGTTTGCAAAATAAGTTAATTGAATAGAATTTACACCACACAATTGAAACAAAAGGTAGTTTGCTAGAGAATTTTTATTAGTTTCTTAACCCACTGGTATGTAGGCTTACTGGTAAGCTTAATAGTAAGTGTAAAGCTAACTTTACTGTAGAACAAATATTTTTAAAAGGAGAATTATTAATTGTTTTATGAGAAGTTTAAGCTTTCTTCACTTTAAAAACAATGAATTAGTAGGAAATGCTAAGCGAAATACTCAGGTACAAAACGTTTAGGTACACTAAAATTGCTACATTCACATTTTGTTGACTTCCTATTTAAAAAAGTTGCTTGAAAAAGTTCATAGTTTTTATCTAAACTAGTTAATTTGCTTAAACAATTGGTGGATTAAAAGCAATTTAATTTAATTGCTGAAACAAATTAAAACCTAGTTGAAACAAATCCTATTTTTTACTACTATCATTACGTTTATTTTCTGTTAAAATGTATTTCACTCGAGATGGCCTTTGTTAAAAATTGGAACTAAAAACAACACTTTAATCCATAGCAGGCTTGTACCCTATATTCCTTACTACCCTATATTATTACTATTCTAAAACCTTACACCACGATAATATACTTTTTATGATTCATATTACAAATAATTGTATGCCTTAAAGCGTAAAAAGTAGTTTAAGTCATATATCATTTGATAACTACATACAATCTTGTGAAGGCACAAACAAAAAAGCGTTTAGTTGCTCTCTTCGACTAATTACTGGAAATTTACCTATGTCGTTGGTTGTCACGCCCACAATCACCCCCTAGGGCCCGTTGTATAGTCATTAAAGCATGTGGTTAATCAAAATAACATTCTTCAAGAAACATAAGCTATTAAGACGTAAATAACTTTATAAGTTATTTATGATGTTTTAGATTTTTAGTCGTGGCCCAGTGGCACAAGCGTGTGACTGTGAACGACTGGTTGTGGGTTCGATTCCTACTCGAGGAGTGGAAATTATATTTCGTTTTTCTTCGCTCTGGTGTCGAGGTACAGTGCGGCGTTAAGTTACGCCACTTAAAACGCAAGTCTCCGAATTCGGCGGAAAGTGGGGAACGGAGTGTCTTAACACTAGGTTCCCTCTGCCTACCCTGCTGTGTGCGGGATACAGCGTGAAGGTAAATAAAAAAAAAATTTTTTTCTTAAACAAAATTAAAAGGATGGAGTAGGTACGCAATAATTACTTTACGGAATCCATATCTAATTAAAAATCATATTGTAACCTTGAATATCGTATTAATATTCCTATTAAAATCATACTTTTTAGTTTAACTCATTTCGTTATGTTTACGCAAAATTCTGATCGTTTTTATCCAACATAGCAGGATAAACGAAGAACCTAGTGTCCCTACAAGATACTAGATGTTGGATCTAGTCTAGAAGAAATATTTCTGAAAATAACCATTCCCCCGAATCGGAATTGAAGCCAGAACCAACTTATTTACTGTCGTAGATGCTGTCGCACTGTGCCTTGGTGACCACCACACAATTAATGTATTTTTAAATACGAGAATAAAACAATAATTTTGTTAAAATAAAATATTTCAGCTTCCGAGTTCCACGTGAATGCTTTCTACCAGGCCGGGCCGTGCCGAGCTTTTTAATTACGTATTGTTATTACTGGCAATTAGTTGCGATGCACCAACAACAATGAGAGAAGATAGCATCTAGCGGTAATGGGAGGGCGTCGCAATTTCACATAAATTGTTGACACCAATGTGTTACTATTGTTGCGGATCCCTTCATATTGAGACAGATTCTGTAGAGATAGCAAAATAAGTTCTTTCTTATTGTTATATAAATAAAAATTCAGCTTTTTTTTATAAAATGGATAAATCATAACTAATTTATTTCTTTTATACATTTTACCTTACTTTAATGAATTTAAAACAGATATTTTTAGTGTTAATCGTAAATTCTGTTATCTCAATCTATAGTTTGTAAGGTATATAATGTAAGTAGTACATAAAATATCTTTTTATGACTTAGAATCGTTTTCCTTTAGATCAAAAATGAAAATATTCGGATCTGTTGATTTGTAAAATATGTTTAGTTACATTATATTTCAATTATTCGAAATTTTTAGAAAAGAAGCAATGAGCAACGCCTAAAAAATCTTACAATTTTAATACATCATGTAATTTTTTAATGTTTTTTTTTTAGCTTCACGCTGTATCCCGCACACAGCAGGGTAGGCAGAGGGAACTTAGTGTTAAGACACTCCGTTCACCACTTTCCGCCGAATTCGGAGGCATTGCGTGTTCCGCGGCGGAACTTATCGCCGCGCTTTGCCTCGACACTAGAGCGAAGAAAATGGAAATATTAACTATTTCGACCCTCGAATGGGAATCAAACCCACAACCAGTCGCTTACAGGCACACACATGTGCCACTGCGCCACGACTGGACCCTAAAATATAAAATAAAAAATACTTAATTGTTGAAAATTATATATATATATATTTTTTGTAATGTACACTTGTTTTGGCCACCGTACTTCTAGTCTTCCGGTACATTGCACAACCCACCACAAACGCTCTGTTTTCACTAGAAAGCTGGATTCGATATGTGTAACACTAGAAGCCGATGGGAAATGGTCGCAATATTCCTTTTTGCTATAATACGATACACTTCACGCACAGTAGTCCACTCACTTGCCTAGTCTTTCACGCCCTTTCGCTGAATCTGTAATAGATAGATTAGAATTAATACAAAAATATATTAGTGTTCGAATTTATAAAAGCTTCTTTAGTATTTTAAATGACTTGTAGTTATAACAAGGTTTAACCAAGAACTGGTCATAAGTCCAAAGCCAACATAAATATTTTCAAAATTTTTACGCTGTTTCTATTATAGCAGCGTAACCAGATAGAACGATAGAGTAAAGAGACTGCGTTCTTAATTTTACAGCCGAAATCGAGACAATGCGTGTTGAGTGATGAAACTGAATGCCACGCTTTACCCTCTTACCGGAGCGAAGAATTAAATAATTTAAATATTATAACTTAAATATCGAGATTGAGTGAGATTCGACTCACAACCAATCAAGGCTACATGTCCAAGGACCACGTCTGCGTGACATTGGCCTCTATGAATATTTGATAGATAAATGTTATTGTGAAATAAAACAACAAAAATGCGATAGATAAAATTATTGAAAATATTTTATTTCTATTTACTAATAAAACAAATTTCAAAAAACTTTTATATAATAATTAATGTTCTTTTTACTAAGTCAATGTTGTGTTTTAATGTCAATTTACTCAATTAAAATGTTAAAGTAGATTATTAAAGGAACTTTTAAGAGCGCCTGTACGTTTTCGTGAGTAATATTGCTTGTTTGCAAATTTGCTTGTCTTGAAACCTTATACTAAAATGTATTTATGGTTTGTTTTTCATTGAAATATAATAATTTTTATATGATAATCACTACTCAGGGGCGGATTCAACCTTCAAAAAAGGTTGTGGTTACAGCCTTAAAATTGGCCAAGTGTGAGTCGAAGTATGAACACGGAAATAGTTACAGTTGCCAAATACACTTATAATTTTTTTTTTCCAATTTATTTAGGTGATACAGTGAGTGAACTTGTATCAAGACCAAAAAATGTGACATTACAAGTCAGTTTGGGTTGTGGACATAGCTTTTTATTTATTTGGTAGCTAGTTTACTAATAATTAATGAAAGGAACGCAAACGAGCATAAGGAACACCTGATGGTAAGTATGTTACCTTCGCCCATAGACATCCACATTATTAGAAACGTTGTGGATGCGTTGCCACCCTTAAGAGGATAGGGATGGTGGGAATAGGGAGAGCTGGCTTACATGCCATCGAATCGGAACACATCATCAGATGTTTGGCGGTTCGTCTTTGACACGATAGTGGTCGCGAGCCAGTCGAAGAACGAATCTCCTACCACCAAGCAAACTTTTTTACTAATAATTAATTATATGCTTGAATAAATTTAATGAAACCACGCCTTTAAAAATTTCATAAGCAAAATTAAACAAATTTACTGCTTACTCAAGTTTAATAGCCATAATAACTATAAGTTTTACTCTTTGGATAAACAAAACCAAATGTGTTTCACAATACTACGTTTTAAATTAAAATAAAAAGATCTTTCCTAAAAGTCACTGTTCTAGTAAAGGAACCCAAAATTATAACATTAACTTTATTTCTCATATTTTTGACTCATTATTATTATAGGTATATAAAAGACGCTCTAATTCTGAGCCTCTTAACCACCTGAATCTGGGGATTAGCCCCAAGTTCTAATTCGCGAAAAAGGCTTAAGATAGCTGGTACATTAATACATTGTTTACATGGAGTTACAGAAAAATAAAGAAATACAAGCACAATACATAGTATGTATTAGTCTTAGACTTTATTTATTACTCTTACCATACTAATTTAATTTAAAATTAATTATTATCAGACATTAAGTTCTATGTAATAAGGATAATATTCCAATTTTATATCGCGGGTGTATGCAATGAATCTGACTTTACATAATAATCGTCCTTAAAATTCTATTTGGTAGAATAAAATAAAGATATTAAGCTAAGCTAGCTAATATTTTTTTTTTTATGGAATAAAGGAGGCAAACGAGCTGAAGGCCCACCTGGTGTTAAGTGGTTACCTTCGCCCATAGACATCCACAAGTTATGGATGCGTTGCAAGCCTTGGGAAGGTAGGACAAAAGGCTCCCTCCTTTGGAAGGATGGGAATGGTGGGAATAGGGAGAGCTGGTGGATATGCTTTTTATTTTATTAAGAAAATTGAATTCGCAATGAAGAGATGCACATAATGGCAGGCAAGTTATAATAAGAAGAAAAAGAACGTGGATTGAACACGTTAGAAGGATGAGTGGTAATAGAATGGTAAGATAAGTATATGTAGCAAAACGTGGTAAGAGATCTAGGGGAAGACCTCAGCTGGCCTTCAGTTTCAACGATAACGGTCACGTCAAAAGCATGAGTATCCCATATGAACATATGAATGAACGAGGCGAAAGAAGTATGCAGGAATTGTATGGGACATTCTATCTTACCATTCTTTTGGGTATAGAGCGTGAAGAGAAAAAGAAAATAAAGTTGTTTCCGTTTATACGAAGTACCATGAGGTTTCATCAACTATGCGGTGGTAAAAATTGTCCCAATGCACCATTAGGGCTTCACTTATTATTTAAAAGTTAAATAATCTTCTTATAAATTAAATATTATTTTATTATGTTTTTTTTATAGCTCCACGCTGTCCCGCACACAGCAGGGTAGACAGAGAGAACCTAGCATTAAGACACTCGGTTCCCCACTTTCCACTGAATTTGGAGGCATTGCGTGTTAAATGGCGGAACTTAACGCCTCGCTTTACCTCGACACCAGAGCGAATAAAATGAAAATATTAAATATTTCCTCGAGTGGGTATCGAACCCACAACCAGTCGCTTTACAGTCACACTTTGTGCCTCCGCGCCATGACTGGCCACAAATTTATTATGTTTTTTTAAGATTTTTCAGTATGTACACGACACTACTTGATTCCTGCAGGCTACATCTAAACAACCAATATAGCACAGAACCTTCTAGGAGAGATCGAAAATGTATAATAGTTTCTTGTTTAAGATACAAAATACACATCGTATATTCTAATAATATTGTCTCGGACGTGAAAGTTCCAATGAACGTTGAATATTTTCTAGATTGACGCATCTATGGAAACCGTCTACATTGTAAAGAGCAAACTTGCCTACAATAACCATTGTGCGAGTCGTTTCAACTGTCAACCTAAACATTTACTAAAGTTAAGTTGTTTACTTCAAAATTATTATACAAATAATTAGCTTGGTACTATTTTTATGAAGTATATAACAAATTAAAAATAGTGTAAATATATTTATGTGCTGTAAGTATAATATATATGCTAACTATAAGCTACATACGTTATAAATAGCTACACGCTTATAAACATTTTTAAAGTGTTATTCCATACTCAGGAATAGAATAGAATAGGATTCTTTAAATGTCTTAGTCAGATAGGACTTAGTGTCAAGACACTCCTCCAATTTGCTCCCAAAATCGAGATATTGTGTGCTTAGTGGTAGAAATCAACGACGTGCTTTGTCTTAGGTACCAGAGCAAATAAAAATAAAATTTAAATTATCCTCCGAGAATCGAACCCACAACCATCGATTCACAGTTAGACTGTACCACTGCGCCACGTCCGCCCCTCGTTCATACGTTACATGAATTAAAAATAAAAAAGAAATTAATAAAATGATTGACTATATTGAGTTTTAACTAGATCTTTATTAGCACGTCATAAGCGCCATAACTAAAGAACTGAATTGTCTAATCTAGAACAAGGTTGAAAAATGTGCACAATTTTAACATTGTAGAAATTTCACGGAACAAATTTTATGTTACGGTACCGAATACAAAGGCATAATAATAAATAAATATTTTTTATTTTAAACGTAATAATTTGTGTAAATATAAAAGGTAAATCTGATGTAATTTGAAACTTCTGTACAATTCTTTGGTTTATGTGCTCACAAATGTTAATTGAGGAAGAAGTTTATCTGAAATCAATGTGTTACAAGTACCTTTAATGATTTTATGCCATTTAAACGCTAATTGGCCTTTCTGGGTAACACTTAAACATATTATGGGCCAGACAAAATAAATTAAGAACATCATTTAAAAAAATATACCTAATTAAAGCTTATAAGCAGTTCATATATAAATAACATAATTTAATAATCCCATTTTTGTTCATTGTAAGTTTTTGTTGAATTTGCGAGTAATCCTTGTTCTATGCGGTAGCCGAGGTCTGGATGTATGATGGAGAAGAATTTTACCGCTCTTTTTTGAAGAAAAGGTGCCACGGGTCCTATACTATATAGGACATTTTCAACCAATCTAGCCCGTTCCTCTTTTGTCATCTCATTTACATACAATTCTGTTGCTTGTTTAAAGTTATTAGGCTCATGTTCGATAATTTCAATTAGTTCCGTCCTTTTCTTGTCAATGTAAGGTACAGGGCCATTAAAAGAGTTTGGAAAATAATTTGGTATATCTTTTTCGTTATCTTGTAGTGGCGGTCGGCCGTCTCTGTTGTAAGTGAAAGTTGAAGTTCGGAACGGGCAGTTGACAGGTATTCTATTAAAATTAGCTCCCAATCGGTAATACTGAGCATCTCTGTACGCCAAACGACGAGCTTCAAATACCTTATCTGGTCCTCCTAGAATTCCTGGAACTAAATTGGCAGGATTGAAAGCTAGCTGCTCTATCTCTGCAAAATAATTTACAGGATTTTTATTCAGTACAAATTTTCCTACTGGTCGCAAAGGAAATTCATCTAATGGAATTGTATTTGTGACGTCAAATACATTAAAATCAGCATTTTTCACATCATCTACAGATAATACTTGAATACTGACAGTCCACGACGGAAAGTCACCGTTTCCTATAGCTCTGTACAAATCTCTTGTATTATAATCGGGATCCTCGGCTCCAATTTTTCTTGCTTCTTCTGCTCTCAAATTCTTTATACCAGCATCAGGCATAAAGTGAAATCGTACAAAATGTATATCGCCATGTTCATTTTCAACTTGAAAGGAATGTATACCAAATCCAGGCATATGGCGGTAACCATTTGGGATCCCACGATCACCAAAGACTAATAAAAACATATGTAAGCTTTCTGGTTGCAAAGTCAAAAAATCCCATAAAGTGTTTCCATCGAAGAGATTTGTAGCGGGGTTTTTCTTCTGTGCTCTAACAAATGTTGGAAAGAGACGAGGATCATTGTACACGTACATAGGTGTGTTGAATCCTACAATATCAAAATTACCATCTTCTGTGTAAAACTTCACAGCGAACCCGCGGGCGTCTCTCGACGTGTCGGTGCCTCCTCTTTCTACCACTACCGGAGAAAATCTGGCTGCTACTGGTGTTTTTTTTCCTACTTTACTAAACATTTTAGCTTTACAAATATTAGTAATATCATGGGTTACTTCGAAGTAGCCAAATGCACCTCCGGCTTTCGCGTGCACTAATCTCTCTGGAATTCTTTCGCGAACTAGATGGGTCATTGTATCCATAAAGTATTCATTGAAAATTAATCTTGTATTTAAAGTGTTTAAAGCATCCTTATGTTCAACAGGCGCTCCAGCACTATTAGTTATTATACCGACGGGGCCCTGGAATTTACAAAACAAAATTAATAAAAACAATAAAAACAAGATATATCGTAGATTTATAAAAAAAGGTAACAATTGTAATATACAAGTACGAAATTAAAAAAAAAACAAATCAATTTTAATTTTGAAATTAAAAGATATATTAATTAATATTACTTTTATTTAGATATATTACTTAATATTACAAATTTAAAAAATATATAACAAATTAATCAATAACAATACCGAAGTTTTCTCTTTGAACATTATAATTTGTTGAGCGGCTGGATCTCTTTCCATTGTCGCCGCCACACCCACAATCAGCAATGACAGTATTAACATTGTTACCAACACACTTGACGAAGAAAATCAACAACTTCTCTTACGACCAAGCACCGTCTTTATAATGCTCTGAATATTGCGACCTTGTTACAGGCGAGGCACGGACACCGCAACTATTACTCAACATCTAAGAGCTAACAATAGGTTTGGTCAGAGTATTTTATACCAGGTTTGACCATTGCAAACGCAAGCCTTCTAAATTAAAACTATCAGTAATACAATAATACATTTCTATTTAAATAACTGTTATGAGAGATCTAAGTAATAATTTTCCAACTTCACGCTTTTTCCCCATAGTAGAGTAGGCAGTGAGAACGTTATGACAAGAAACTCCATTCTCCACTTTCTGTTGGAATTTGAGACACTGTGTGTTGAGCGGTAGACTTTAAAGCTTTATCATCTTCACCAGAGCAGAGAAATTAAAATAATAAAATTATGCTCACTCCTACTCTGAGTGGAAATCAAACCCACAGTTAATAGCTTTTAAAACATTGTCTTTTTTAAAACCAATAAGGAATTAAGGTTAAGGTAATCATCAAAATAACTTGTTACCTGCCATAATTTAGGTTAAAAATAGATCCTTACGATTTTAGTCTTTTTAACATAGAACTAGCAAAAGTGTAGTTTAAATTTGTTTCGAAAAATTAACCGCCAGCTCTTTAGATATGATCCAATTGAGCAATCTATTACACGTGAGTGTAAACTTTTTATTGTGACACAATAATTCGTTTTTACTATTCTAAAACTAACTAAATAAATATGAATGCAATATTCAAACGCTATTTAAAATAATTACGATTTTATGATAATTGAATTTACTACAGGAAAAAGAATAACGAATTATGAAATGATCAAATTTATTTTAAATAAAAATTTTAAAGAATTTCTCGTTTTCGTTATTATTTAACTCTTTTATTTATTAGTTTAGTGTAATATAATACTCTTTTATTTATTAGTTTAGTTTAGTGTAATATATGATAAAAAAGGACTTTCACTAGATTTAATGTATAAATGTATAAATATATAAATAATGCCAATTAACAAAAAAAAACGCAAAAATTCTTGATCTTTAATTGAAGAACTACAATAATCGGAACGTCAAACTATAGTTCGACGCTTCGACTGATAATAAAAGGCATAACAAAAAACTAAGAAATTGCTGTAGGTATTACTTTATAGTTAGGTAAGAATTAGATTTAGTCATAATAAATTGAGTTACATCAAGCGCATTGATTTTCGTGCCCGATATCAGTTTATTACAGATTTGCATTATAATTTTAACATAATTTATCTAAATAGAACAAAAAATATTTCACTTAATTGGAATGACGATGATCAAACATTAGAACATAATTGAAACTCTGTGGTAAACGAAGCGGAAAGTTTACTATCTCAGTATATCTACGTAGACTCAAAAAAGTTTAAAATAGTTAGGTACATTTACTTAATGAGAACAGTATGAGGTAAATAGCAGTGTTGTGCCTAAAATTAAATATGTAAAAAAATTTGTTTTTGCATAGCTAGCCTTAGAAGCTGTATTGAGTAACAAGTGATAGCGTATTTAAAACTTTACCTATTTTTTTTATTTTATTTATTTTATAAATTAAAACATTAGTGTAATCACTTACATATTTATTATTCATTCGTTATTTCATTTACTGTTTACTTTTTCCATTCAAAAAGGGTTGAAAAGAAAATTTCATTTCAATACTAATTAAAAATAGAAAAAATCATAGGTAGTACGTAGCATATTAACATTAAACTGAATTACTAAAACTTGTGGCCAGTCGTGGCCCAGTGGCACAAGAGTGTGACTGTAAACGACTGGTTGTGGGTTCGATTCCCACTCGAGGAGTGGAAATTATATTTCCATTTTCTTCGCTCTGGTGTCGAGGTAAAGCGCGGCGTTAAGTTCCGCCACTTAACACGCAAGCCTCCGAATTCGGCGGAAAGTGGGGAACGGAGTGTCTTAACACTAGGTTCCCTCTGCCTACCCTGCTGTGTGCGGGATATAGCGTGAAGCTATTTTTTTTTTTTTTTGAATTCGTAAATATTCGTTTGATATAAACTACAGAAATAACTCGTATACTTTATACAAATTAGTTAACAAGGGGCGCAACTTGACCCTCAATTTCGACTTCGACACCCGAGATTTCGACACGTGAAATCTCGGGTGCCGTTTACATAGTGAGCGAAGCGAGCAAATGAAAATCATTTACGAGTTCAATGTGACATCAGCTTTTTGGCGATAATTCCTCAAGGATACAAACTATTTTCTTAAAAAAAATTTTTTTAAGAACTATCTCATCTAACTATCATTAGCGTACGTGAGAAATATCCTAAATATCTGACGTGTAGTTTACGAGCCTATTCGTCACAAAGAGTACAAAAAAGTCTCCAGTAGTAAGTCCAATTATATGAAAATAAACATTTAAAAATGAAATCAAAATGCCAATTCATACAATTAATTATGTATTTGCAAATATATTTAGGTAGAGAGAAGTCCTCGGATAGCGGAGGCGGAAGGGACCCCGTAAGTCTGTACATAAGTCACAATTCCCTGGTGCAGTACCAAGGTATTACTCTCCCCTACTCTCAATGGATTGCGATGGGTCAAATATCTGCAAGGTTTCAAGGCGAAAGCGGCCCGCTCGCGGCTTCGCCGCGTGCTCTACAAGACTGTTTCGTTATATTGCAACACTCGGGGGTGTATTTTTGTAAAATAAAGTAGCCTATGTTTAACTCATTTTTTTTTGTCGCTGGGAAATGTGTTTATGCAGACCATCCGTGGGACTCACTGGAGAGCCCGATACTGCCCACTAAAATCCAGCGGAAACCCTTTCCACCCTCGTGAGACGTCGCAGGTTTATTCGCGCATTCCATTACGTAGCCTCGATGGACAGGCAGCCTAGTGCATACCCCCGTCGCCTTCAGAGTACTCTGGGGCTTCTCCCAGAGCACTCACAGTCTTGATGACTTGCAGGAGGATCACTATGTTCCTCCTGTAGTAGCTCGTCTAGGGTAGGGGAAATAGGAGATCTGCGTACTCTCCTTCACTTATGCCCTAGCCTACGGCGGCGCAGCGAGTGAGCATCCGCACTGGACTCTCGCAGCGTATGTTTACCCCAGATGATCAACTATATTTATTCCAAAATTCATTACAATCGATCAAGCGGTGTAGATTTTTCATATAAACTTTTATCCCCTTTTTCTAACCTTTAGAGGTTGATTGTTGAAAAAATAAGTAGCCTATGTTTGACCCTGGATTGTTAACTACTTTCGTTCTAAATTTCATCCAAATCGGAGTGGTAGATTAGCCGTGAAAGCATGACAGACAAACAGACAGACTTTCGCATTTATAATATAAGTATGGATAAATCTTTCTTTTTAGCAAAATACGCAACACAGGTAAGATAATGCAGGAATTTATGATTCATCATTTATTTTAATTCCAATATAAGCAACAATATATATCTCATGCATTTTAGTATCACAAATTATTTAATTAAATTTCCTTTTATTTATTTGTTTTTTAATATCAATAAATTTCTGAGCGTCTTTTTTTTGAAGCCCACTCCCAGCCAAGCTCTTTATTTCTCTATTTTTAAACTTCATGGACAATAACCGGACAGTAATCCACACAACCAGGGCTGCATTTTATAAAAATAATATATATATATTTTTTAATTGTTTCAAATACATTAAAATGAATAATATTTTAATAAATTATTCGATGAAAGTGTATAATAATCGTACGTATATTTATATATAGTGTGTGTCCTTGTAAGGATTCCTTACAAGATGTACTGGCCGTACGCTGGACGTTCGTTATACGCGAACGGATGGGGATTTTTTTTTTAAATATATTATGAGATCAAAGTATTTTTAACCGGATTAATTGATTAAATCGATTAATCCGGTTTCCGGAATCCGGATCCCGGATCCGGTAAAATAGTTTCATTTCAAAATATATAATAATCGCGAAAACAAAAGATCGAAAAAAAAGGTTATATTTAAATATAATAATTTCCTAAAGTGCAAATGATTCAAGAAGCCAGGATCAAATACACAACCACCTTGCTTTCAATCAGATATTCTCTCGTTCTAATTTTAGAAACTTTTTTTAATTGAGATATAAATTAAAAATAAATGATTTTTTTGTTTTGGTAAATTTTTAATCTGGAATTTTAAAGTAGACACTATCACGAATGTGAGAAGTTGCAATGTATAGGCGTATACGCCTGAAAAAATATACATTGCAACTTCTCACATTCGTGATAGTTACAGATCTAAAAGGTATTTCTATTCGTAATGATATAGTAAGTTGAAATAAAGTACGGTAGTCTCTTTTTCAAACGGTGACTATATATAAGGACCAAATATGAAATAATTAAAATATGAAAAAAAATGAGACCAGTCGTGGCGCAGTGTAGCACAAGCGTGTGACTGTAAACGACTGGTTGTGGGTTTGATTCCCACTCGACGAGTGGAAATATATAATATTTCCATTTCCTTCGCTCTGGTATCAGGCAAAGCGCGGTGTTAAGTTCTACCACTTGATCATCACCGTCGTGTCCCGTAGCCCAGATCTGTCCAGGGTGTCTGGGTGTCATAGGACATGTCCGTAAACAACGCTGGCTATATTATTTCGAAAATCTCTTAAAATTCAGTCCAAAATATCTTGCATTTTAATCTGAACGTACTTCATCTTATGGTCATAAACAACAAATTTTACTTGTGGCACACGACAGGTCAACTTTCGTACAGTAAACTACACAGTAGTATAAAATAAAACTATACCGTTTTCATATAACAGAAAAATATTAAACTATTACTTTAAAATAGATTTTTGTATTGTACGCCGTCTAAATATAACAAATACATACAAACAATTTAACAAACAAACCCAAATTTAACATAATGTCTATGACTTTGAGATTAAATGATAGCATTATCTATATTTATATTCTGTGACATTAGCTTATTTAATCTGCATTGTCAATTATGGCTAATAGAATGTCAACGAAAATAGCACCTATTGTCAAAAATCTCTGAAACATACAATATTGCTTCATATTTTATTTTTCAAATTTAAATTGTTAACTAGAGCAATGCTTAATCTCTAATTATAATATACCTCATATTCATTTAATTTTTCTTTCTGCGTATTAAGCGTTTGTCATAATGGCAAGGTCGTCAAAGGATGATCCAATATTTAATGACAATACATGGAATTATCATGCGGAAACCGGTGAAAAGTGTGCACCTGGTGGAATAAGTGAGATTAAACAAACATCTATATCGGGTAACGCTGGAGTGTTACCTGATAACATGTACAGAAGATCTAATTTTAACAATGATGTTTATATTAGCAAGCCCTTTAACATGCAAAGTGGAGACAGCATGCCAAATAAAGAAGATAAAATGAATTTTAACACCATGCCTAATGTAAATCGTATGAACCGTCAAAATTATGGAAATGCTATGCTTAATTTAGGCAATGGGCAAGTAGTTAGAGTGATTTATGATGAAAATAATCAACAACTGATCTTTCCTATGTCTGGTCAATATGATCTCTTCAACCATAACCAAAATATGTGTGATGTGCCTTTACAAACACAGCCATCACATTTGTTTACATTAAACCAGGAATTTACTGCAAACAACAATGTTCATGTTTCACCATCTACAGCTACTATTCAGCCTAGTTCTTATAATTCAGAAAATGGAAATCAGACTTCAAATATACCCACCTCTAACTTTTTAAAGGAAGTTCTCGGCAACTGGGAACCAAACTCATCTGGTACTTATTCTCCATTTGGTCAAAATTATCCCCTTAACCATCCTGATGCTCCAACTATATCTAATAATACCACTTCAGCAGAACCAATAGTGACCCAAATAAAACCAGAACATTCACCAAAAAGAAATGAGAATGTTCCGTTGTCTGACACAAGTAATAAAAAGCGAATAGTAGCAGAAGTTAAGCCAATGCGTCCAAGCTACTCTGATGTATTAGCAAAAAATGCTAAAACTCCTCAATCAGATACTACCAAAAAGGTAAAAACAAATAACATAGAAAATAAAACACCTAACAAACCTACACACAAATTTGAGAAATCATCCAGCAATATGAAACATATAAATGAGGAAAAACTAAGAAGTGATAAAAAGCCCCAAAGTAGCACCATATCTTCTGGCAGTGAATCTGGTGACATTAATACAGATGATACAGAAAAATACCAAAAAACTACTAAGCGATCTAAAAATAAAAGAAATAACATGTCAAGAAAATGGTCATCACTGGATGACATAACCAACGAAGAAGGCAATTTCAACCAAGAAAATGAAAGTCAATTTGTATTCATAAAAAGTGACTCGGAAAAATCTGCAAAGAATGAGAGAAAGCATGATAAGCCTAACGATGAAGATAAAAGTGCTGATGAAGATGACTTTAAACTTGAAGATGATGATATGAATTCTCAATTTATACTTCAAGATAGTCAAAATGATGGTATAAAAGCCAGAAAAAAGAAAGAAAGAAGTCATCATAAGATTTCTAAGTCATTACAGGATAAAAAGAAAATAAATCAAAATAAACTGAGAAAAAATAAGCCTGGATACATGGGCTTAGTACAAAATTATTTGGAACATTGGGGAGAAGTGTCATGGAAAGCTATAATTTGGTTCTTTTATTTACTTTCTGATATCTGTAGAATGAGTCTGCATCTTTCATTTGATTTGTAAGTACTTTCTTTTTAATATATAAAAACTGTGAAAATCAGAGCATGAAAGCATAGACATTAGAAAAGTATAACATACATATGAAATTAGGTACTTACAATTAATATATTATACTAAATGTATTAAACTAAATTTATAAAGAAAAAATCATATGAAATTTTATGTACGTAATTATTAATATAATTAAAAAAATACCATATCAAATTTGATTCATAAATTAAAATTCAATCAGCCTCAATTGTGATCTTAATGGTACAAAATGAATGTTATTTCATATATTTATTTTGTTATATTCAAGTGTACTATACATATATTAAAATAAATTTTGAGCATTCATGTTATTATTGTGCAGTGTAACCTATATACACACAAAGGTTATGGGTTCAATTCCCACTCTGGAGAATTATTATATTTAAACTATTTTCTTATCTCCATTCTGATGACAAGACATTGAGTTCCACCCTTCAACTCACATTTTCTCAGTTTGTGGAAGTATAGTACAATGCTTTAAGTTTAAGTTTGCCCTCCTTACTATGCATAAAAAAGTGTAAAACTTGATGTTTTTTCAAATTTCAGATGCACATCAGTGTTTACACAAACCTATGTAAGTTCCCAAGCAGTGTGGCGCAGTAGCAAGGAATGGCTCTCAAAGCTCAGTGAAAATAAATACTTAATGTATATTGATAGGAAATTTGGACACACTCAGTTTGCATTTTGGAGAAAATTGAAATGGTTTAAAAAAGGTATAATTCTTAAATTATATATTTTTTTAATTTACTATTGTTATATACATATTATAGTAAGACTAGAAAATAATAGATTTCTGGTTATATTGTTAAGATTACATTATAACAGGAATTTAAATCGGCTAAAAAATGATGTTAATTAAAAAAATAAGCATTTCCTCCAAGTATGTCAATACAATTTTGACCCATTTCTTACTGTCCTTCCTCTAAAAATTTGTACATGTGTCCGGTGTATGATACCCTTTTTAGTATTATATATGATATTGATGTCCTGACCACAATATTAAAAAATAAATCAACGCATGGTATTAAATATTTATATTTTTTAAAATATATTGTCAAATTGTGTCTTCTATATATAATACTAGCGACCCGCTCGAGGCTTCGTGGCATCTTTTACATTTTCGTCCCCTATTTGAGACCCTTTGAAATTCTCTGAACTTTCTGTTCAATATTAATAAAATATAGCTATAGCACTCCTGAATTTGCCACTCCCCATTTCCGAAGATTACCCCTTACAAACAATGATACAAACTTTACCTCTTTATTGTATTGGTATATACAGAAGTAATATTGGCAACATAGTTAAATAAAAACTTTCTATATAATTTATTGAAGTTATACAGAAATTTCATACATATCTTTCCATTTACATTAGGTGTTATTATATTTTATTAGAAACTGAATCGGATGCCGGCGATGAATCTAAACTTAACTCGAATATACCGCTACCAGCCACTGGGGAGGAAGCTATGAAACGATTGCTCGCTTGCAAAGGAAAGGATCCATATAGGTATTTCTATACATACATACAAAATTGTTATACTAATATAGCCAAAATAAACTATAATAGATTTCGTGTTTATATTAAGTGCTAATATTTTCAAGCATGGTTTAAGTGACTTTATTATTTTTATTACAGATTTTTTAAATCATAAACTTTTATAGAAATTGTAGCGCTATATATTATGAATGAATGTGGCAGTGGGTTTTATCTCCACGATTTTAATTTTAAAATGTATTCATTTTGTTTTTTTTAATTCGAAGCCGTTCATGTCCTATTTCTTATATAGTATACCCTTAGAGCTTAGACTTATCCTTAGAACTTAGACGAGATTATCATGTTTTTTTCGCATAGCATAGGTAACTCCCACCCGAAATCAAGACTATATGTGTTGAAAGGCGTAACTCAACGCCACAACCTTTTTTTTTGTATCTATTTTTACAAACAAACAATTTATTACGATTATTTTCTCATATTTTACAATTATTCAAATTCTCTTTCTCCAGCATCTTAGGCGTAAGCGTAACGTGTACAGACGAGGAGATAAAGCGCTACTATCGCAGGCAAGCGTTCCTAGTGCATCCCGATAAGAACCAGCAACCCGGCGCTGAAGAGGCTTTCAAGATATTGCAACACGCTTTCGATCTTATTGGGGAGCCGGTATGTGTTGTGTTTTTATTTTTAATATTATCATATTGTATTATTCTATAATAGTAATTATTCTATATTATAAGTGGGGAACGGAGTGTCTTAACACTAGGTTCCCTCTGCCTACCCTGCTGTATGCGGGATACAGCGTGAAGCTAAGAAAAAAAAATATTCTATTAAATTTTAGTATCCACGTGGCCAGTGTGATTGTAAATGCAACTGGTTGAGGGTTCGAATGCCACTCTAGGAGTGGAAATATTTAATATTTCCATTTTTTTCGTTCTGGTCTCGAGGCAAGGTGCGGTGTTAAGTTCCATCACTCAACACGCATTGCCTGCAGAATGCAAATGAAAATGGGGAAAGTCCACAAGCCACGATTTGCCTTATTTATCTTATAATTATAATTTGTTTGTTAAATTCTACGATGACGGTAAAATAAATAATGTAAGCACATATGAGATTATGCGCGGGACACATAAAAATCACAATTAGATAAAAATTAATTTCTTGTTAATAACCAATGAAGAATGAATTAAATTTAATTAATCGTTAATTACATTTTCACACAAACAAATGATCACTTGTTAATTGTAATATGATTTCGTCCACCGGTGGTCCAGGAGCGTCGGTCGGCGTACGAGCGCGCGCGCCTGGAGTCGCGCCACGCGGAGGCGGCGTGGGGGGAGCTCAGCGTGCTGCTCGCGCAGCTGCACGACAAGATGGAGTTCGCGGCCAATACTATACGGTATGATATACTTTAGAGCTTACATTTTATGCTGGTGGCCAGCAGCCAGAAATGTTGAGGACGGAAAATAACACAACGTCTTATAAAAGCAGAAACTAAATATAAATTTATTTTTATAATTGTTCCTTTGAGTGGGAATCGAATCTGCTGAACTGATCGCGACAACTCGTCTCTGAGATGTGCTATTTCACTACACCATGATGGCCGACAAGTTATAAATGATAAACCTTTTTTTACTTCACGCATGATTGCAATTTAAATATATGTAATAACATAACCCAGTGTACACTTGTTTTATTTCTTTTATATTTTTTATAATGTATTAAATGTTGAAATCAGATATTGTGTTTTCTATAATCAAACCTAAAAACACAACATAGAACCCACAATCAACAAGTATTATTTTACTTTAATATTTTTTTAAGTTATGCACACACTTAGAAATTGAAAAAAAATAAGTTGTAATAAAAAGCGTTTTTGTTGCTAGCGACATAAATAAGTTGTAATAATAAGCATATAAGACTTTCGGCGTAGCTGGCTGACATTATCTTATTATATGTTACAATATATTAATAGTAGAGAGAATTTAATGTTTTTAAAATAAATTCCGTTTCTTACTGACTTAATTCAACACATTGTGTGTTGAGTGACGATACTTAACGTCGCTCTTTGTTACGTTTACCCTAGTAGAGAAATGGAAATATTTTGAAAATAATGACTTGTATTATATATACTGTCTGTGTGAATGGAAAATATATTTTTCCATCTATGCATAAATTTTATTTTTATATAAATTAGCATTTATTTCAATATTATATAATAAATTTCCTAACTAAGTTTGTATGTATGAATATGTAAATCTTAAGTAAGTTTATTTCACTTACTATGAACACCAACTTATTTTTTTCATTTTCTGATATATTTCACGAAAAGGGTTGTCTGGAAGAGATTTACACCATACTGCGTTTTCTTTTTATATATTCCTTATTATGCAATTATTATTGTGATTTTGGTAAATTAAAGGATATAAATAAATAAATTTGCCTATATTATTATTGTGTATGGCAGATGCACGAACTGCGGCCGTCGTCACAAGCGCGTGGCGACGGAGCGTCCGTGCTACGCGGCGCGCTACTGCGCGCAGTGCAAGATACGACACTCCGCCAAGGAGGTACACACGAGACACTACTGTGTTTAATTTGCTATTTGTTTATTCATTAATTAAGAACAGTACAGTGTAGTGCTGCGGAGGATCCAAAAAAAGAAATTTCTTAAATGATTTATTTTAAATTACAATTTAAAAGACGTAACTAAAATAGCGATTACTTGACCGATGTGACGAAGCTAGAGTGAATTGTTTTACAATTACAATTCAAGTTAACTTAAGCAATTGATGTAAAATGACTATGCTTTACATGTCCTATGTAGATATTACTTGAATCCGAAGCGTTGTTGAAGAAATTACTCGAATGCTTAACTTATTGGCTTATTTATATATTTATTTTACGTTCTCGCCGTATCCCTCACACAGCGGGGTACACAGACGGAACACTCCATTGGTGGAACTCAACGCCGTACTTTAACTCGACACCAGAGCAAAGAAAATGAAACATTAAAAATATCAATTCCTCAAGTGGGAACCCACAACCAGTCGCGTTTACAGTCACATTTTTGTGCCCATGGCAACTTTTATTATACAGTATCTATAAAATAACTATTACAAAATGTGTGCTGTATGTGGGATACAGCGTGAAGCTTAAAAAAATAACAGTTTTATTATAATTGTGTGTATCCAGGGCGATATCTGGGCGGAGTCTAGTATGATGGGTCTGCTGGTGATGTACTACGCGTGCATGGACGGCGCCGTCTACCAGATCACGCAGTGGGCCAGCTGTCAGGTTTGTATTATTTATATTAACCTTAAAGTTTTATTCTTACATTTAGGATATGAAAAGTGTGTATAGAAAGTGTATGTTAATGTGGATGTAACGGGATTTGAACCGGCGCCTCTTGGAAGTCGTCGCAAGCGCTTTGACCGGTAAGCTATGAGTTCTACATGCGGCTGCGTCTAAATTCTTATATACTTGTTACTTATCTTTTGTTGTTTGTAAATAAAAAACAATATAATTAATTCATTATGGCTACTATTTTTGTGATATAGAAAAAAAATCTGAAACAACTGCGGCCGGACTGTCACGTGGTGCAGTACCGCATCGTGCTCGGCAACAAGGCGGCCGCCAGCGACGCGCAGAGGCCCACCGTCGGGTAAATAATCGTTTTTATCTCTTACCCACTCCTGAATTATTATCGAGTCGTTAATATATATTTTTTAGCGGTACGTATATCCCGCACACAGCAAAATGGGTAGAGGGAGCCTAATGTTAAGACATCCCTTCCCCACTTGCCGCCGAATTATGAAGGCATAACGTTTCGAGTGGCGAAACTCAACGCCGTGAAATATTCAATATTTCAATTTCTCGAGGGAAATCGAACCCACAACTAGTCGCGTGTACAGTCACACATTGTGCCTCTGTGCTACGACTGGCCACAATAATAATATCAATTATTATTGTGGCCAGTTGTGGTATATGATATGTGAATTTTAATAATTTACAACATTACATTACATTTACTTAATGTTAGCTTTTTTGTTCTAGTCCTGATCCAAATCTCGAAGAATTTCTCAATAACTTGTACAGCAAGTCAGGAGTGTCACCAAACACGTCAATGTCAAAGTCGTCTAACGAAGCGGACGCGAAAAAGCGACGCAATAAAAAACCCAAAGCTTAACTAAACGTTAAAAACTTAAAACCTGCCGCCGATAAAGAACCTTTTAAAAACCAACTTCCATACTGAAACTGAGAATCCAATATGGCGTCCCAGCCTGTCGCCCCGTCGTAATATTATCTGTGAGAACATGCCTTTGATAAAAAATATATATTATATTTTAAAAGAAAATAAATATTCTGTAAAATTCTACAGTAGATTGAGAGCAGATTTTAAATAATTATAAATGATTAAGATGGCTATCGATGCACGCTTAAAGCGGAGAGATCTACTTTTATATTATGCACTTTGACATGTATATGTTTTTTTTTAATTTTAAATTTTCATATATTTGACGTTTATTTAATATAAATTGACAGGTGACATTGTGGCAAATTAAAATATTATTTGTGTCATTTTTGATGCGTGGTGTAGATTTAATCTGTTAAATATTGCTATTATAGGAAGGAAATTTAATTATTATTATGTAATATATCTCGAGTTTTGGCGAAAAAAAGGAGAACGGAGTATCTTGACTCTACATTCTTTTTAACTACCTTGCTATGCAAGAATCTATGAATATTAAGGTTTATATATGTTTATAAACACTTGAAATCTTTATTTATTCACAGAAAAGCGACATATCACCTACTTTCCTACATGTTTTATCATCACAAAAAACGCAAAATTGTTTTATATTGAAGCAAAATTATATTACTTTTAAACATTTTTAGTCAAGTGTTATTCTACACTTAGGAAAATTAAATTCTAAATGTCTTTTTTAAAATTATATTAATTGTACAATGTAGTATTCTAATCATTTTTATACAGTTTTTTTTATTTTTTTTTTTTACTTTAGTTTACATAATATTTGTGTAGATCTCTACGTTTTTAGCGTCTTTATTAAGTGTTAATGCGTGTCTCTGCAACTTGCTTAGATTTAAATATATCTTGAATTTATAATATTAATAATATTTTTGAAATTATCATTTTCTGAATTTTATCTGCATTTTTCTTATAATTAGCACTTTTAAAAATTTCTTTACTACTGATACAGGCAGCACTGGTTTGAAATAATGTTTTTTTTGTCATATTAACTGTTTTCAATTATTAAATAAATCATGGCAATATAAATTTTCTTCGAAAATCAAATTTTTACTATAATGTTAAACATTAACATTGACACTTGTTTTTTTAGAAACACTGAAAAATAAAAATAGTTGAATGTATTGTGTTTTTTAACAGAATAATTTAGGTCATGGCGACTATGTATTTTTTCTTTACTATTATGTAAAATTTAAGGTTTACATTTTGACTTAAATAACTTAATTTTGAAATTATTACTGATTTCTTGTCAAGTTTCTTGAAATTTTGTGTAACACCTAACAGTACAATTGTAAGTGCATTGATTATATTTAAATTATGAATGAGCATTTATTTAAAATGTATAGCCAAAATTGTATTATTTTTTAGAAATTAGTTTAATATTGTTATTTGAATTTAGAACGAATCATAGGTTTTAATCAGGTATTTTATTACAAGAATGTAATAAATAATATTATATGTCAGGTATTAACGCTGCGTTGAATTTCGATACTTAAAACGCGAAGACTAGAATTCAGGCGTAAAGAGTAGAGGAACGGTAGGTCCTTTTTGACTATTAAAAAATAATATTCCAGACAAAAAGATTATATTTGAAGGATTCCTTAATAAAATGTTGTAAATGGCTATAAATTTTAATAAATGTTTATTTTAGCATTTGCTGTGAACTATTAGAGAACGTTTTACTTAATGAATTATTATTAAATTTTATTTTATTTTCATAAAAACACTAAGTCATTTTAAAACTAATAGGTTACTAACAAATGTTGGAATAACATGTGTAGTGTTCAAAGCAATTGAATTGAATTGATTTATGTTATATTTATGTAATTTTTTATTTAATCACTTTGATGGCATAAAAGTTGTAATTGTTAATAACAAAAGTTTAATATACTTTGACATTTCTGATTATACTTTAATCTATGATATACAAAAATCTCGAATAAATGATTCGTCTGTTTTACTATTGACATATTGTAAAAAATATCGATTATTTAAATAAAAATCAAAATTTTAATTTTATTAATTGCAAATAGGCAGCGAATAAGTCCTACGTAAATTGATTGGTACAAAGGCATAAACATAATTTATAAGAAAGCGGTTTGAAGGTTTTAATGTTGTCATTTTCTCATTATTCAAATTATTTAAGTTCAATCGAACTTACCTAAATATTAATATTTTTTATTAATAATATTTCAGTAAGTTTAGTATTATATAGTAATGATAATGCTAGGAACCTTCAAATGGCTATTCTTTTTTACACTTGTCACCAGTCTATAAAGGACATACTGATTTTTTTTTTAATATTATATTTCTTGAACAAAATGAAATAAATTCTTTATTATAATACATACAACAATTGTATTACGAGTTTCAAGAAATCAAAATTTCCACATCTATTTAAAAGTACTATATTTTTTTATTTAACAAATATAATATTGCAGATAGAGAAAAGCTGGTGTTAAAACACTACGTTTTTCGTTTCAATTCTAACTTTTATGCATATCAAAGTGGTT
Source organism: Dryas iulia moderata (assembly GCA_019049465.1). NCBI lineage: Eukaryota > Metazoa > Arthropoda > Insecta > Lepidoptera > Nymphalidae > Dryas > Dryas iulia. The sequence goes on from CM032425.1 coordinate 4,156,292, forward strand.
AAACGCGTAGTTATACGCAGGGCGCTGCCCCACTGCCTTCACATGAGATTATCAGTTAGTAGGCTAGCAGGACTGTCCTATCATGTAGGTTTGCTTCATGTGTCAGTAAACATGTGAAAATCCTTGTGGCTTTTATTTTATTATAATCCCTCATTTTCCCTCATGGTAATAATTATTTTAATGTTGCTATGTATGTAAGTTGTTTTCAATGAATTCATAATATTATGGACTTTTTTGGTTGTTATTGGTTTGTATTGTTTATATATATGATAGCGTGTGAATGACTGAGTTGGGGTTTGACTCCTATTCGGTTCCTATTCGGCAAAGAAATAATATATATTTTTTTCATTTCTTCGCCCTGTTAAGCCTCCATGTATAAATTTCGGACGTAAAGTAAAGAGTCTCCTTCACGGAGTGTCTCCATTCTATGTTCTCTCTGGCTAAGATGCTATGCAGGGAAAAGCGTGAAGCTGAACACTGCAGTCAAGGTCAAGAGAAGATTAGATCCAAACATTGTTTTAAGGAAACTGAATGTCAGTTTATTTTAATTATACATTCACTGAAATTACGCGATACAAAAAATAATCATTTTTTAAATTTATAAATAGTGTGATAAGCCTAAGTGTTTATATCAAAAACAATGTATTTATCTTACCTCTTTAAAGTTTATAATAGCACATGATTACGATTTTATTTTCATAAACTTATTTAGTACAGTGTCTTTAAAATTTATTGTGACATTAGCGGCCCGCTCGCGGCCTGGCCGCGTGAACTATTTCGTTATATTGCAACAGTCGGGGGCGCATTTTTTAAAAAAATAAGGTAGCCTATGTTTAAGCTTAGATTATCAACTATATTTATGCCAAAATTCATTACAATTAGCCAAGTGGTTTAGATTTTTCATATAAACTTTCATCCCCTATTTCAACCCTTTAAGAGGTTAATTTTTGTAACGGTAGATTAGCCGTGAAAGCGTGACAGACAAACACACAGACATTCGCATTTATAATATAAGTATTAATAATTAAATTGTATTTCAATTTAATTTCTCTCTTTTTATTTCTTATTCGAATAGTAATTATCAATTTAAATAAAAGACAAATAATGTCTTATTTTCATTTTATTATTTCTTATACATATAATTATTCCATCATAAGTTCACTTTCGGTTCTATCAGTGACGATACAGTCTTCGTAAGTCCATTTCGGGAATATTCGCTTGTAAAGATTTAGCAGAACTGTGTCCTGGGATTTTAGTTGACCATCGAACACGCATTTCATGTGACCATGTGTACCTTTAAAGTTTTAAAAGCAATATATTATTATTTACTAGCAATATATTATTAACTACCGTTTGTAAGATGTTATTTACACACAAAAGAGATAAAATTATTTATAAAAAACATGAAAAATTGTAGCGAGAATCGAACCTCTTCTCTTTTCCTCGTTTCTTAGAAACTACTAAAGAGCGCGGGTTCGACTTTTTATAACTTTTCTATCAAGGCTTTTCTTTTAAGATATAAATCATTAAATAAATCAATTAATATTATTCGTTTTATATTCGTAAGTAGCTATTGAAAAAATATAAACCTAAACTGCTACACACCTAAAGGTTCTTTTATATGTCCAGTTCTGCCATATTTAGTTCTTAATTTGCATGGTTTGAAATATGTTACATCATCTCTGTTAAAGAACATAAATCTAATCACTGCTGATTTCTCATGAACCTGTAAGAAAAATAAATAATATGAATAAAATAAGAACCCAAATTGTGTCAGTACAAGTAGATTAAAATATTTTTTTTATTATTTTAATAATATAAAGAATAACACAGTTATTTCTTTTTTTTAAATTTTATTTAATAACTATTTACCTTGTATGGATGGCCAGAGAGCACTATTCTCTTAATAACTAATCTGTCAGGATTACACGACAGTAACACTCCTGATGCTACTAATTGTAACTTAGTGTTTTTCTTCTCCTGTGAATAAAAATATTTATTATACTCAATTTATTAACAGAAATTATTATTTTTTGCTTCACGCTTCGTCCAACGCAGCAATGTAGGCAGAAAAAACCTAGTCGCAAAACATTCCGTTTTTCACTTTCCGCATGTTAAGTTATGTTACCCGGCGCTGCGCTTTGTTTTGTAAACAATTACAAGACTAAAAAATGAGAACAATTACAAAGATTATCTTTCCGATATTCGAGTCAGAATCGAATCAACAACCATCTCGTTTGCAATAGATGATGTCCATCTGTGTCACGATAGTCTCTAGATAAACATAATAACAATATACAATGCTATCTTAAATAAAAAATAAAATGTTTTTATCATAAATTCTTTATCTAAGAAGTTGCACTTAATAAAATCTTATCACATCCTAGCATAAATCGTGAAAAAGACAACATTTTATTTACCTAATAATTCTACAATAATCTGTAGTGCAATTTACGTACTAAGCACTTACCTTAAAACATAATACGGTGGATGGACTAAACTGTATAGGTGCAAAAAACGTTGCCACACAAGTTGAAGCTGGCTGGAAGAACCTTTCATACTGAAAAATAAAAAAATATTAAAATTTTACTCCAAGAACTTTACTTCAGTAAAAATAATTAAAAAAGAAAGATAAATACTTTATGTTTAGATCCATTAGTATGTTGGCTAAAGATAGGGTTCACAATGAACCTGCGATATCCCACTTGGAATATCAATCTCTCTTTGCTTTTAATTGGCTCATCTGTAGCACCTGTCCTTTTCAAAACAACATTCATTAAGGACATCTTATGTTCATGTGGTAAAAGACCAAAGACAGAAATAGGTGCATCAGCATTTGCAGAGTTATATACTTTCCATAAATCCTGACGGACACCCTTTACATGAATTGTTATATAAAATCCATACTGGAAAAAAAAATGATATATGGTTATATTTTAGTAAAATTACAATTGAATACTACTCATTTTTATATATTCAATTGATTATAACATTTATTTTACCATATTTTCAAGACTGTCTTCAAGTTCCTTGAATACTCTCCTCCTAGTTCTTTCATAGTTTTCAAATTGGAATATTCTTGCATACTCCTCTGGTAAATTTTCCTTAGGGTCCCAAGGAGATGTTCTAAAGGATTCCAGTCCCCTATATCTGACAAATCTCTCTCTAGCAGGTATATCTTGAGGAGTATCAACTTCATCTGGAAACTGCTGATCTTCTCTAGCTGCTGCTAACATTTTAAGCATTTCATGTTCTTCAAAAGCATCAACAGTGTCATTATATTTTTCATCTGTGGGTCCAACTTCAGACTCTGCCACAGATTCAAAATCATTATCCTCTTTTGCTTCTTGATCAGAATTATCTTCTTCACATGACATAAACTCTTCATTGTCATCATCCTCATCATCATCATTTTCATTTTCAGATCCTTCAGAATTTTCAGCATCAGACTCAACTATCCATGCAGCTTGATAATCAGACCAGCCTTTGGGAACTTTTTTAACTTTTTTCTTGGTTTCTATGTTTGCATCTTTAATTTCCTCATCAGTTGGCCAAGTTTGTTCAGCGTCCATTGGGTCAGGGATATTTTCTGATTGGAGAGACTCTTGCTTTGTAGTGTCTGCAACTTGTAATATAGAAACTTTTGTTATTTCTGCATCCATAGCATTAGATTTTGTATTTTCCTTTCCTAAATTTAAAGGATGTGGATCTTCCAGACCATCTATCCTAGACATTTGGAAGTCTCCCAAACCACTTATGTGAATCAAACCATTTACATTTAAAGGCATTCCTCTAAGGTAGCCACTTATCTTTAATACTCCACTATCATCATCAGCATTGGGCACATATTCAACATCTTCAGCTAGCATATAAGGCCTTTTTTCTCTATGATGTATAATATTTCTTTTCTGGTTGCCAATGCGACGCAAAACATTCAAGCCATCAGAACTTTTGTCTAATTGCATTACTTTCTCTTCTGGTAACCATTTAGATATAAGCTTCTGCACATTTTGTTTTTCAGTTGTCCTTTTTTTTGGATGAACACCTTCTATATCCATAGCAACTACTACTGGAGTTGGCATGCCCTGAGCCATAGACAAAGCTAAAGCTTTCTCTCCCCATTCATCAACTGGTTCATCAAGAGCAGAGCTGACAAACAGTACAGTATCAGAAATTTTTAAAGCATCAAGTAGACTAAATTCATTGTTAAGTTCAGGACATACAAACGAGAAGCGCTGCTTAAAGTTTGGTAAGCTGTAATAAAAAAAATAAACAATATAGACACTAAATTTTGTTATAAGATTTTGTAAATATATAATATATGTAATAAGAAATAAAAGAAATACTAACGCTAAATGTAAAATACCATTTGGTGACTGACTCACAGTGGCTCCTTCTGAACATGTTTTTAAAATAACTAATGCTGACTGAACATCAAGCTGCTGATTCAAAGGCACGACGCAAATGAGGAACGGAGGATTTCTGTTGCCACCTATAGCTCTTTTCTTAGACAGCACTTCATCTCGTTTGTTTTTGCGAATTTGCAAAGCTTGGTGACGCCGTTCATCTTTCTTTAGTATGTGGCGATTACGACGTACAAACTCTTTCACATTTACTTTACCTACAATATAAGTTGAAATAAAATTTAAATATGAAAGTTACGAATAAATATTTTATATTATAGTATATAACGCAAAATAACCTTTAACTGCAGCCGAAATCCCGCGTTTTGATCTATGTCGAGATTTATGAACTTTATTACTTTGTTTTAAGGTACCAGGACGATGAGCTTGCTGCATTTTAAAACATGAAATATATATATTTGGAAATAAGAAATTAATATTACAATAACTTTGTTATAATTAACATTATCCCAAAATATTTATGTCAAAATTCACATGGTCTTGACTTTTGTCTTTTTGACACTTGACATTATAAATGTGACATTTAAAAAATCAAGATAAACAATGTCGTTAATAAGGGCTGTAGTTTTTTTAACTTATGACATTCATAAATCGTAATCAAAATTTAAATATAATGTTCAGTGAAAGTATTGTGAATTATTTAATGCTTAGAAAATTGAACAATCGTATATTATTCTCTAAAAAATATGCGTAATATTTGGTCAGGAACTAATCAAAAGTTTTCAGGATTACAAATCTTAAATCAAACATACTGTGATTTAAGTGAAATTATCTACACAAAGAAATATGTTTGGTTTAGTTTAATATTTAATTATGAATTCTTTACGAAACGTGTATAGGAAACTTAAGCTGCCATACACGTTTATAAATTTAGCTTTAAAGTTTACTTAACTTAATATTATATATTAAAATTTTAAACATATATTATATATGCAACATCATTAGTGTTTTAAAGTATGTAATTCATCATTAGCATTCTTCTTGCATTTGGCGATATAATAAGGAAAACGTAAGTTTTGTGTTTTCTGTAAGATGTCCATCGAGGCAACATTTTACACGCCAACATCACAGGTCACGTGACATGACGTTGTGGACGTGTCATTTGAGAATTGCTCGTTGGTGGCGTTGCGCAGGTTCATTTTTGTAAAAGTGCAGTTGGGGTCTTATTATTGAACAAAAGTTGAATGGTTTCATTCGAATAAATCGGTTGATATTTTAGTTAGGATAGTAAAATCACAGTAAATCAAAATGGGGAGTGAGTATCTTTTATATTATTCCTTTAAAATAGTGAATATATATAATATAGACACGTATTCTCCATTTACCCGAATATCTTGAGTTAAATTATTGGATATTGTAATAAACGTTTAAAATAATCCCTATGTTTTGTATTTCAGTAAAATTCCTTGAAGTTATAAAACCGTTTTGCAGTATATTACCTGAAATAGCGAAACCGGAGAGAAAGGTGAGTCTACCTGTTAACTGTAGTTAGCGTTTATTTTTACTCCAAATTCTTATTAGAATACGTTTTTAATGAATCGTGATGAGATTTTATAAAAATAGAACTAAAAAATGCTACAACACAAGTGAAAGTATTGCTAACCTATGGTTAGTATGAGTTGCATTGTAGAGTAACTGTACTTTGATAAACGTCTATTAAATTGATTATAAATGACATGTTCTTATTTCCAGATCCAATTCAGAGAAAAAGTATTATGGACAGCAATCACATTATTTATTTTCTTAGTATGCTGCCAGGTAAGCAATATTTGTGCCACACATACAAATTTAATTTATAACCTATCCATATGTTTTATGTATTTCTTTACTTGTTATAATTATCAATATCCAATTACATATGTGTTCCTAAAAATATTTCACTAAATTTATAATTGTTCATTAGTGAAAGTAAACCAAGAAATTAAAGTCGCAGCAATCTGTATTTAATGTCTTAAGTGTTACCTAACTACATAAGCATTTATTTAAAGTAAATAATAACATCTAGGCATGTATGTAATTTATTAATGAATAGTATTATGTTAATATTTTAGATCCCATTATTCGGCATAATGTCATCAGACAGTGCAGATCCTTTCTACTGGATCCGAGTGATCCTGGCTTCGAATAGAGGAACCCTTATGGAACTCGGCATTTCCCCAATTGTAACCTCAGGTCTCATCATGCAATTGCTTGCTGGTGCTAAGATTATTGAAGTTGGTGATACTCCAAAAGACAGGGCATTGTTTAACGGAGCACAAAAATGTAAGTTTATTTGTGTATTTTTTTAAATATAGAATATTAACATAAAATAATTTTATTAATAATTAGTGCAAAATATTCATATAGAATATAAATTGAAATTAATGCTGCTAAAATTAGATTAAATAATGCCTTATTTGTTGTAAAATATATTATACTCTTATATTATTCAAACAAACACATTTCTTTCATTAGAAATATTTAGAGGCATAGTGCCAATATTTTTATAGTTATAATTTAGGCATTTAGCCAATAACATACTCACCTAAATATTTATTTTATAAAAGAAGTGAAGAAAAAGATGTATTCACTAATAAAAAATGTAGAATAATTAAAAATATTTTTTTATTATTTAATATTATATTTTAATGTATATTTAGTTGCTTCTCTGGTTCGAAAATTTGAAATATTGAAGGTGGAATACATATACATATTATTTACTTTCATTTCCTTCCTATGGTAAGACAAAATATGTGTTAATTCGACTACTCTACAATGCCATGTCCTGAATTCGAGTAGAAGGAAGGACACTCTTTTAACTTTATGTTCCGTTCTGAATGTCTTCCTTTCATTATTAATATATCAAATTAAAATATATTATTTTTTTGTCAATAGTGTTCGGCATGGTGATAACAGTGGGTCAAGCCATTGTTTATGTCATGACTGGAATGTACGGAGAACCAAGCGAAATTGGGGCTGGAGTGTGTTTGCTTATCATTATCCAGTTGTTTGTCGCTGGTTTAATTGTTCTGCTACTTGATGAGCTCTTACAGAAAGGTAATTATTCGCTTAATATAGTATTAGCAAGTTTTTAATAAACTATACTTAGAAAAATCAATTTGAATTTAATTGAAATTAAACTAGTAGTATGATATATTTGTTTTTTGTTGTTTTATATGATTAGTCCGTTATTGTTACCTTTATAATAATAGAATTACTATTAGATTGTTAAAAATAAAAGTAAAGATTTGTGATTTTATGTTTTCTTTTATATATTAGGATACGGTCTTGGATCTGGTATTTCTCTCTTCATTGCTACAAACATTTGCGAAACCATTGTCTGGAAAGCGTTCTCCCCTGCTACCGTTAACACTGGTAAGTCAACTATAATTTAAATAATACTTTTTATATCCTAGTAAGTGAAAGTCAAATAATTTTATTCAAAAACAAGCAATTACAAGCCATATTCATTGACCATAAAAATAATTGGGCATCTGTTGAACAATATTGCCTCGGATCTGAGCAAAGCAGGTGTATGATAAGAAGATTGGCATCAATATTGATAACCTTTTGAGAAACACTAGCTTAGTGTTGTTTTAAATTTTATTATACATTAAGTTCTTAGGTATCTGAATAAAAAATAACTTTGAACATATATATTTCTTTTAATTTTTTTTATATATATACTTTCAAGTAAATCAAAAAGTTTCAACTATATTTCTATAACAACACATGGAGAAAGAACATTGAAGTGTAAATATACCTTACTTTACAAGAAAAACACATTAAAATCTATATAAACCATACTTTCTCTTTAAACAGGTCGCGGCACAGAATTCGAAGGTGCTGTCATAGCACTCTTCCACCTCCTCGCAACTCGCCCCGACAAAGTGCGCGCCCTCCGAGAGGCCTTCTACCGCCAGAACCTGCCCAATTTGATGAACCTTCTGGCTACTGTGCTAGTCTTTGCCATTGTGATATACTTCCAGGTAAGATGTTATTTTTTTATATATAATCTATGTTATTTTGTTTGTATTCTTAAATATATAATTAATGTCATATAATAGCAACAGGTATAGAATTATTAAATATGCAATTCAAAATTTATTTACAATTAATTTAAAAAATAATATTTCAGGTTAAAAATAAAAAAATATTAAGTAGCTTTTTATAACTGTTTCTTACTATCTATAAAACTAACTATAAAAAAATTAATGATTTATCATAAAAATATAAGATTTTTTTGTAATTACATTTATATGTTTTTCTTTACGTTATTTGTATATCATAATATTATTTACAGGGCTTCAGAGTGGACCTACCGATCAAATCCGCCCGTTACCGCGGCCAGTACTCCTCGTACCCCATCAAGTTGTTCTACACCTCAAATATTCCCATCATCCTTCAATCTGCTTTGGTCTCCAATCTTTATGTTATTTCTCAGGTAAGGAGTTGTTTATATACACATTTGAGTTTATAATTATATTATAGATTTTATGCTAATGTCATAATTATATGAAGACAATTAGATAAGGAATATCTGTGAGGCCATAATGATGTGCAGTAGTAATTATGTGTGTGGGTCGATTCGTGAATAGTGAGGGGTCTTCAAATTTTATTACGTTGTCAAATTTTCTTTTTAAAAATTTAAAAGGTGGAATAACACTTTAAAAATAATAAAAGACATTCCAAAATTTAAAAATAAAAAAAAATTCAGGACTTAACCCCTAGCCGTACCTTGTCCATCATTGTTTAAAGTATTTCTTAAACTTTGTCATTCACGACCCCATTTATCATTGAGAGTTTCCTGACGACCCCATACAAATATAAAAGAAAAATAGCCCACATTAGACCCCATTTGTGGTCGCGACCTATAGTTTAAGAAGCCCTGGTATTATAAATAATTAATAAATAAAAATCTTATCCAACAGATGTTAGCAGTGAAATTCAGTGGTAACTTCCTAGTGAACTTACTCGGTGTTTGGGCGGACGTGGGCGGCGGCGGCCCCGCCCGCGCCTACCCCGTGGGCGGCCTCTGCTACTACTTCAGCCCGCCGGAGTCTCTCGCGCATATCGCCCACGACCCCTTACATGCTGTGCTTTATATTATATTCATGTTGGGCTCTTGTGCTTTCTTCTCTAAGACGTGGATCGATGTGTCTGGATCGTCTGCTAAGGATGTAAGTGGTCTTTATTTATTAAAATGTTACATTGTTTATAGTATAATTCTTGATATTTAGATTTTGAACATTTGTTTAGAGATTTCAAAAGAAAATGTGTTAGTAAGTTTTATTAGTGTTCTTTTTAAAGTAGCACTGCTTGAGAATGTTTAATTTAATATTTAGGAATTTCTTATGTTAATTGTTAACTATGACTTAAAAATTTTGAAAAAGTATTTGTTTTTTTAATATTGTTACTACTACCAATATTTTTTTAATATATTTAATACTTTGAATACCTCTATTTTAATACTTTGTAACATTACTATTAAAAATTATAGAATATATAAATTAATCCATACATTCCGACTTCAGGTAGCGAAACAGCTGAAAGAACAGCAAATGGTAATGCGTGGTCACAGAGACAACTCAATGATCCACGAGCTCAACCGTTACATCCCAACTGCAGCTGCCTTCGGAGGCCTTTGTATTGGAGCCTTATCCGTCTTAGCTGACTTCCTAGGAGCAATTGGCTCGGGAACTGGTATCCTTCTGGCTGTCACCATTATCTACCAGTACTTTGAAATATTTGTCAAGGAACAAGCCGAGATGGGTGGCATGAGCACTCTCTTATTCTAAGACTGCGGCTCGATTTGACTACAGCCTTTTATTGTTATTACTGTATTAGCACAGCTGTGAGATATATGTGGTGTTATATTGTTTTTCTTATAATAATTGAGAAATTGTCACTCGTTTTTTTATTTTGGGCTGGGATGGAATTTCTAAGCTCTTTTTAATAAGAATGCAAGTTTAAACGCTTGTTAAAATGGATATTGTTCTTTTATACTTTATTCAGTTTAATGAGTATTTCTTTTGCACTCATCTGAACTTATCCCTACGTAGTAGTTAAATAGAATTGAATGTGACTCCGAGTTTAGGCGTTTGTAGTCAAATTAAGAGTTTTGTCTTAAATTTAAGTGACGTCCGGCGAAACGGTTGAAATTGTTAGGCGCCGGTAGTTATCGAATTTCTTTTTATATTCTCAGTGTTTGAGCCGTTTCGTCGGACGCTGTTGTGTGGGTTATGTGCTATTTATATGAGATGAACTTTATATAATAAATAATTTACGTGAAGTACAGACTTTTCTTTGAGCTCCTGTTTGGATACACTTGCTATACTGCCGTATTGTTAAATTGACTTATTTTTTTCTAATTTTAAATTCTAACTTAGTATTAATATTCTTTTTCTTTTATTAATAATTGTTCGACATTGCCTTGTTTTGAAGCAGGTTTCGATGATTTGTATATTTCTGTTAGAATTATTACTGAAAATCTTTGAATGTTCAATGTCTAGTAATTATTATGAATGTTGTACAACTGTAACACTACGCTCTCCAGAACAGAGTTTTTTTCCTAGCATAGTACATAGAAAATGCAACTTGTGAAAATTGTTTTTTTACAAGCTTTAGTATATAATTAAGTTGTATTGGTTAACTTAAAAGACATTGTATTAGATGCCGTTAATTTGCTTATTCCCAATAGTACAGATTTTATATTCTAGTTCATATCATTAGAGTTTTAAGTGAAATTTTAATACAATTGTTTCAAATATCTTTGTTGATTTATTCAATAGATCAATTATACAGTTTACCTTAACACATGTCCAAATTAAATGTTTTGTAGAAAATTATTGCTTTTATTATTCCTGTGCACAAGTCCTTAAAAGTTTGTCATTTCCTAGTTATTTTTTTTTTGAAAGACGTTTTCTTATTACACATACAATTCAGATTACACACAATGTAATGCGTAATATTACAAAATTACTCAGGGGTTCTATTTGATTTTTAAAAAATAAATTTAGCTTTGATTTAACCTTAGACCTATATAATAATATACCATTCAGTACTACATTTCGAAATTAAGACCGATTACCGACTGGGCCAGCTAATGTAACTTAAAACGGCCTTTCTTCATACCTAACATCGGTTATTAAAATCATTCCATTAGTCGAAAATTAATTTGTATAACTTACAAATTCTTTCGTTTAATTTATAAATTCAAACAAATAACGTCGCACTTTGTCCAGTGGGGAACACAACCACTGGTTTTTGCCGTTAAAACCTGTACCACAGGGCATAAGCTTATATAGCTTATGTTCTCGATTTTGAAGAATAAAACTTATTATTCAGATGACAATTTTAGCTTCATTATTTTACACTTTCGTACTTTGATAATTAGAAAAGCAGATCCATTAGGGATGTCATCGACAAGTATATTTTACAAACAACTTCCTTTAAGCAATTTCACATTTCTAGCTTCCTTTATTATTAAGGCGATATTTACTAAATAAATAAACAACAATAAAACAATTCAGTTTCAGTATGTAACTTTATTCTCCTCACTAGACATGCAAAATACAAGGACAAAAACAATTACAATTTTTTTGCAACCCTGTGAACTTATAGCCGTTATAGTCCAAATAATACAGATTTCATAAATAATGTAGGGAAATATGGTAACGAAAGTATATTTTAACATCGGCTTTCATAAATATATACAATGGTTGAGATCTCGATACTCTAGACGACTGGTAAACAATAGTTAAACCAAAGCAAGAAGGTGCCACATATAAATGTTAAAAATGAATCTAATAAGTAATAATACACATGGCACAACACTTATTTGTATATTTTACTACACATCAATAGGCACTTTGCGTTACTCAACGGCAATGTAAGGAAACATTTATTGCTTTAACAATCCTGTCAACGAACGTTTTAGCCTGTCTCTTGGTCCCACGCCAAGGTTGGATTTGTTCTGTTAAATAAGACTTCTGTTAAGGAAGACTAAGTCATAACCTTTCGCTACGAATGCTACACTTTCGTTATTTCAGGAAGAGATCTGGCAAAATATAAATATTTATATTATTTTGAATACTGATTTAATGAAAGAATTCAAAAATTAAATCTTTTTATATAAGAGATTTTATATTTATTGCATTAGGAATAGTAAGTTATAATCATGGTCTAAATTATAAATATTAGTTAAAATATGTTTCATTCGGTTTCCCTCCATAAATGACAGATGACAGATCTCTTCCTATAATCACAAAATTATAAAATATAACAATTTGCAAACTATTTCCAACAAATAGATTGCTTTAGCAGATTTAACAAACAAACAATTTTCTTTTCAATATTATCTCACACTGGTTGAATCGGCGAATCATTACGGCGATAAAATAAAAGTCAACTATTTTATAACGATATAGTCCCAATTATGCCAAAATGTGATCAATTAATAAGTATTAGTATGTGTTATCTTTAATAAAAATAAGCTTTGTATAATAAAAATATTATTTAGTATTTAAATAAATTTAATCTCTTTCGTGTATTGTAAGTTTAGTTGCTGTCAAAATTTTGGCGTAACCGAGTGTATATCTCAGAGTTTCATTTGAATAATGAAGTTCCAACTAATAAAGGCATTTTGCCCCCAACATTCATCGATTAAACATTTATAAACGCTAGTACTTTACTATCCACAAATAAGATAAAAAGCAACACTATTTCCACTATCAATTACTTATGTACAAAGCTTGTAAACGCTAATATAATATATTCTCGTAGGATTGTTAGAATATCTTATTGCATTTCATGTTACTCGGGTCGTTAGAACCAAAAGAAACTAAAAAATGGGTATAATGAGGAAAACATTTATTCAAACAACAATTTTTTTTGAAATGGAAAAATAATAAACAAAACTAAAGATAACAGTGCCAATTATGTCCTAAAGAAACATGGGAGTCAAAATCGTATTATAGAAAAATAATCGAAAGCGAATCCCACATCGGTGACAAAATAACTTTAAACTAAATTTCAAAAATGTACATCAACAGCGATCTCCAAAATTAACTAAACACGTGTCTAAAAGTCGACTGCCCCAATAAAATAAAATATAATCTAAAATATAACAACAAAAAAAAAATCATTTCCCGACCACAGCGGTGCTACCATACACGGAAGAACGAATCCAACAGTAAGCGTCTGTCACACTAAAATGTTAACGATCACTTTTAAACTGTCATTCATGTAAATAATAATAATAATAGTAAAAAAAAAAACAAACAATTTCACTTCTCTACAATAAAAATAAAAAAATGAACACTCATCAAAGAAAATGTTTGTCTCACAGAGTCTTTACAACTTAGGCAGAATGTAATAATTAATAAATATAGATGAGACTAATTATAAAGCATTACATTACATTCATTCTTCCATATACCCTCGCCTCACCCCCTCCCTACGTTACTCTACAGCTAGGATTTCGCTAATTTATTTTCATTTGTACATGCGTAATAGCACTTAAGATTTACATCTAATTTCCAAAATTATTAAATATGGTGATTTAGATTATATCAACTTGCCTTCAAAATAATAACACGATGGTAACGTTGCCAGTGCGCTTTTTTCTAAATATTGGAATGACATTTCGCTGTAGCAAACAATGATTGAAACATTTATTGGGACAATATCGTCAACTTCACAGGGTTTACATATTTAGTTTCACTAAGAGACTAATCAAAAAAAAATCAAATCAAATAATTCATAGTAGAACCTACTTGTCAAAAACTAAACATGCATTTTTAATCTGTGTAATCACCATGCAGTTTAGACTATAATAAGAAAAAAAAACAAAAAATAGGCAAAAGTGTAAGTTTAGATTATCAAAAAAAAAAAAACAAAAAATATAACAAGCGCACTAGCAACGTGTAATTATTTGGTGTTAAGCAACAGTTTCTATCTCCTCCTGGATGGCCGCCTGTTCGGGGGACAGTGTCTTCGGGGGCGTGGTATACGGTAGAGTTTTTAACTTGCGCGCTTCCCGCTTCTGTTTTTTCTGTTGCATCACCAGTCTGAGTTGTTCTAGTTTGCATTTAGTTTTAGAGTTCTCCATTGCGAGGGTTTTCGCCATGTCGCATTTCTTGCAGTCTGTGGGCGGGTTCAGTCGGCATGTGCATGTTTTCTCGCATGTTTGCTTGCTGGTGTGTCCGTTGCATTGCCCGTAGGTGCATGGTTGGCAGGTGGGGCACTTGGGCTCCTCTAGTGTAGCTGTCGAACATGAGTGCTTGGTTTCCTTCTGTAATGTAAATGATTTTATGTTTATTAATAAATATACATGTCTGTTTGGATATGGGAGATAGATGAGAGAAATTATTATTGGGGTATTTATCAAGGTAAAAGAACCCATAACAATGGTCTAAATTGTTTTTGTTTGTCTGTGCTTTTGATTGTTTGCTCAAAATCAGTTTAACGATTTATGCAATTAAAATGCAGTTTTGATTATTATATTTTCTTCCTTCCTTCCATTTAGTATTAAAACATTTATTATTTCAATCGGTATAATCAAATAAAAAAAAATAACCAATTCATATTTTGTTAACTTTAATTTACGGTGTCGAAGCCGTAAGAAGTTGGGTAGGTAAATAATATATTTAATTTCAGGCCATCAGCACAGTGGGATGTCCAAACGAAATTTATTGTGAGTTCGGTAATCACTCAGGGGAATGATTAAATTTAGGCTATTTTTTTACTTTTGTTAGAACACAAAGCGCAAGATCGATTACGTTCCGCCATTAGACACGCTCGCCACTAGACATTCTCGATTTCTGACGGAAAGTAGAGAATGTCTTGATAGATGTAGGGTTTTTCTGACTATAGTGTGTTATATATAACATTTTTAAAATCAAAGAAATAACAAATTATTTACACACAGAAAACCAGGAAGTAGAAAGTAAGAATATATTTTTACAAGGTCATAATAATTTCGGCAAAGCGGGATAGAACGTACGGCTTAGCGGTGAGTGCGCTTAGACCATTTCACAAAATATTTTAAATATTTATGAATGATAAATTATCATATTATATTATAAGAGGTAAAACTTAAGTTGGGTTTTTGTGAATATAACAAATCAATTAATATCCTTAAGGATATACACACGAGGACTACAAATTGTATGTTTTTTACAATCTTGCAAAAATGTAAGGACATTTTGTTATTTATTAATGACCTTTTATAATAAACGCAGAGAAAAAAGAAACTTTTTCAAATTTATCATGTTTTGCAATCTACTTACAACATATTATAGTTTTTAATTCATGTGATCAATATTGTGTAATATAACACTATTATCAAATACCAAAACGATCGCTTATTGTTAGGATCCGCCGAATTCGGAGGCATTGCGTGTTAAGTGGCGGAACGTAACGCCGCGCTTTGCCTCAACACCAGAGCGAAGAAAATGGAAATATTAAATATTTCCTCTCCTCGAGTGGAAATCGAACTCACAACCAGTCGTTTAGTGTCACACGTTTGTGCCACTGCGCCACAACTGGCCCTAACTTTCATATGAATGATTATTTCATTTCATGCCAGGGTAGTCAAAGAAAACCATCATGTCAAGGCAATCCGTTGCGTTGTCTGAGTTAACGGAACGGAGAAATGAAAAAAAAATTATCACCTTTCCCCGAGTAAGAATCCAACCCACAACTGTCCCATTGCCAAACTGGCCTTTCAAATCAATTATTATAGTTTATTTATGAGTATTGAAATAATAATATCAAATTCGGTGATAATATCTAAAATAATTATATGTTATAACTTAGCCAAATGACCTATCCATTTTATATATTGGCAATTAACAGTTACAAAAACTTGACAGGTTTCTGCTAGTAGTTTTTATGTATAACGAATATAGACCATACTTTAAGTTTCATATTAATTATTCTTAGACGCGTATATCGTTTATTTATAACCTCTATTTAAAATTCAAATAAAATACAATAAAAAAAACATTTCATATAATAATTAAAACATTTATCTAACTCGGGCAGTTATTATTTTATTTGTGATTAATCAATATTTAAGTAGGTCAATAACCACAGGCCTGAAACACCTGTGCAATGTTTGCACTAGTATAAATATAGAATATTTACCTGTGATAAAGCGATGGGCGGCGCGGCGCACAGCAAATCGTTCAATATGTGGATTATAGTCGATATATCCCTCTTTGGTCGTCCGTATCTGCAAAATGTTAAATAACAACTTTATTAATAAGAAAAATACATATATAAAGCAATAGTCTGATAAAAATAATAATAATAATTGCATAAATGTAAAACAAAACGAATACACAGAATGTCAATTATTTTTTTTAGCTTCACGCTGTATCCCGCACAAAGCAGGGTAGGCAGAGGGAACCTAGTGTTAAGACACTCCGTTCCCCACTTTCCGCCGAATTCAAAGGCATTGCCTGTTAAGTGGCGGAACTTAACGCCGCGCTTTGCCTCTGATACCAGAGCGAAGGAAATGGATATATTAGAAAATATTAAATATTTCCACCCCTCAAGTGGGAATCGAACCCAGAACCAGTCGTTTATAGTCACAGGTTCGTGTCACTGCGCCACGACTGGCAAATTCCAAGAAATTAAAAGAGTTCGTAACATTTATTTTTCAGCTACACGCCTGTTATGGTTACTTTTGTATCAAGTCCCTCCGCTTCCTATTTTTTCGTGAGAATTCGAGACTATATGTTGAGTAAGCACATCTCAACGCCGCGCGATTATGTCTTGTTAACCACAACGAAATAATAAAAACAATCAACTTTAAATCATTATAACGAGAGGAAATCGAACCCCCAACTAAACGCGATTTCAGTCACACGTTGTGCTACTGCGTGACGATAACCTCAAATAAATAAATAGTAATTCTTAATATAAGAATTAATTCAGTTCAGTTTTTTAGTTATGGCATTTCAAATTTGCATCTGCTATAAATAAAAGACAATTTACACAGATACAGAATATTAAATAAAGATTAAAAAAAAGATGTATATCATTATTTTTTGACACGCTTTTAATCACACTTGACCTATATCTATATCATTCAATCAATCAACCGGTGTATGAAAATGTTGACTTCAAATTAGCCTTAAAATTTTCAAGTGTATCCGGATCCGATGACTTCTATAGCACGGGCAAATAATTTAAACCGTGTTGTTTAAACAAATTTGCAATAGTCAATGCAGCATAATCTTGAAGAAAATATTTTTTGAATGACCGTGAAAAAAATAAATGAAGGGCTTGAAAGGAGAAAGTTCCGAGCATTTTTTTTTGCAGGTTCATAATTTTTCCTGCATAACATGATAGTTGAAGGGAAGCTAGTGTCACCGTACAAAAGGAATATACAAAGTTTAAAAATTATTTAAATTAAACCTATTTAAACAAAACAATAAAACAGTTAAGCCTCATGCTAAATAAACACACGCATTTGTAAAATAAGTACACGTTTAAATATGAACTATTGTTCTACAACTTTGTTAAATATTTGGAATAGTGTATATTACGACACGATGATACGTATGGATGGTAGGCAGAGAGGAAGCTAGTGTCAAAATATTCCATTCTCCCCTTACCCCTATACGAATTCAAGATAATACAAGTGAATTACGGAACTTAACGCCTCCTTTTGAATTAACAGATATATGAAAATAATTTAAATATCATCAACCATTCCCATGAATAGGAATCGAATCCACACGAAGTGGCATTTACCGTAGCCTCATATTAAAATAAAGAATATTATCTTTAAAAACATTTTGTCGAAAAATGTGGTTTACAATGTGGTTTTATGTAGGTGTTATAGAAAATTTAACTGTCACCTAACATGGCGGCAAGTTAAGATTAGTATGACGTCATAACGTCAACAGTATTATGAAAATTAATGAAGTATTTCATAAGATTCTTGTACAATAAACAAATTATAAAAGCTATTGTAAAATTCAAAATGAATTATTGTTACTATTTGTTAGCATATTAATTAATTTTATAAATTATAAGATATATTGTTTTGGTTTTGTTTTTGTTTCTTTAATTATATAGCTTAAATTATTAGTATTGTGAAGTTATAATGACTTATTGTATTTTGTAATGTCAATACTATTAAAATAAAGCATGGCAACATTATAAAATGTTGGGGGATAACGGGGAATTCGATGAACGCATGGGCGTGAAGGGGACGGTTTTTGTTAAAAAAGTTATGTATAAAGGAATAAATACTAAGTGAACAAGTAATTATTGAGTTTAATTTACGACAAACAACGCTTATGTTAATAATTCAGAAGTGGGATAAGAGCCAGCTCATTTACGGTATGTATATTTACTTTATTATAGATGAATCGTCATAATTATAATTGAACTACATTTTTTTAAAACATAACTTATATTTCTATTGAG
This sequence comes from Dryas iulia moderata, assembly GCA_019049465.1. Lineage (NCBI taxonomy): Eukaryota > Metazoa > Arthropoda > Insecta > Lepidoptera > Nymphalidae > Dryas > Dryas iulia. Next base: position 4,175,143 of record CM032425.1, read on the forward strand.
AAATCAAAAGCATCTTATGCTATATATATATGTAAGTAAGATAAAAATGCAGATTTACATTTCTATAATTACACTAGCGACCCACTCGCGATTCCAAAACTATGTCTATTTCTTGTTTTCCAGCCCGCTTTCTCGCTTAACTCACAAACTTTATCATAATTTCGAGAAAGTTATTTTAAAACTATAAGATATTTGTCTTTAATCAAATTATGGAAAAGGCTATTTTGTTCAAATATAAATACTTGTGGAGAATATAACATTTATTGAAATATAGGTTATAAAAACGCCCTTGCAATAAATATCATATGTTAGAACAAATTACTAGCTTTCCTCGATAAATGGATCATCTAACTTTAAAAGATTTCTTTGAAAACAAACCATTTGTTTCGGTGAACAGGGGTGAACCTAAAAAAAAAAAAAAAATAGAGAAAACATTATTCAGCTTTATAATAAAAATATACATTTAGATTTAATATTACATGTTATATATGTTTGTTCTTTTCTTACTTACATTACCATTCACAACATTTACATATATTTTAAGCAATACATTATCTATGGATATTATTTTACTTATGGATTTATTATACTTTTAACTTATTATTATCTTAATTATATTTTTACACTATATATTTCTACTCCATGGGATATGAATTCATACATAAGTATAACATGTTGTATATTTATGTACTATAATTTGATGTGTTGGTTAGCATATCCATGGATTCATATCAGATATTTTGATTTTTTTTAAAATTCTAAAATGTTACTTTATTATTTTATATTGTATTTTGATTGGATGCTATATTTTTTACACTTATATATTTCTACTTCATGGGATATGGAAGTCATACATAAGTATAACATGTTATATATTTATGTACTATACTTTGATGTGTTGTTTGGCACATCCGTTAAATCATATCAGATATTTTTAATTTTGTAAAATTAAAAAAAAATACATTAATATTTTTATATTGTATTTTGATTTGATGTTATTCTATGATATTAATGATTTTAGTATATTGTTACAAAGTTTGTATGAGAAGTAAGGTTTATTTTTCATAAATGATTATTTTGTATCTTTTATAAATGTTTTATATTTAATAATCTCTTATAATTGATGACTGAAGTTAAAATGTATTTGCATTATATCATTTTAATATTATATCATTCATTATATGATTTAACCTCATATAGGTTAAATCATATAATGAAATTATGTCTTATCTATAATGTGATATGAAATAATGAAATAATTAATTTATATTCCTTCCCTTCCTTTTCTCCATCGTGAAAATAGTTGCAATAATAAAGTTATTTAAAACGAATATACTACACAAACATGTCTGATTCTGAACTTAGTAATTACACTCCCTTACCATCGCAAGACTATTATAAGAAAAAGAGAATTAGATCAAACTCCAACAGTCCTCTTATCCATAAAAAGCGTCGACAGTTGCGTCGTTCTTCTCGTAGACAAGCAAGAGATATAGACAAGTCGAAGGACTGCAGAAGGACACGGAAAGTTGTAAGTGATCGTGTCAGAAATATTTCACGTCGTTCTCGCGCAAGAAAACGTTCACATAAAAGATATTCCAGCTCCAGTTCAAGTGTGGAAAGTCTTAGAAGAAGCAAAAGCGCCGAAACAACGACTTCAAAATCCTCGTCAACAGATTTATCAAAAAGACACTCAGGACCTAGATCAGTATGCCTAAATTCGCAACGATCCTCTCGTAGACTTCAGAACAGCCGTAGTAGGCATACAAATAACGACATAATGGAACGATTTATTGATGCTATTAGTAATCATAATCAAAATACATTTATTGGAGCTCATGATATTATACCTAAGTTTGACCCTTGTCAAAAAAAATCAATCCTCTAAATCCTGGTTAAGGAAGGTTAACGAAACAGCTAAAATTTACAAATGGAATGATACCCAGACTATATTCTATGCACTACCGAAACTCTCCGGTTTAGCACGAGAGTGGTATGAAGGCTTGCCTTCGGTTAATTTGTCTTGGAAAGAATGGCAAACAAAATTATTGGCAATTTTTCCGGATGATCGTAATTATGCTGATAAACTCATGGAAATGTTGGCATGTAAAAGCCGCAGAGAAGAGACGCTTGAAGAGTACTTTTACGAAAAATTAAAACTTGTTAGCTTTTGCAATATAAAGGGCAAGGAAGCAGTTGATTGTATTATAGATGGTATATTTGATTATAATATTAAATTAAATGCTCAAGGGGTAAATTTTCAAACTCCAAATGAACTTCTTAAATATTTACGTAGTATAACAGTGATTAACAAAGAACCCAAAAAACTCGGTAGCTCCGCTAGAAATAATATATCTATACAGAAAAATATAGAAACAAATAAAAATAATAGATTACAAAATTATGTGCGTGTTTGCTATAACTGTTCCAAACCATGTCAACACTGTACCTAATGGCCTTAAAGACTTCAAAAATGTACAAGTGTAATCGGCTTAGGACAATTTGGCAGGATAGTGTAAACGGGGCGAAACGACGGATACTACAATACATAAACTAAGTGATAGCTTATAATAAAGTAAATGATAACAAAAAAACAAAAAAAAAAAATCGCGATAAGGTAGACATCATATACAATAAAGCGTTACAGTAATCGTAAAAATGCTACAATCATTTGTCGACTTGGTGTCATTTCCAAATTTAGAAAGAATAGTCTAGCAGATGAATTATGTTTGATGATTGACACTTTAGATATACCACTTATAAAAGGTTTCCGTCGCTTTTGGTAGCCTACAACCAATAGGAAAGTCAAAATTGACTATCAATTGATTAATTCAAGCTACAATTGAAGCGTATATGTCCTGATAAATTTCTAAGCCCCCACCGATGTTTGCTAAAGGACAAACGTAACTGAAATGCCAGACGTGATTGTGCACAAAACAATAACTTTAACGTTATATTCAGATAAGGATGAATGAAAAACTGTCCTTTACAATATTAGAAAATACAAATTGAGAGATATACAAGCTTTTCAAATACGTTGTGATGAAATTAGTTACGGGAATATCTACTATTTGTAACGCCTCTTTTAAATCATAATCAGTGAAGAGATAATTAACTCTTTCTTCCGGGAATATTCGACGCCGTTAGAGCGGGCATAGGTACAAGGGTAGTAATTTGCGGGAAAGATGTTTATCTGGAAAAAGGGAATTCTGGCTCGTGCAATTTTGTTACCTTTACATACTACGAATATTTCCGAAATTTGATATCGAGCTTGAGGTGAATAAGCGTTCATTTGCTGAGATTAATACGGAAACTTTCAAAAGCAATTACTTTTAGAAATGTTTAAATATAAGGTGAAGGTTTTACATGAAGCACAAAACTTGACTAATTAATTTTTATTACACGAATTTAGAGATTTGTTTTGTTGGCCCTTGAGTTAAGTGAATTAGGAAAACTCATACAGAATGCAGAAATAAAATTACATGATACCGCTCCGTAGCTTATACGCCATATAGACTTTCCTACAGTGAAAAATTACAATTACGTGATTTATAAGTGAGTTATTAAATAATCAAATAATTCAAGAATCCAATTCATCGTAATGCAAGCCCCATAGTTCTTGTTAAAAAGAAAATGGCGAGAACGCCTGTGTGTAATACCGAGCTTTAAAATAAAAAGAAACTGTGAAAGGACTCGTATCCAATGCCGTTATAGATGACCAGTTAGATCGCCCTTTGTGATAAAGTATACTTTACTAGCCTAGATCTACATCGTGATATTATCAATTCCAATGTCAGAAGAATCTAAACCTTTGAAACAGGCAATTTGTTAAGGGGTTACGCCGGATGGTCACTATGAGTTCTACGAATGCATTTGTCTCGTTAATAGCTCCAGCAGTATTTCAACATAGATAATAAAGCCCTTGGAAAAAATAGATATGACTTAGCGATGCCATACATGCTATCTTTTTGTTCACGCTGCTTCTACTATAGAAGAAGGTCTAATTAGTTAATAAATTCTATTATGTTACAAAGTGCCGGACTAACTTATAAATATTTCGAAGTGCTACTTCTTCAAAAAGAGCTGTGCTTACTTAGGTTATGAAGTATCGAGCGAAGGATTGCGACCTGGGTAAAAAAATAGAAGCTGTTGCGGAATTTTCCAACCCCACAATGTGCACCAGGTGAGGCCATTTATTGGTGGGCGATTTCTTTCGAAGATTTATTTTCCCATTTTGCAAACTAGCTAGCCAATGACATTTCTTCTTACTAAAATCAAACGTACCTGGGAATGGGACAGTAACAGGTAAAACTCATTTTTGACATTAAAATCCAACATCATAACCAGGGCCTCTCTAGCACTATACATCCTAAATATTTAACTGAAGTGCATTTTGCGAGCAAGCAACTTGGCGGTAGGAGGCTTTTTTTTATTTCAGAGGGTGCGATGAGGAGTCACCGCTTAAGCCATTTGCATATTACAGCAGCAAACAACACAAGAAAAGAACACTTACACTCTTACGGTTGGAGACGTTGCAGTTTTTCTTTCATTAAAAAAAATCCGTAACTATCTGATAGTAATTCCCTTTTAAAGTTTTCACGGACTGCAATGCACTGCGTACAAACATTAACAAAAAGAGAACCTGTACCGCGGATTGCCGATGAATGGTTATTGTTGCAGAGTAAATAATTTCGGCATAGGTATAGACCTCAGGGAAACATGCGTCATTTAGACGCCCTAATTCGAATCCTAATCCAACAACTTAATATGATAACTATGCGAATGGCGTGTGGTTTGAAATCATGAAGTGTTTACAACTAATCGAATGGTTTACAAACAGTGCAAATGACTGATCCTAAATTGAAATTTATACAGGCGAATTGGTAAACAGATAATAATAGATAAAGATATAATAACATAATTATGTTATGAATAATAAATATATAGACGCATAGGCGACAAGTTAAAGTGGGTGGTACCAAATAATGCAAGGGTGGCGATATGTCAATTAAGTCATGAGAGTCGGGAACACTTTCAGTTGAAAAAACTTTAGAAGACAAGATTAGCCAAAAGTAAAAAAAACAAAAAATTTTAAAAAAACAACACTGGTTTCCAAAAATGACCGATTTGTTCGCAAATACGTATCGCATGTTTTAAATTGCGCTATAACAATGCAATCAACGACTAAAAGTTCTGGATATTTACATCCCTATATCCAATAAGGAAATATTCCATTTCATAAGTTACATATGGTCCTCTGGCCCTTTGTGCGAAGTAAACTGGGAATTCATATATTCTTAGGAATTATTGATGGTTTTTCAGTAATATTTATATTTCTAAGCAGCGGTTAAGAATCTCAAGAGGCAAGACCACTATAAAGTATTGGCCGAAATATTTGCTACTATGGGAGCCCAAAAGTAATTATAAGTCAAGATAGAGGGACTATCCTTTACGTCCAAGCCAGTATTTTTGTTTTTTGTTTTGTAAAAAAATATGTTAAATGCTATTGATCTAAGCACATCTTAAATGCTGTTGCCACTCCAACGTGCCAATGGGCAAATTGAACGATATCATAGACAATATTAGAATCTTTAAGCGGCAACAAATCATGGTTTGGACGAAAGAATTGGACCGTCACTTAAATAAGGTCCACTGGAGCTTAAATAATACCATCAACAAAACAACAGTATCAGCCCATCATAAATTGTGTTTTGTCTCAGAACCGTCATCTTTGAAGGTCCATTTTTTTAAAAACGAAATACAAGATCTTCTAAGGACAGTAACTTAGGCAGAGTCTGAATCTTGGTGATAAAGATAAATTAGGAGATCAAGAGATACTTCTATTCAAGAGATTCGCAACTGGCTTGTAAAAATACGCGAGAAAATCAAGATTAATGAAGTCTAATTAATGCTAAAGTCACCCACAAAATAGTTCTTTTAATGACCTTGTAATGATCCCGAACCATTATTCACACGGTAAATGGAAAAAAGTAAAAGCTAATCCACAATTACAAGGACCGTCATAGTGAGTAAAGAAAGTTCTTAATATGACAGATATGAGATTTCAAGTATGACGGATTTACCAAACGGAAATATAAAAGCATCTACGCTGCCGATGTTTTAAAGAAATGGATAAGCTTGAACACACCTGATAAAAGTGATTGCGATGATAACTACATACTAGTGTGGATGACACTTCGTGTTGACAAATTAATGCTTATGAGCTGATTCCCTTAGTAACCTTAACTAATGTCCTTACACGTCTGACCAAACTCCCCAGATCCATTAGTCCCACGAAACATCTTTTCACAGATTTACTTATAAAATGATACACATAGAGGTTTGATTAATTGATGGTATGCACCCATAGGCTGAAATCTGTTGTAAATTCGCATTTACGGGATATAAACCTGAGTAAGTGACATATTTATTTACAGTATAAAAACTATCTTACTTCTATTAATTATGTTTTGATCACTACAGGTTTAAGTGAAATAATGCCTGCTGAATTGCGGTGATCACTAAAAGTTAAGTGATATATGCTGCTGAATTGCGGTGACCTAAATGTTTAGTGAGATATGCTGCTTGCTTGAATTCGGTGATCACTAAAGTATAAGTGAGATATGCTTGCTGAATGCGGTGATCACTACAGTATAAGTGAGATATGCTGCTGAATTGGCGGTTATCACTAAAGTATAAGTGAGATATGCTGCTGAATTGCGGTGATCACTAAAGGTTTAAGTGAGATATGCTGCTGAATTGCGGTGATCCTAAAATATAAGTGAGTAGCTGCTGAATTGCGGTGTGCTAAAAGTCTAAGTGGAGATATGCTGCTGAATTGCGGTGATCACTAAAGTATAAGTGAGATATGCTGCTGAATTTGCGGTGATCACTAAGATTTAAGTGAGATATGCTGCTGAATGCGGTGATCACTAAAGGTATAAGTGAGAGATGCTGCTGAATTGCGGTGATCACTAAAGTATAAGTATCGATATGCTGCTGAATTGCGGTGATCACTAAAGGTAGAGTGAGATATGCTGCTGAATTGGCGGTGATCACTAAAGGTTTAAGTGAGATTATGCTGTCTGATTGGCGGTGATCACTAAAGGTAAAGTGAGATATGCTGCTGAATTGCGTGATCACTAAAGTATAAGGAGATATGCTGCTGAATTGGGGGCGGTGAACTAAAGGTTTTCAGTGAGATATGCCTGCTGAATTGCGGTGATCACTAAAGGTTTAAGTAAGATATGACAAAGAAATTAATAGTAACAATTAATAATACTATTATAGAAATCACACTAAAAAAGTGAAAGAAGACTATCATCTGACTTACTCTTATTTTTAATAGTAACTTAATTATTTAATTATTATAATTCTATTGGTAGTATTTAGTATTATTAAATTTAATTATAAAAAGAAAGTATGAATGTTAACTTAAAACAAATTAAATTTCCAGGTATTCAGTCATTTTACAAATAAATCTCGTAATGAATTACAGACAAAAAGAAGAAGAAAGCATATTTTCATCAACGCTATTAAAATGGTCTTAGGGCTCAATACAAATTATAAGAAGGATTAATGGACAAATTGATAATGTGGATTTGTTCTGTTTATAATATAGGTATGGCCGAAGTCGGACTGGGGACATCCTCCAAAGGACGGCCCCCCCCCCCCCCCCCCCGTCGTTAGCATATCAATAATTTTATAAATTAAATAAGATATATTGTTTTGGTTTTGTTTGTTTCTTTTTATATAGCGTAATTATTAGTATTGGTGAAGTTATAGATGACTTCTTGTATTTTGTAATGTCAATCTATTAAAATAAAGCATGGCAACATTATACATGTTTTGGGGATACCCCGGGGAATTTGATGACGCATGGGCGTGAAGAGGACGGTTTTTCGTTAAAAAAAGTTATGTATAAAGGATAAATACTAAGTGAACCAAGTAATTATTGAGTTTAATTTACGACAAAACAACGCTTATGCTAAGTATTAAATATCCAAAAGTCCCGTGTATGTGTAATAGGGATACGCCCCCATCATAGCAGACGTCACTGCACACACCTTAAAATAACGTCACGAATATATACGTTACAATTTATTTCGTGCTGAAGTCAAATTTGTATCGTATTCTATTAGTGTTAAATCTCCCAATATTCAAGATCATTTTATATCAATTATTGAATAAAAACCTAGCATTAATAAAACTAAAAGAACTATGACATAACATTTTGTACTTTACTATAGTAGGCAATACATGTTTTAGATAGTGACTTTGTATCAGATAGTAATAATCCATTTTAATAGTATTAACATAAGTGTATGCTTATTTATCTTTATGTTATACGTCAAAGTCAAGAGATGGAGACAGATTGTTCTCACAATGAAATTAAAGAAAAATATAAGGAGAGAAGTGGACCTGTTAATATTATTTTTCTGCATAGTAGAGTAGGCAGTTAGAACATAGTATCAAGACACTGCTTTCTCCACTTTCCGCTCAAATGTGATATATTGAACAGAATGCCGGAATGGAACACCACGTAAAAATGGCAATTTTTAACATATACTTATACTAGGTATTGTATACATTAAAAATAATAGTAATTTCTTTTATTTAGGTAGTTACTAATGAACTGGTTAGATATGTTTATACATAGATCAAACACAAAAACTGTAAACACAATTAAGTTATAAACACTGGTCATAATAATGTACCATATCTAATTGCTTTAAATTTACTGAGTTACAAATGTTTATACTATTTTAAGCTACTAAGTACTAAAGTTTGGTAATGAGCATTCTAAATCTTTAAATTTTTTAATTTAATTCATGTTTTAACTTAATAATATGCATCTAAAATATACATGTTAAGTTTTCTATATGAATTAATTTCATCAACAAATTGTTGATTGTTGATGATTGATGTCACATAGAGACAAAATATACAGTTAGTAGCCTTTCAATAAGGATTGTTTCAAATTTAGTGAATTTAAAACACATAACAGGAAAGCTCTTTAAAAAAAATTAAACATTCTCACCTGTCTTGTAATGCTGGATTCAATGTTCCCGAGAAGGTCCCAGAATATATTCCCTTGCCATGATGTTTCATGGACTCTATCACAGCTCCGGGACCTATCTTCGAGCGCACAGATTCTTCAGCTGTTCTGAGATCAATTTTGTTGGTTAAAACTTCTTTTGACAACTTTTTTAGCTTCTGTGTCAAATTCTTGGATGCCTCTATAAGGGCTTTTGTGTCTATGGGTGGAGTCGGAGAAGCCCTTTGTGGCTTCTTAGGAGCATCTGGTGCTTTAAATGATTGTTTTGATGTAGACGGAGTTGCAGTCTCTTCTTGAGCTTGAACTGGTTTCTTTGCACTCATAAAAGGTTCTGTTCTAGAGGTAGACGGCTGTGGTTGATTAACTTCACTTTGATTTGTTGGCTGAATCTTTTTCTTGTGTTTATTTACTGACTGTAAGAATGCTTTCTGTTTATTATGACTGATAGGATGCTTAAATTTAGATGTTTTATGAAGTAAATACTGAAAGCGTTTATTCTTTAATGGTTCATTTAAACTTTGGAAGGAGGGTAAAGTAGCTGATGATTCCTGAGTTCCATGACTGGTTGTTGCCAGGTTTGATATCTCTCTATCCATCATGGACTCATCTTGTTCATCAAACAAACCTTTGTCTACTGCACTATTAAACAAGTTTTCCATTGGGTATTCATCTATAGTACTTTCTGCTAAAAATGAACTTTGATCTGTGAAATTATCACTGTCGTCACTAATAGAACTGTCTGGAGTGTGAGAAGTCGAAGGGCAGAGTTTCTCACTCATATTACTTGTAGAGGGTACGGGCTCTGGTGTCAATTTATTACAGGATAATAAGTCTATTAAACTACTTTTTACTGTATTTGCTATAGCGGCATCTCTATTTTCAGCAGTTGCATCAATTGGACTAGAGACAAGATTTGATAAAGACTTTATAGGCGACTGCTCACTTTCTAAAGATGTGTCTGACAGATCTGATAATGTACAATTTGATGTGTCCATCTGATCTTCTTTATTTTTATTTGGGGCAGATTTTTCTGCAAATTTCTCCTCTGCCATGGTACGGTATAATTCAAAAGCATTCTGTAACATATCAAGGTCTTGCTTTTGTAAAATATTTGCAGCATTCTCTGCTTTAGGTTTGTCACTAATTAGCACAGATTCATCAGCCTGTGAAGATTTCTGGGCCACCTGAGGACTAGAAACATCCCTTGAATCACATTTTGTACGTACAGATGAACTCTTTGTAGGAGTGGAAGTTCGTATAGTTCTAGTGCTACCAGATGAACTTGAGTTGAGAGTTGACAGTTGTAACTGAATTAACATCATGTGGTCTCCAAGCCGCATGGTCAAATTAAGAGGCGATTTACCACTCAAGAAGTCATTTACTTGTGTATCATTTAAAGATTCCAATGCTTGCATCACTGAGTTTTCGGGTCTTTGACTCTAAAAAAACGAAAAAACAAATGCATCACAAAACTATAGTCAGAGATGATAAAATCTTATTGATTAGCTTAACATAATTGTGAAACACGTGATAATCATGAAGCATTGAATGAAGTTTCGAAATTGCGTGACGTACTCACCAGAAGGCCCGTCTCGACGCTCGGCAGCAAAATTATACGAGATCCGTCTAGTAAACCATTTTCTTCTAAAGTTCCATCTCTCAGTTGTCTGCGAACGAAATCGTTTATCAATAATCATGTCAAAGGACGCGGATGCGTCATCAAATCGACGCAACTTATTTCCGCGATAGCTATGTTTAACAATAGAAGCTTGGCGTCTGACGCCTCCGTACTCACCTTTCTCGATGCAGAAGGCATATTCGATCCTTTGATACTTTAAGTTTCTTCGAAACAAGCTTCTTGAGATGTTCAACTGTGTTTTTACCGTTCAGACTGATAGAGAAATTACCACCCGTTGTCGTTTGTATATTTAGCGTTATGTCCGTAGAATGGGGCGAGCCACACCCGTACACTTCTGTTCCAGTTGCACGTTCCATATTTTACACATAAATTACACTACAACTTTTGTATCACTAATTTAACAATGCAAAACTTATCTAGGATTACACAGCTATTTTATTGCAGGATAGAAATAACAGGGTCACACGCTAGACCCCCAGATTTGATGTGGCCGTCGGTGTGACCAATCTCCATCGTCGATTTCCCGTTATTTTTTTTATTCAACAGCTGATGCGAAGCGATGTTCTCTTTACGTTCCGTTTTGTATAAAAATATATATTATTTTAGTTGTATGTTTTTTATCTTTGTTGAAAATTTGATATTTATTTTTATAAAAATGTCTTATAATAATACAGTTATTAAAAGTAAAAGAAATTAATGTTGTTGTTGTTAGAATAATTTTTTTTGTCAATTATGAATGCACGCAACGAAACATTTTTGACAGATACATTTTATCAAAGACAAAATAAATGTCATTGAAGCTTTGTGCGGGAAATTTAGAAAATTTTTTTTGATGATTTAGATTTTAGATAGTCAATAATTATTTATTAATAGTACTACTAGAGGTTACAGATAATACATAGAACTTATGAACAGATTGCCTATATACCTATATCATTGAAATATGTTTTGAAATGTGGTCAGTCTTGTACTCTTTATTTTCAGTTCATATAGGTAAATGTTGATATAATTTTGTTAATTATTCTTTCTTCAATACTTTCTCATTATTCATGACCTAATGAGCTTATGGCATGTTAAATTTAAAATACTTAGGTATTTTAAGATAGTCGATCCCAACTTTTTCACCAAAAAATAACTATGATTTGTTAAGATTTTTTAGTGTGATAGGCTGTTAAATTTGTATGTTTTGATTGTAAATATTATGTTAAAAAAATCTAAGTTATAAATAATTTTTAAGTAATTAAATTTTCTGAAAATATTATATGTAGGATTCTGATATTGTTCTAATCTCAAAAAATCTTATTTGAATTAAGTTTTACGTTTTTTACCTATATTGTTGTATAGGCAGACAGAACCAAGGTATCAAATCACTCCACGACTTTTTCCACATTTTCCACTCCAAATGGAAATTTTGACTGGTAAGAGGTGAAAATGATTTATTTATAATTATTTTTTTTTTTTTTTTTTTTTTTTTTTTTTTAGCTTCACGCTGTATCCCTTGCGGGGTAGTCAGAGAGAACGGAGCGCCAAACGCTACGGTCCCTGCATACTTCTTTCGCCTCGTCCACAGTCATCAACCTCTTCATACACGCCCTCCGGGGGGTCCAGATGGAAGGCTTGCTCGCAGCGATCCCCGCCAGTCCTACTTGCTAGGACTGCAGCGTTCCATCCGCCAAGATCATCAGGGCACAGAATGTTAGGGCGTTCCCCCGAGGCGACGCGCACCAGCGCGTCCCCGTTGGTGTGAGAAGTGGGGAGGGGGAAGGAGACGAGTGCGGCGTTGGGGACCGCCACCCGACACGCCATGTCCGAAACGGCGGGAAGTGGAGGACGGAGCTACAAATAATTATTCCTCCCAGTGGGAATTGAACTTACATCTAATCGCGTTCAGTTACATTGTCCCAGTGCTTAAATTATTTGTGTTATTTATACATGAATAATATAAAGTTTTAACTAATGCTCTCTGTCGAAATTTGTTAAATATGTTTATTAAATGCTTGATGCTGTATGTTGAATTTTGTATTCTACAAAAATTAGGATATTTTTCAATCATTTCATTAAAAATACTTTTTTGTATGTAGATTCTTGTATAACTCACAAATGTAGATTTGAATATCAATTATCAGAGTAAAATGATTTCGAAATGTCACGCATCATAAGGGGTTAATATATAGCATACAGTACTTATAATTATTGTAAAATAAAAACCAATTGTCCTCAACCAACTTTATTGACCCAGCACCCGCCGATTTTATTAGAACAACAAAACATCTATCACAGCAACTTTTACATATAAAACATATTTAAATAACATATTTGAATAAAATATTAAAGCCAGTACAGAACAATATGACTTAGCACAATGTAAAAGGATCGAAAAGTAAAAAAAAACAGAAATTTTTAAAACAATGTCATGATTATATTTTATATTATTATTTCATAAATACGACAAATACACACAAACAATTATTATAAAAAATAATTAAACAGTATATGTTTTTCATGTTTTCACATTGCATATTAATTATTCTTCATTCACAGTTACATGTGCCAATACAAGTTCATAGTATGGAACAATGACTTTCAATAAAATTCGATTTCTAGTCACTAGTAGAATAACGTAACATTGCTGTTTCTTAAGCAGAATATTAATTTACGAAATACTCCAAACAAAATATAAAAATATATATATATTATATGCTAAGTAAGGTCGATCAATCGCAACATAAATTGCAAATATAAATAAATTATCATAAAAGTAAATATAATGTATGAAACATTGTTTTTTTTATTGCTATCCGTTTTATATTTCTATGAAATTGTAATATATACACAAATTTTAATATAATGTGCCCTTTTCAAGGTGCTTTGGTTCCCAACCAATGTGTTATCACAAGAAACTAGAAGTCAATATGGTCAACTAAATTATGTAAACAGTATATATTTAACTATTTATAAAAAAAAAACCAATAAATATGTAAATTTGCTAGTTATTTATACATTAAAAAAATTCTCACTATTATATTTTATTGAGTAGCGAAATTCAACACCGCGCTTTGACTAACGTATCAGAGAAGAAAAATGAAAACCATTTGAATATAATTTAATAATAACTTTCTTTGCGAGGGAATCGAATCCACAATAAATTGCGTGTTTACCGTGAGACACTGTCCTATGTTGTACTGCGACGGCTTTTGTATATTATAGATTTTTAATAGAAACATTTCATCAACATATTTCATATAATATTCTATAAGAAATTAAAAATTATGTTTTAACAATTTTGTGGTCATATCATAATGGGGAGGTACAAACCAAAATAATAACATCAATATAGGGTAAAAGTAAAAAGAATCTAATTTAATATTATTTGAAGTGTTATAAAGATATGACTACAAACATATTGAAATTGCTAGAAAAATCTCCTTGTATGTTGATTCATTCGATACTTTTATAAGCAATTCAATATGTTTGTAAGCATTTTAGATTTATGTATTTAGAGTGGTCCCCATTAGTGTTCCATATTTGTACTTCTGAACATTAATAAATAAACATTCTAGCTTTGCTTTACTTATTATTTTCTGTTATATATATTATTATTAGTATTAGTATTTATTTTTAAAAGATTTATTTAATACACGTTGTGGAAATTTACTCTTTAGAAGTAAATAAATTGGTAATCCCAAAAATACAAAAAATAAGGAGAAAGTTCATTTTTAAAGTTTTCATTTTCATACTTGTCATATGAATTATAATATATCAAATTATATTTATGATTATTATAAATGATATTTTAAATGTAAAATTATGGGTAACTTGATAAATTATTATGTGACATAGTGTCAGTCATCCATTTTGACTTACAATAGTTTTACAGCCATTGAAATGATTATAGTATATGTATATTGATGGTCCCTAAGTAAAGTATCGTAAAGGTATTTTAACAATAACATAAAAATTGTTAATTTCACACTAACATTAATTTTACATATTATGAAGATCTTAAATAAAACATATCATAAAAATACAGACAATAATAACAAATGCATAAATCGTTGCATATATGTTTTAAACCAATCAATTTAATTTATTATCTATGTACAAATATTTTGCCAGTTTTGCTGTAAAATTGGTAAATAACAGTTACAATAATTTACTTAGAGGGCATCAATATTTTTATGTCATTTAAAAAAACTATACATACATTTTCATAATCCATAATAATATTTTGCTATACTTAGAACTTGTGATAGTCTAGGAGAGCCTTTTAGGCTTATTATAAAATTCAATCATTGGAAATCACAGTTGGGCAAAAGTTAATTGCAATTAACAATAAAATATTAATAAGTGGTTGTTTGCATGAAAATAACAATTAATTAATTGTTAATTGTGTAAGAATTCACAATAACAGAATTCACTATTTTATGTGATTTCCCCAAAAACAAATCATTAATTGTTAACAATTAAATTTTGCCCTTCACTGGTGAAAATAACAGTACTGATAAGTTATTTTTCTAAATAACTAGCAGTATATTTTATTAATTTTGCATTTACATCCAGTAGTTTAGCTATTCCTTATTTATTATGTATCACGAACCAAATTCTTGAGTTTCGTTGTCTATTTCACCGAACACGTAACCACCGCGGCCGTCCATTTGTAAGTAATGATCGTGGTGCTTCCATAGCGACTTGCGATGCGACACGGTGAATAGGGATATGCC
This sequence comes from Dryas iulia moderata, assembly GCA_019049465.1. Taxonomy (NCBI): domain Eukaryota; kingdom Metazoa; phylum Arthropoda; class Insecta; order Lepidoptera; family Nymphalidae; genus Dryas; species Dryas iulia. Next base: position 4,190,561 of record CM032425.1, read on the forward strand.
CATCTGAAAGTTAATTAAAATAATAAATTATAAGGCCAGTTTAAGCATTGGGGGCCAGTCGTGGTGCAGTGGCACAAACGTGTGACTGTAAACGACTGGTTGTGGGTTCGATTATCTCTCGAGGAGTGGAAATATACTGCGTAGCAGTAGTGAATGGAAATCATTTCCTTTGTTCTGGTATCAGAGACAAAGCGCGGTGTTAAGTACCGCCACTTAACACCTAATGCCTCCGAATTCGGCGGAAAATGGGGAACGGAGTGTCTTAACACTAGGTTCACTCTGCGTGCCCAGCTGTGTGCGGGATACAGCGTGAAACTAAAAAAAAACAAAATATATGATAATGCTATCGTATGACAGCGTCTGATTGTATACGTGATCGATGTCGGTTCAATTCTTAATCAGGGGAATTGTTCGAAATGGAATAAAATATTTTAAATTATTTTCATTTCACATATCAGGGGCCAAGACAAAGCACAGCGTTGAGGTCCTTTACACAAATATGTGTTTTTCTCAATGTTTGATTACAAAACTAATGTTGGTCACCTAACATTAACTACCGTATTTAAATATAAGTCATTATTCATTTTTACCCGCGACGGAACGGCGACTGTATATGTGTTTAGGGTGAGAGGTTGTTTGTTTGTTTGTGTGTTTGTGCAAATTACTATGTCAATTATTTCCAAAACTATAAGTCCGATATTGATACGGTTTTCTATGATGGGTTCAGGTTCAATTGGCATATGTACTTAGATATATTTTATCGCCCCAACTCACCAGGGGACGCTGCAGTAAGCTGCATTTTACGTGAAAACGAATGTTTTCAATTATCTCAAAAAATAGTGGTCTGATTTCGATACGATTTTCAGTGATAGATTCAGGTTTAATTGGCGGATGTTCTTAGATATGTTTTATAGTATCAAACCACCAGGGGGCGCTGCAGTAAGCATTCGTTTGTACTTTTTTTGTATTTATTTGTATAAAACCGAAACTACTGATCCGGTTGAAAAGAATTTTCAGAAAAAGTTTTAGCTTTGCATGGTGCATATTTTAAGATTTTTCTTTTTTTGTTACGGGGAAAACTCACCAGGGGGCGTTGTAGTAAACATTTGATAATGTAAATCGAAAACTACTAAACCGATTTAGATGAAACTTTCAAAGATGGGTTCAGGCTTAATTGGTGCGTCTTTTCAAATATGCGTTATAGTGACCACTCATCAGGGGGCGCTGTAGTAAGCATTTGTTTGAGTTTTTTTGTGTAAAATCAAAATTCTTCTTGTATTTATTTGTCTAAAACCGAAATTACTAATCCGATTGGCTACAGTTTTCATAACTAGATTCAGTTTTTCGTTAGGGTAAAAATTCACCAGGGGGCGCTGCAGTAAACATTTGCTTATGCAGAGCAAAAACTGCTAATCTGATTTAGATGAACCTTTCAAGGATAGATTTAGGCTTAATTGTTACGTCTTTTCATATATGTGGTACGGTGACCACTCATCAGGGGGCGCTGCAGTAAGTACATTTGTTTGTGCAAAACTGAAACCATGAGTCCGATTTGAATGCCGTTTTCAATAATAGATTCAAGTTTACTTAGTGCATATTTGTATATATGTGTCATGTAGGTTTACTTAGTGCATATTTTCATGTATGTGTCAACTCTCTAGGGGGCGCTGCAGTAAGTAGCTGCTTCTGCAGCTGATTTTTTTGTGTAAAACCAAAACGAGTAGTACGATTGGAAAGAGTTTTCAGTATTAGATTCCACTTTGCTTAGTGCATGTTTTTTAATTTATATTTCGGTGTCAAGTCACCAGGGGGCGCTGCAGTAAACATTTATCTGTGCAAAGCTAAATGACAACTTCGATTTGGATGCAGTTTTAATGATAAGCTCAAGTTTAATTAATGCTTGTTCTTGGATATGTTTTATTGTGTTAACTCACCAGGGGGCGCTGCAATAAGCATTTGATAACCAGCAAGCATTGGGCTTATAATTTCTTTTGGATTTACATGAAGATTAATATAAAGATTAATATTAATATATTTCGATATTTTGTAATAATACATAATACATAATGTATCACTTTAAAAAGTTTAACATAAAAAGCAAAATTAAAAATTTTGAAAAAAACCCACGACGGTTTAATTGTAATTGAAAAAGGATAAAATAACTAGAAATCCCCCGCCTAAAAGAATATATGTAACGAGATGATGGGGAAGACTTCGTCGGGGGCTGCCAGTTGCAATCTCTATTTTAAATATGGTAGCTAGCAGTATAGATTCGTTGTTAAAGTTTTTGAAAGGAATGCAAGTTATCAAAACTGTAAATTCATGTTAATATTATATTTTTTTTGCCAAACCTGTTTTAACAATATGAAAACCTATGAGAAGGTTTGTGCAAACTTAAAGTAATGACATCCCCCGGCGAAGTCGTCCCCATCATCTCGTTACATATATTCTTTTAGGCGGGGGATTTCTAGTTATTTGATCCTTTTTCAATTACAATTAAACCGTCGTGGGTTTTTTTCAAAATTTTTAATTTTGCTTTTTATTATAGGAACATGTCATTTAGCAATTCATATCTTATTAAAAGAAGTATATAAATTCTATAGACGTACACAAAAATTATACATATTTTGCTTAGTATACAAATTAAAACAAATTTTAATATTATCTGTATTAACGATGTGTTTTTACTTTAGCACGACTTACCTCTCGGCAGTATTGGTACATGTGTCCCTCGACGTCGACAGAGACCGCGCTCGTGCACTCGTCCAGTATGGCGAACTGCGGCGCGTGGTAGAACAAGCGTGCCATCTACAAAAAATACATATGTTAGGATAATACGTAAGATTAATAATAATAAACCCGCAGGTCAGTATCTGCCCGCCTCTGGCTTGGCTTCGTTGGCTGGCAGAGTGGAGCGCAAGAGCTATATGCTCGGAAGGGTGGAAGTGCTCAATCTGCGTAGTGCTCAATAGCGGGGAAACCCGCTCCACACCTCTCTACACCCTTAGCCGACCACGCTGATGTTGCGCCCAAAGCACTACGCCGCTTTGTGGAGGCCCATCTAGTGGGAGGCGAGTCACAGTCCGTCAACCACCCAATTTCAGACTATTGAAATGGCGGACGTCCGGTAGTCTCACTATTGAGTGAGCTATTGAGCCCAGTACTCATTCCATCCAAACTCCATTCCATAGTCGCAGTTTAGTTTCCCAAATTTTTCATAGTTGTAGATGGATCCCGGCTGATGCGTCACAGTAAAACAATTTATTATCTCTAAGGGGCCTCTACGTGTTGGACGCAAGCCTTCCAGAGGACCGGGTTCTTTAGAACCCGACATATGCTATAGGAGATACATAATAAAAATAATAATTCGCTCTGGTACGTAAGATAATGTTGAGTTGCATTGAGTTCCACCACTTAACAAGCAATGCCTCCAGAATTCGGCAGAAAGTGGGGAACGGAGTGTCTTAACATTACGCTCCCTCTGTCTTCCCTCCTGTGTGCGGTAATTCGCGTGAAGCTAAAAAAAAATGTTTTGTAATTTAAAATAAATAAATAAATATACATACAGCTATCCTCTGTTTTTCTCCTCCTGAAAGGACATCCATCCAGTCTTCAACAGCGTCCCAACCTCCTTCTCTATGAGTCAAGTACGACAGTTGGACGATTTCCAAGTAACTGTTGAGTTCCTCGTCCGTGCGTCCGCGACGGACCATCTCTTCACGACTTTGTGGATAGATTACCTTAATAATGATAATAGTAGTTCAATAGCTATATAGTGTATGTATCAACATTTTTTAAGGGGCTATGGGTTAACTATTGTGTCAAATACCGAATGCAAGACAGTTTTGTTTAAAACAGTGCCTTATAATGAACAGATCTCTGCGGTGGGCCGACCTTGCCAGACCCGCCTTCAATAAAATAATAATGTTACATATATATGTATTATTATATAATTTTTCAATATATATTTAAAAATGAATTGTACCAATTACCAATTTTGGAGCCAGTCGTGTGACTGTAAACGACTGGTTGTGGGTTCGATTCCCACTCGAGGAGTGGAAATATTTAGTATTTCCATTTTCTTCGCTCTGATATCGAGTTAAGTTCCGCCACTTAACACGCAATGCCTCCTAATTTGGTGGAAAGTGGGGAGCGGAGTGTCTTAACTCTAGGTTCCCTTTATGCGGGATACAGCGTGAAGCTATAAAAAATGTATTCTATTCTTTAATTATTAATTTCTAGTGTATAATACATAATCTTCTTCTTTTTTACATAGAGAATCTTTACTATCACAGTTAGTCTTAATAATACAACTTAGTCTTATGTTTGCATTGGGCAATATTTTATTGTAATATAACAAAACCAAATAAGCACTGGATTAATTTATATATGTATTACAATAGTACTTTTAAAAAACTAAATTCAACTCACTTGATCTCTAAATGTACCAAGGGTCATATAAGGTCTTTGAGGTACATAGAAAAGCTTTCCCTTCGGCGGCTTCGTTAGAGTTCCTCCGAATATGGGCCATAATTCTCCCAACATGCGGAACATGGACGACTTTCCACAACCATTTGGTCCGCACACTAGTACATTTATGCCGGATCTAAAAAAAAATGCTTATATATTATAAATTCTCAACATAAATTAATTTTAAGCAGTTGACACGAAGTTAGCTCTAATTCTCTATAGACACCGTCTATCTCATTGTTGTATAGCACTCAGTATTTAACAATAATAAAATCAACTTAAAACTTTTACAGCAATAAAAAAATGGTATTATTTTAAGATTAAGAAAGATTTCTTCCTTTACACAAGTGACAAAATTGTTAAACATATTCATAATTTTATACAATGTCAATGACACTATGCCTATATAATATGATTTTTTGAAGTAATATATTATATAATACGTCAAAGTTCAATTTCACTGAATAGCTCTTTAAATAAATTTACTATAAACATTATTCAAAGTTAATTACAAAGGTACATGAATTAATATTAAAGTCATGAACGTACATAAATATTTCATTTTATGCAAAAATTACAATTCTGCAGTATACAAAACTACACTTAAAATATATTTGATTTGACATTTTGTTACTTTTATAATATGATAAGTTTAATTTACAGCAGCCGCTGAATTTAAGTTGCGTAGTATTTAACTGTCTGACTTTTAACGCTATTGGTTATGGGTTCGATTTCCACTCGAGAGAATGACGATATTGAAAATTTATATATCCTCGGTCTGATGCCAAAATATAAAACGTGGCATTGAGTTCCGCCATTCAACACTCAATATCTCAATATCAGAAAGTGGCGGATGGAGTGTATTGACACTATATCCTCTCTGACTACTCCGCTATGCAAGGAAAAGTGGTTAATTGTTTTTTTTTAATATAAAATTGCTTTTATTCTACAACGAATGTACAATAAGTGCTGTAGTAAATAACTTAAAAATTCAAAAGTCATCTAAAAGATAAAAAAGTATGTTTTAAGCATTACTGCTCTCATATATTATGTAGTTTAATTTAAGCATTTTTTTGTTATTGATTAGTTCAAAACAATAACACTTAACGTAATACTAACTTGACTTCAAAACTCAGTTCAGGTATGAGAACGTCTCCATTAGGCGTGACGAGTGGTACTTTATCGAATCGGATTATCTTATCCTGGTAAATAATGCGACCGGCGCCGGGGGCCATGATCATTGGTGTTCCTAAAATGAATAAAATGTATTTTTAAAATTTTTAAAGTATTTCACACACTTAATATAATAAAACGATTTTTTTAGATAGCATTAAATTTATTTAACAAACATCGTTGTTCAAATATTTTAAATATTTGAACAAAAGATAGAAAAATGTTCAAGCACTTTGTCTCCAGGTTCTATCCAGGTACGTCGAAATTCTTATAATTTATTACAACTTATTTTTTAACTTAGTAAATAAAGTTGTGGGAAATGTGAGAAGAAATTTATAAAAATCTCTCCATACTCTATAGAGATGGTTTTTTTTAATAAAGGAACTCTGTCCATGGGCTCACAGGTGCCCATGGCATTTGTTACTATTAATATGTATATATGTGACAATTCAAAAACAGTATAGAGATGGTTGTGAATACCCACTTGGCAATTAACATTTTTCAATATTTAAATAGATTTTTCTTATAGGATTTTATATATATTTTGTTGTACTTACAAGTAAAATTTAAGTTATTTTTCTTTTATTTAATTGGATTAATTGGATTTCTATATTTGAAGTCTAAAAATACGATTTAATTTTCAAGCTATATATATTTTTGATTATGCATCTTTTTAAACTCACCATTTCCAATATTATTTTTTTCCACCATCGTTCTAGTGTAGTTGCCCTTGTTAATATCTGCTAGAACGATCCTTAGTTGCGTTACTCGCGCAGTCAAACCTGCTAGCTTACTCAATTCACGACCAGAGAGAACCAGCCGACCGATTCCTTCCGCCATTTTGATTAACATACGACCGTATGTGTAGTAATGCTAAAATAAATTAAAAGAAACAAGATTAGAGACAGTGTTGAAATTAAAATATTTAAAGTTTGTAAGTAATGTTTAATTGTTTTTATTATGCAACGAATAGGTATTAGTCAATTGGCTATTGGTATCCAAGGGCTGTAGCAAGGTGGAAAAAGGGCTCTTAGCGAAAAATTTACATCAAAAATGTTCAAAACAATAAAAAAGGATGTTTTAAATATTACTACTGTCATATATTACTAACTTTCATTTAAACATTTATTGATTAATAAGTGTGATGTGCATTCTTATAATTACTAACTTTCATTTAAACATTTTATTTACTTCAATATTTGAAAAGTTTTACACTATTTTTTAGCTTCATGCTGTATCTCGCACACAGCAGAATTCAAGATGCATTGCGTTTTAAGTGCCAGAACTCAATGCCATGCTTTGCCTGGACACCAGAGTCAAGAAAATAGAATGAATAAAATATTTCCATTTCACGAGTGGGAATCGAACCCACAACCAGTTGCATTTACAGTGACACTTTATGCTCCTGCGCCACGACTGGCCTAATTAAATTAATAATATAAGATAATCTAATTACATTATCTTATATTATTAATTATCTTTTGCACTAATTAGATAATTTTTTAATGTTTAATGGCCTTACTCTAAATCTGTCTTGTTCAGTGCCTGTAGTTAACAAATTGTGATCCTTCACGAAGAAAGGCCTCGACACAGCATAGAAACCAATGACGACGGCGAAATCTGAAATATAAATAGTATAGGATATTATTTTTGTATAAGACATTTAAAGAAAACGTATAAAAATTTGAACGCAGCGGGATTCGAACCCGCGCCTCCTGAATCCCGCTGCGTTCAAATTTTTATACGTTTTCTTTAAATGTCTTTTTCAATTTTCCTAAGTGTGGAATAACACTTTAAAAATGTTTAAAAAGTATTTTTGTATACTTGATGATATTTCTATTGATATGTTTAGATTATAGATTGAGGCCAGACTCTCAGTCTGCTTACTACTGTATGCTTGTAAAGAAAATACAATCGAAATAAGCTTTATATATGTAAAAAAATTAAAAAGGTATGTGGATAGATAGATTAAATAATGATAGTCGAATTATGAATTGTCCACTTTTTTGTAGTTGGTTAAAAACTACTCATCAGAGGCACTTTCTATTATATAAAAAAAATACACAGGTAGGTTAGTTATTACACATTAAAAATAAAGTCGAATTGATAACGTCCTTCATTTCGAAGTTGCGAAAAAACAAAATGACTGATTATACTTACATTTGGCGACAATGTTGTCGATGAATCCCATTGCCACACGGAAATTGAGGAAGGATCTTAAATGTCTAGTTAATTTGTAAAAGCTGGCTAGTATCGTTAGTTGTTCGCGATTGTTGCCCTGAAATTTAAAATATTTTTAGTGGATTGCAGCCTTTTCTATGTCGTTGATGCTTTGATATTATAATATTTTCCAGCTTCACGCTGTATCCCGCATACAGCAGGGTAGGCAGAGGGAACCTAGTGTTAAGAGACTACGTTCCCCACTTTCCATCGAAGGTTGAGTGGCGGAACTCAACGCCGTGTTTTTCCTTTACCTTTTCATTTTGGTATTGTTTAAGAATTTGTAGTACCTATATGGCGCATTTTTTATGTTATACAACATAATTTTTATGCACATTTAAATTGTGCGTTTAAAAAACAAAGATACGAATGTAAAACAATGTAATAAAATTTATACTACAAATAAAGGTCATTGTAATAAAAAAAAATACAAATAATGTATGTAACTAGGTACTATTACATGTTTTAAAATAAATTATGTTTTAAAAGGAAGTATGGAGATGTATTTAAACAATGAGGAAAAATAGCACACGTTGCACAATAAATGATAAAAATAGGAATATTGAGTGCATTTTGTTACAAAATTAAGTTTAATCGATTGATATTGTGTTGATTATTATTAACTTATTTAGTAGTAGTAATAACATACAAAAGTTACAGGTTGATATCCAGGAATGAAAATATTTAAATATACAATGAATATTTGACTTTCTATATATTTTACAAATAAGCATGCTTTTTCTTGCATAGAGGGTTGGCAAAGAAAACGAAGTGACAAGACACTCCGTTCTCTATTTTCTGTCCGCAATCATTGCATGTCGTGTGGTGGAAATAACGTAAGTTACTCTTAATTTTTGACTTAACTTAATGGCGCGAGAATTCACAAATTGAAATATTGTATTTTGATAGACGATCTCGATGTCGCGCTAAAATACTTATAAATATAAACAACCATACACTCAATGAAACATAGAACCCATAACTATCGCATTTATACGCTGTCCCACTGCACCACGATGGCGTCTACAATTCTTTATAATATGTAATTAAATCTAACTTACTTGATAGAAGGCAATTTCTTCAGAATTAGTTATGAGACGTGAATTAACATATCTAAATTCTCCTTCTAATTTTTGTTCCCGAACTGTCATGCGTGCTGAAAATAAATGGTAGAAAATTAATGTTAAAATAAAATTAACAATAATTGACAAAAAAAATATTAACATAAGTAAAGAATAATCAAAAATAAAATAATTTATGTAAATAATTTGGTAAAGTTTTATAAATTACCATTAGTTATTTGTACGATAAATTTATATTTGAAGAATAGGTAATCAACTTAGGTGTATGAATATTTGTAAGTCACATTGAAATATTTTTTTCTGTTTTATTTATTCCGCATAGCAGAGTAAGAAGAGAGACTCTTCACTTTGACACTATTATCAAGACACTATGTTGTCAATTTTACACCCGAAATCGAAACATTGTGTATCCAGTGACGGAACTCTATCCCGTCTTTTGTCTTAGATCCTAGAGTGATCAAAAAACTTATATCATTTCAATATAAAGCTTTGATA